>VZRN01002721.1:266820-364358 GCA_013397935.1 Dasyornis broadbenti | reverse complement strand
CATTGTTAATAATAAAAAAAAAAAAAAAAAAAAAAAAAAAAAAAAATCTTCCTTGTTCACAGTTTGTAAATGACAGCTCAACTTTACAGAGGAGCCAGTAATTTTGTCCCATGACAGAAAAAACCCCAAACCAACCCACTATTTTTCCACAGGTTCAAGCGTTGTGTCAAAAGAGACCTAAAACTTGCAAGGGACATTAATTCACCTAATCATAGCTACAGGTAAATATAATCAGACTCAGTAGCAGTAAAAACATAAAGGTCATTTATTCTATTCCATGACACAGATGCAATATATACGAACAACTTTAGAGCTTTCCGGTCACAGAAAGATTCTCCAGTGGTTAACACCCATCTCTACTACTGATAGAAACTGTAAATCTGCAGAAGCAGTTCCTCTTTTGCCTTTGATCCAAAATTTAGAGAATCTTGTTAACTTATCCCCAATCCAAAACATTCCAGGAAGGTGTACACCTTACATCAATCCAAAAAACCTGTTTGTGGGTTTCAGACTTGAGCCTGAGCTACTTTTGATGGAGAGGGAATATACTATGTTTGCAATAAAATGCCAGAATCCTCTTGGCTTCATTATCTGTATTGAACAGAAAATTGCAGGCATCAAAAAAGCTACAACCCCTGCTTCTTATCCACCAGAAAAATCACCATTAGAAAGGGAAAATGGTAAAAAAAAGAGTAAAATTTGATTTACCTAAAGAGCATTAAAAATATCAGTGACTATGATAGTCCTATAATAGATTGCTGTAGTTGAAACTATTCTTTTCAAATTCACCATTGCCCACATCAGTTTCCTATCCAAATGAACATTAGGAAGTTGGGAATCGATTAAATCTTTAAATAAATGTTTCCTCAGCTTGTCAGACCTGTTGCTCTGACCTTCTATTCTTAAATCCAGACCTTTTGCACTGACAATTCTCTCAGGTTTCTTATCTCCCAATTCAGGACCACACATGTCAAATGACACGATGGTAGGTGGCGATAACAATCAACTGCTGCTAAGAAAAAAGCCTTATAGTAAAACAGGGCTTTAGAGAGGTCTTGGAAACATCTCCCAACTGTAATACAGTAGTGTGGCCTCTCTCCCACTGCATGCAGCAGATGCATCCTGTTACTGGATTGTAGACGAGGCTCAAGGGCTGACCCAGGAGGTCACAGAGCTGGCAAGAGACATGGAGTTGCTCTGCAAAAGAATGAGATCCACTCCAGCTCACTAGAGAGCACAAAGCTGACACCAGAAGCCCTTGCTAAGTCAGATTTTGGGATATGATTACAATGGAAAACACTTTTGCTTGTTATTGCCTCAGGTCTTAAATCCAGCTTGGTAAGTAAGAGTTGCTTCTGGGATTTGTCTTCCTGATACAAATTTCTTCTTGAAAGGCCAGGCCTTCAGCCATGGTGTGGGGCAAGCCGGGAAGCTGATGTTTGCACATTAACAACTGATACATGTCACCTTTATTGTAATTTCAAAGCCTGAGACCTCAGAGCTTTCTACTACATGACTTTACCTGATATTAAAAGTTGACCATACTGTACTGGGAACAAAATCAAGTTTGCATACACAAATAATGCTACCGAGGATATAATCCAAGGTATACTCTTAACTTCCATGGGCAACACTTCATTTTGATCACAGTACTCATATAATCCTCCCTCCCGGAGTAACTAAAAACTATCAGAGTAGTGTAGCTGATGCAACAAAATATATTATACTACTAATATACTCAAGTACAGATCTCAGAGAATGAGGCAGCTTTAGCATCTTCTGCTCTCAGAACCTGACCCAAAACCTGGATTGTTCCCTGAGTTGCATTAGTATAACTGGCTGCGAACTCAAGCACCTCCTCTTTCCAAACTATGTAAGGCACATCTACTCATACCCTAAACAACAGTGGTAGAAATTTAAGGCTGCATGACAGTACAACAAAAAAAGTAATTTCCTTGCTAATGATCTTCTTTTCTGCTCATCTATTTAGAGATATTGATCCACCAGAACCAATTTATTTCAGGGTCTCGTCCTAACTTTGGTGATGTCAGTGAGATAGCATCATCCTGAACAATCAAGGTGAAGCAGGGGAAAAAAAAACAAAAAAACCACAACAACCAACAAACCACTATATTTAATGCCCGATAAAGCTCTTCAGACAATTACTGTTTTTTTTAAACCTCTCATTTATCTTGCCTACAGAGAGACCTAAAGGTAAGGATAAGCAAAGAGCTGCCCTCTGCTAGTCTCTTCCCTCTGCAATTATACAGGTGGCTGCTCCTTACAGCAGAAGGAGGTTTGTGAAATGGAGTAGCTGCAAAGACCATACTCTAGTGCCCTCTAAGTAGTTACGAGCAAAAAGTGACCTTCCAACGCAAATCCAGCACAGATGCTGTGAACTCGTGCTACTCCTTAGTCTGGGTCATGGTGCCTCCAGCTTTATTCCAAAACTTATGCAAAAACCTGAAACCACTTAAGAGTAGAACAATAACATCTGAGTGTATAATAATGAAGTATTTGAATCCCTGAAGAAAAAGTAATGGCATGCCTCAGTGGTCTAGCGGCAAACGCTCAGAATTTTAGTCCATCTCATCTGGCTTCCTGCATCAACAAAGCCAGGGAGTGGTTAGAAATATTTTGGGATGATGGGAAAGGAGTCCCGTTTTACTCTTCAAAAGATAATATCTGTTTTTTCTTCTTACGTTTATTTGTGTTTCTACATGTTTGCAATTCATGTATAAAACCAGAACTCTTCACATAGGAAATAAACAAGAAAATGTGATCGATTAAGAGGGGATCAAAAGGATAAGATGAGGAAACCTGATTACGATGCAGTGAATGTCTATATGCAAAGACTGTGATTAGCCTTCCAAAACTTGGCTAATGCCTCAGAGAGCCTGTATGAACCTGCTTATAGAAACAACATGCGAGTTCAACCACAGTAGCTGCTAGAACCTCAGTGTCAAGGAGTGACCTAAACAAGTCTAGAAACCCTTAATCAAAACTGTCTCAGGGCTATAACTGGACTGGTCCTTCGCTACAGAGCTTGGCTGTCACAGCAACTACCTCAAATAGTGTGGAAAAATGAGCCACAGAGCCACACAGAAATAGTTATGCTAGTAAAGCCTAGTATAAAAACAGATACAACTGTGCCAGAAGAACACAGCTTTACTCAGGTCAAGCTGGTACTTTGGGACAAAAGGGAGACAAAAATGTACTTCCAGCACGGGAAAAGAAATCCACCACCAACACATCCAGTTTCTCTAATCTATCTGCATAGCTGGAAACTGTGTCAAAGTGGCCATAGTGCCATAAATATACTGGCAAAGGCACCTTCAGAGCAGAAATGCTTTTAGAGAAGCAGAAATCAGAATCTTGCATAAGGATGACACTCTTCCCTCTGCCCCATTCCTAAAAGGGTTCAAGAGGTTGGAGGATCAACTTATGACAAGAAGAATAGAAATAATGAGCAAAACTCTGGGTAAATGAGAGCACCTTGAAAGCACAGGAGAAAAAGAGAAGTCTTAATGCAAGCAGAGAGTAGGAAGAGAGAAGACAGCACATGGCTGTACAGAATGGATGATCCAAGTACAGGGAAGGAGAAACACACACAACCTCAACAACAGATGGCAAAAATACAGAAGATTACTAGGGTACCGAATGCATTATCTAGGAAAGCCACTGACAAAGAAAGAGGAAAGACCTCTGAAAGTTGCAGGTTAGAAGGAAGGTGGGGAAAGAGGAGGGACATTATGGGATGAGAGATGACATAAGCTATGGACATAGTGTAAATCTGAGAGAGAAGCTGCAGACAGCACCTAATGTTGAGGTAGCAGACAAAGAGATCCTGGTTCCTTCCTGAAACCCTGAAACAGCAGCTTTTGTGGGCTGCATAAGAGTGCATCTCCTAAATTCATGGCAGGTCAGAGAAAGGAGTTAACAGGAAAGTGCAGGCATTTAAAACAGCGTGAAGAGCAGTGAGGAATAATACTTATTTCTGAAAATATTTGCACATAGAAGAGAAAAGGGAACATTTTTATTATCTCCTTATCTTTCTGTAGCAAATTTTCAAGAGGAACAAAATGTATCCATAGCATCATTGTTATTAAAAACCCTGGCTAGAATAAGGAGAAAGAATTTTATTTTCTTCTGCTTTTCCTTTGACACCTCATCAAGTTTTCCTGCTACAAAGTTAAGTACACATGAATGCCTGCCATGACAAAAACAATAAGCACAGTTCATGATTTTTGCTTGTCTTTGTAAAACAGTGGTACACAATATTTTCTTAGTAGAATGTTTTGATGTAGTTTTAAGATTAATGCTTATTTGAAAATCTTGAACAAGCTAGGTATCAAAAGAAGTTGTACCACTGAATGGCTCCTACACCATCATTAGGTCATTTAAAATCTCACTGGAATAGTTTCATAGACACTAGAAACTATCCTAAGATGGTTCCACTGCTGAAAAATAACTCCAAAGCTCTCTCTGCACTTAGGCAGAAGAGATTGAGCAGAACTTAGGCAGAAGAGATTGAGCAGAACATAAGAGATTGAGCAGAACAGAGCAAGGTGTACTGCAGTCGTCTGAAAAGAAACCAGAGAATGATGAAGGGGGGGGGGGGGGAATCAATCAATCCTAGGGATCCTGCGCTGCTTATCAATGAGATCAAAGTTTCTTAGATAGGATGTTAAAAAACCATCACATAAATCAGTAAGGTAGCTTAAGTGTATCAGCTAACTGCTCATCTAAAACTGGCTCTTCCTCCTCTTTTCCACAGTTGTTCCCATGATCCTGTGTGATGCTTCTCCTTCAGCTGGCTAAGCCAATTCTCTGTAAGGTTATAGGAACATCACTGACAACAGAAAGGAACAGAGCATGAGTCCAGAGATGAGCAACACCGGTCTCTTTTCTAGCTAAATTAAACTGGCTAAGATGTGCCATCAATCCACGCTCAGAACATTAGTTTTAGGGTTTGCTTTGGGTTTTTTTAAAGCATTTTGTTAGCATTTTAACAGATACAAATCTTACTATCCTCACAACAGAGATTATCATACTTATGCAGATACAGCTGCATAACCATGTCATTCACTAGCATCTGAGATCAACAAAACAATGCATTGCCATATTCTTTACAAGCTTGAAAACATTATGTTTTGTCTTTCCCATTATAGAACATTCATTGTTCTATATACAGCTTACATAGTATTGTATTTTAAGATAGTTACTGTAAAAATGCCAAACATTTATACTTACACTTCCAGGCCTTGTGAAGTCAATGCTGTGTGCTACAGATTGTTTCATCTGATTGCTAAACAAGCAAACACAAACACTTTGAAGATACTCTGGTGTGATCTAAAAATTAGGAAACAAAGTGAGAACAGGATTACATAAAACTTACTTTCTACCAGACAAGTGTTTCTACATTAAAGCCTGTTTGTTTGGTTTTTTTTAAGAGTAAGAAATCACACACCTGAGGCTCACTGATGCAAGCACAAGGTATATACTGCAACTACCATTTTGTTCAGAAATCAAAAAAACCTGTAAATTCTCCTTTTCTAGGAATTGTTAGGCTATTAACAAGACTAATGCTAACACTTTCAGCGAGTCTAGAAAAAAAACAGATTTTGTCACACCTCTATTTGCATACAGATTTTCATTAATCAAAAGGTTCAAAATCAAATCAAAAAATGAAGCAGTTTTGAGCTTTAAACAATGCTGATGTCTTGTTTACCTAAAGAGCAGAACTTACACAATTGTCTTGTAAAATACAAAAAGTAAATATGAATTACACAGTACAATACGTTTTGCAATGCAGAACATCTCAGTGGGTTTAGTTTTTGTTGTTGTTGTTGTTTTGGGAGATCTACATCACAACAGAACAGCCTAATTCCAGAAGAGTTAGTACCTTCCCCAGAACAGAGACAAAAGGATAGAGATTATAGAAATGCAGCTGGGGACACTTCTAATATTCCCAAACCTTCAGTAAGATAATAAAACCCCTCAAATTCAGAACAGTGTAACTTCACTATGTCTTCATTCAATACCCAACTCCACTTTGGATTCAGAAATTACAGAATCCAGGATCCATAATGGAAGAGCACCCTCAGCTGGACACACTTGGGAAGGATCAAACGAGTGCCCCACACAAGGCTCACAAAGGAAACTGAGCAACATCCACAACAGAAGAGAACCAGCATCTGGTTCCCAACACAGCAGGTAATTGGATACCGCCTGGAGAGCACAGAGGTGTGAAATGGGAGGCAGCAAATGAATGACTGTTTCTTATTGTTACCAAAACTCATGAGATACCTTCCCTAATCCGCTGTAAAGCATAATCCACCCCTACAGGCAAATTCTTCCCTGCAATAATACGTGAGCAGTGATCCCAGATGCAGAGTTACAAACCACAAGGTGTTCATGCAGATGACTGGAGGAAGGCACACATTGACTTTTTAGCAGGCAGCACAGGAAATGCCAAGTCATTGTCCCTGCTAACAATTCACAGTTCCTTTAAAAGCACCTAAGGGCCACTAACATCTGCCATAAGAATAGCGTTCAGGTTACACAGAAGTCACACTCCCAGAGGCAATACCACAACATATGAAACAGACAATCAACTTCACACAAAAAATACTCATAAGAAGCTTGTACCTTCTCCAGTCACATACATGTGGCCCATTTCACATGGTAAATAACTCATTCACTCCTCTTTCTGTTCCCTTTAGCAATTAAATTAACAAGTCCAGTTCATCAGAACTGAGAGCAAAGCTTTTCCTCAGCAAAATTTTGGTAAAGCAAGTTGTTTCCATCACCGTGGAAGTTAAAACAGATCTGACAGAAGTTTTAAATATACAATGACTGTTGATGGCCTGAATTGCAATCAGTGATCACAGGAATGCCCTCTAATCACAGCTAATGCCAAAGCTCAATAGGGCGCTCTCAGAAGAGATTTGAGATGTCTTATGAGATGGTGTTAATTTTTGCAAGATTTCTGTGCCAGCACAATTCAACACATCTCTTGCACTTCTTTTATCCTCCTTCACCAGGAAAGAACTGCTCACCCAAAGTGCTGTGTTTCATTAGTAAATAGCCACAGTTCTAACAGCTCATAACTACAAAGCGTAATTCACACTTTGGTTTCCATTATTTGGGAGGGTGTAGAAGCTAGTGCACATCCAAGTCAGCTCTTACCATCTTGCCATTGACTGTGGCTTCCAAAGAATCCACAAGCTCTGCAGTGACTCCAATGAGATTATGGTGGTCCACCTGCAATTTGTTAAATCGTTTCAGGTAGGTCATATACCTGTGCTCAGACTCCACTAACTGTTGATGAAGATGTTGCATCATTTCTGTCAAGAGAATGACAAGAAAAGAAATAGCATAACCTATTCAAACAAACGGACAAAAGAACCCATAAGCATTTTTACCGCTCTGAAGGGACAACCTCAACTTCTGAGGTGTAGAATTTCCCTGCAAGGATAATTCCACACCTCTAGTATGATTCCATTTCATTGCAACAGCTACAAGTATTTATTATGCCTTAATTGTCCAAAGAACCAACTGCTTCACAGTTACAGCAGCAACACCAACATAAGGCAGGTAAACATCACTGAATACATTTTGTGAAGAGGACACTCCATCATTTACCAGTTGATGGTAAACTATATCAGTTACTTTTAGTACCCCCAGTTTCTGAAAAAACCCTCAGATTTGTTTTCCATTTATCTCTGAATAATACAAAAGTTACATTTCTGATACATTTTGGCCCTTCAGGTTCAGTTACTTTAGTGGCAAAAGCTAACTGAGTACCAGAATCTGTATTCTCCACCCCAGTCTTAGATCCAGTGTTCTGCATGGAACTGGGCACTGAACCTGGAGCTGTGGACCACAGTGCACAGCTCTGTTATCAGACAAAACCATTAAGGGAGGCACAGTAGTTCTATTGTAACGGCTGATGGTTTGTATTTAGCTAGAACATTATGTTTTAAATTAGTTTGCTGAGAAGCCAGTACTGCTTTAATGTTGTGAAAATGGCATTGGGTCCATCTGCAAATGGATGAAATATTTACCATAGGACTTCTTGTTAAACAATGGGAAGGAAACAGCTTGACTATGGAGTTTCAGACAAAAGTAGGATTCCCTCTCACAGATATAAAATCTTTTTGGGTTAGAGTATTCTAAATAGCCCAATATGACATAGTTTATCTCACTGATATTTAAAGCATTAGGTGGCAGAACAGCTTATCCTTGCTTTGAGAAAACATAACATTTTTTTTTTTAATGGGATCTTTTAGAGAAAATGTGGATTAGTAGATGTTAGCTATAAACCAGTTATAAACTGACAGTCTTAAAACATGGAATACAAGAAGGTATATTTTTGTACTTCTACAAGTTAAGAGGAAAAAAACCAAAACAACAGGACAGTTATTTTACTCCCAAAGCCTCATCCCCTCTAAGGATGGCTGCTTTCTCTTATACTTTCTAGGAGGGAGCCAAATCCAGTAGGAAATACGAACAGAAGCTGTCACAAGCCACAGATGCTGTTCAAATCCAGCAAAATGCACTTAAAAAAACCAGACCAACAAACAAAACACCACTAGAATAGCAACATTAAGCAACCCTGCTGAAAGTGCCAAGCTTTTTACAATTCTTAAAGCTGTTAAAATCATCTCAACTCCAATCAATATTAACATAAAAACTAGAAGAGTTAACTCCCAAAGACAATCAAATTATTCAACCTTGATAATAATAATTCAACTTGGATTTTGTTTTTTTCCCACAGCCATTACTGTTAAACTGCTACCACAGTTTCAATATGATACAGCTTCAAAACAAGAACTAAACTAGCAAAGATGCTGAGAGCAACCATTGCACAAAACTAGCCATACCAGCACTTTATTCTGTTGCCTAGATGAGCAAATGGGAATACATTTTTATTTAACTGTGACACAACACATTCAATTAAAAAATTTCCAATGGATGTATCTAGAGCATGACTTTCACTCAGAGGAAAGTTGGAAGCACCAAATCACAAAGCATAAACCTTCTCAGAGTTTGTTTGCTTTTCATAGCCCAGTGGGTAAAATTTCCAGTGATGAAAATACATCTTCCAACTGCAGTCAGCAAGAAAAAACTACATAACCAAAACTCAAGGCAGCTCATGAACATTACTCTTGGAAATTCAGAAACATGGTCCAATTTACCCCTTGGCTGTTAAATCCAGGGATTATCAATAATAAACAGAGAAGAGGGTGTCAGAGATGAATCACAAAGTCTTGGCATATCTCACATTTTTAAATCTTACTATCTTCTCACACATAAGTAATTTTACTGAAAAGGGGAAAGCCTTTCATGACAGCTTCTCTTGCTGAAAGAGCAGGAAGCCCTCATCACTGGTAAGCAGCAGTTCCAAGTTCAGTCAGAGCTGGTCCTGCACTGCCTCATTCCCCCCTTGCATTCCTGCCATATCACATAACAGCATTCATTTAGATAGATCAGGGAGCTACCAGCCCAGGCAAAAATTAGTAGTAAATTGCTTGTTTAAAATGTTAAATCATTACCATCCCAGTGCAGATTTGGTAAAAGGAAATGGTACCTTTCAGAGGCATTTTAGCTGACATTTATGTCACCTTGCAGCAGTGGTCAAACTGCACCCTTATAGGAATCAGAAAGTAACACTGGCTTCTCTCTTTCCTAGACACAGCTCCCAACACAGACAAATGCTTTCTATATATTATAAGCTTATCAAGGAGGAAATAAAAAAGCTCTGAACCCAACACCTACCAGAAACATTATTGATATGTGAAGGAAAAGAGGGAAAAATACAGCACAGAAGAGTAACCTCCTGGTGTAGGAAGATGCAAAATACAGTAAAGCTTGTGACTCTGGCAAATGAAGATGCTGGCACTGGGCATCATCTGAACTACTGCATGTTTCTACCAGAATTCTTGCCTGCTCCCTCGTGTGTAATTGTCAAGTCATCTAACTCCAGTTTCTACAAGCAGCCACTGAGTTACACATATGCACTTAATTCCATGATAACCTTTTCTCTCAAAGTGAGAGATTGGTTGTTTTCCTTTATAACAACTTACCTCCACCTAAAACATGCTTCCTGAACTTGTACTTGCTCTGTCTCTTTCTCTCTAAACTCAGCCCACCCTCACATACTTGTCTAGAAGCACTGACTCCAGCCAGTTGAGTTCCTGCACACAAGGATGCAGAGCTCTGAGCAGAGGAGTTGCAGGTCTCAGGAGCTGCTGTCAGACACTCGGGCTCCTTAGGTGACACTGAATCTTGCTCTTAGGAGAGGCAGGAGTCTCCTTCTTGCTTAAAAATTACTATTCATATTCTAAACTGACAAATTTCCACATAAATAGTCATTTAGACTTTTGCAAATCTTGACAGACAGGTTGGTCACACTTCACCTTCTCTAGTGCAGCAGCCTGACACACTTCTTCCACTCTCCCCCTCCCCAAAATAGCAGAAGAGTGGCTGTGAACTCATCCACAGATTTGTAATGAGGATTTGTAATGAGGCAGTGAAGAGAACAGCAGCTGAACACATCTCCAGATACTTCATTCCCTCAGTTCCTGTTAGCAGAGAGGACACAAAGAAGGTCTGAAGCTCTCTATGCACAATGCCAACCATTCTGCAATTTTTTCCTTTCCGGCCAAATTGAAAACACATGGGAGAACTGTAAGTTAAGCACAACTGCCACACAAATAGCTTTGGAACTCATACAGAGATTGACATGTTTTAGCAAATGGGTAAAAAGCCAGACTGCAGCAGGTAAATCAGGCAAGGCAAATACACTGAACTCTCCAGGTCACCGTCAAGAGCATTTGCATCATCTCACCCAAACCTGAAGTACTTCAGTGTGTCAGACTGAAGACCGGCAAGTATTTACAAAAGGCTGTTTTCAGGACTCTGCCATACTGTTCTTCCTTCATGTGTTGCCTATAAATTTTCTTTGCATTTCCCCTTAATGATAAAGTAAATATTCTCCAGCAGTAAGTGCTGTGGATCCCACGTGATGTGAGCAGGATACTGCAAAAATAACCTCTTGGATCCAAAACCTTCATATGAGACAGTCCTCAAGTAACCTTTATGAAAAATCCAAACTGACTCAACTTCCAAGGCACGTAACACAGCAAATTACGGCTGACCTGCAAGGATTGAATTCCATTACAGTCCCTGTACTTGTACAAAGCACAGAACCTGCCCAAATTAAAAATAATTAGGCCCAAAATAATTCAGGCCCAAATGCATAGTTATTTCTTTTTAATAAGAGAATGGAATTATTGCCTTCAGGAAAGTCCTCTACAAGGAAAAAGAGTAACTTCTGGAAAATAAAAATCCACAAAGACCTTTCTATTATTCAATGAAAATCTAATGCAACACAAAGCACAAAATAACAAAGAAAATACATGGAACTCACACACTGGGAGAAAACCTAACTTTCTCGTTAATGCAATCTACCCAGAGTAAATCCTCAGGGTAAACCTACAGATTAAAATAACTCAAGAGGAAAAGTAATTTTAAGAATCTAACTGGCCTCCTAGAGATCCCTACCTGGAAAGTGTATGCAGAAAGTCAAGTGAAAAAATAAATGCGAGATAGTTAGAAATCTAAGCTCTATTTATTAAACTGATTTTTAAAAGGCATATATTTCAAGTGTCATCAGCATCTAACAGGATTCTGTATTGAAATTACTATTTTTAAAGGGCCCCAAGTCACATACACACACTTAAGTGTGTATAAGCAGCTTACCTCAAAATACAACACATCAGCCAGCCACATGTAAATGAACACATTCTTACTAATATGCACTACTTTAGGAGGTACTATTTAAACAGAATGAGTAAATAGGAGCAAAAATCAACTTTAAGATCATCAGACAGTCATCAGAACAACTGAATGAGATCTGAAATCTGGAAGATGCAGATAGACCTAAGCAGGTAAAGAAAAGGAATCTGAGGCAACTTATTTTCATCAGAACTAAAATAGGAGAGCTGATATACACTTTATATGGAGTTCTCCACTTGTTTTTACCATATTTCAGGACAGAATAGACATTAAATATAAATCCCACAACTAGGCCCTCTCCCATTTCTAGTCCATGCCTTTTGATGCTCAACCTTACTGAGCTCCAGGAGTCTAATAGCTATCACCAAGGCTGGGGTCTGAATTTCCAAGGACTTGCTGCCATCCATTACTGGTTTCCCCACCACCCCTGCAGGCAAACCTCCTGCTAATCTCACAGCCCCTGACAATATTACAGAATATCCTTACCACAGCCCAGCATTTACCTTTGTTGCACTGTCCACTCTCCTTCTGTTGCACGAGTAAGTGCAGTTCAGGAAAATGTACATCTTTCCAGGGTTTGTTCCAGAGACACAGAATAAGAAACTCAACCAAGGCAAATATTCCTACTCTCCCAGCCAACAGCCAGCAACCGATTCTCCACAGAACGCATAAATCAACAATAAATATATGAATATCTTGTAAATGTACAACTCACAATGTTGCATAGATAACAAGTGAGTTAACCTTTGAGTGACCAAGTAATTTCTGGAACTCTTAAAAGCCCTGGAAAACTTTCAGTTAGTTCCTGAAATGGCTAATTTAAAAGACTAACGTCTTTGGAAATGCTAAGAAAGAAGTCAGGTCAGGTTGATTCCTTTGGATATCCTGTACTTTATACATGGAAGAAAGAACAGTCATATGATAAACATGTAGGTTCATATGGATCTGTAAATTGTCTTTACATGACTTTTTCAAAGGTTTATTTTTAAAAGTGGAATATAAACAATGTTTCCTATAATAAAAACACTGAACTGTAATGTTACTGCGATTTTGCAACAAATCTTAGCACCACACTTTTGCAATAAATTATACTGCCTCTTTCCAGTATTTCTAGTTATCTGCAAAGTGTTTTCTTAAAAGGATACAAATATAGTGAGAAGCCGAGGAGTCTGTCTGGCTTTGAGAGCCAGAGACAGGAACTTTTCCAATCTTGTCTTTAAATCCAATGTCCAAGAATCCTTGAAAAGAAAAACAAATAATGATAGTTGCTCACCAAATATGTACACTCTGCAGAAAGTACTGCCTGGACCACAGCAACTTGCCACTAGTAAACAAGGCAGCCAGCATTGGATTGGCAAGATTTTCCCTTCACTGTTACTGAAATGAATGTGTTTGCTCACTCCCCATAAAATACAGAAGTCAGAGAGGGGGGCTCACTATTACTCCTAGACAAGAGGTCTAGAAACACAATGGAGCTCTATTTCAACTGCAAAACTATCACACAGTGTTGGTGCCTTGTATGCATATGCTACAACTGCCCCGAAAGTAGAAGTACCTTTAAAATATGAACAACTTGAGAAAAAGATAAAAAAATAATATTAATTTCACGTGTATTAAATAGAGTACAAAATTGGTAATTTTGTACTATTCAGTTTTCATATTTTGCTTCTAAGATCTGGGAATTGTAAGTTTTGTCAATAACTACTGCAAGCACCATGACACGACATTGGTGATCAGGGTACAATGTTTCTAAAATAAGGATTTGGAGGAAAACAACTCATAGGAAAAATAGACTAGCAGAACAGACCAACAGCATTAACTGGAATGCTGTCCTCTGCCTGATGTAGAGTCTCATAGGCACAGGAGAATAACAGTTAAGGAAAAAAGCCAAACTACACCTAGGAATCCACCACATACTCATATCTTCCATTTCAAACCTACAGAGAAGCTGGCTTCTGCTTGAGGAAAAGCCAGCCAACAGAAGAAAAAGCTCTATCTTCCAGCAAGGAGAAGGAGCTTCCTAAATTTACTGCTGTATACATATATGTTGCAAGCTGTTCTCACAGCTCATATTTTCCCTTATTTCACCATGCTGGAGAGTGTACAGAATTTACTTGCTGCATTTACCAACTCAGTATCCAGACAGTGGTGTACCAGAGCACACTGTATATTACCAAAGCAACCCTGTCTCCTACAGAGAGGAGTGCATACTATTTTTCAAGATGTATTACACAAACTGACAGGAACTCCAGCTATATAAAGCATCAGATGCCTGAGCAAAATATATGCCATAAGAACACTGCTTAGTAAACCAGTGACTCACTGCTGCTCTTTCTCAAACATAAAACAATCTGTGTCTCAATTCTAACATGGAATGAGTTGTACAATTCCCACAAGAAAATATGAGTGACTGTGGATTAAGAGCTTGGACACTGAATAAACCTGAGGCTCTCATCTTAGATAAGGCATTAAGAAAATGCTGCTAAGTATAATGTAAAAAGAGTAGTCATATTCCATCTCTGAGGTCAACCAGTCTATCTCATTATCTATAGCTCGTCCTGAAGAAAAATGGCAGGATATGTCTTTTTTTGGTGTTGAACTGGAGCTCCTCATCAGCTGGTACTTCCAAAGTCACCTCTAGGGCAAGTGTCACTTAAGCTTTGGTTTGATATCAAAAGGAGTGTGCCAGCAATGCAGGCTGAAGGCATCTCCTAGCACCACAGAGGCTGCCCACAGCTGCTCAGCCAAGCCAGCACAACTGTCCACGTGGTCAGACAGGGAAGCATTCAGAGCAAATAACTTTGAAAAATACTATACATGTTTTACAAACAAATTTGTGTAGGTGTGTGTATGTGAGCACACGCATTCACAGGCAAAAAAGCAGTTCCTTGATCCAGTCCAAGTGCAGCCATTCCCAGCATAAAAGAGAAGCTAAGGCGCAGTTTTGTACTGCAGGAATGAGCCATCAGCAGGTGAAACGGTGGCTGTACCTTCCTGACAGGTATTGCCAACAATACTTTGGAACATCAAACCACAGCTCTGGAAGTCATCTCCTACCCATCCACCTGCATGGTGTGCAGAGAGTGGTCAGTGCAAGTCATCACAAGCACCATCCACCCCTGCAACACAGATACTTACCTGGAAAAGTTCCTTAAATGAAGGATGTACCATGGGGTTTGGAACAAAAGGCAAAGCATAGAAGGGAAGAAACTCTGTAGTCTGGCTCAGTGCAGCTCCTTTTGTTTCCAGGTATGCCTTAAAATGAGAAATCCTTTCCTCAAGTTCAGCTTTGTCCTAGGAAATAAAGCAGTGGATTTAATTTAGAAAACTAAATTCTGAATGCACTGTAAATCTGGCAAATAAAAGAAGAGACTCAAATATATTAATATCAAGTTTGAAATTGCAGAATATTTGTTATTTAAAAACCAGTATTTAACTAGAGAGCATATTGTATGTTTTCACCAGTCATAAAGGAAAATGTAAACCAATGTTGCTGTTTCTGTCATCCAGGTCCAAAGAAGGAGGAGATAGACATTGCTTTTGCATGCAAATTATTCCTGCTCACTTCAGGCTAGATTTCTTAAGAAAAATGTCATTTCTACATGCAGGGCATAGAGTAAACACCTACTTTAGACTTGCTTTATTTCAGTGGTACTTACAGAACCAAAAAAATCCATTTTCACAGCATTGGGAAAGGGAGCTGGCACACAGGACAGAACAAAAGCTCCTTAGAGGCTGGAAAACAGACTGCAGGCATCCAAATACTCCTGTAGCAGCTGACAGGTGAAGGGCAGGAGCTATTAAGCCTTGGCTGATCTGGCTGAGTTCAGGCTACTTAAACGTCTCTTCATCATAAAAGTCCCATTTGGCAGAGATTTTATTTTATAGCATCTTGGGGTTATATTTTTCGGTATGATATATTGAGCTGGTCAAGACTGAGCTTTCCCATTTCATGAGAAATTATTATATTTCAACTCATAGCTTCAGTCCAAACTCAAAGCAAAGTAAGTGTTTTAAGAGTCTTCTATGCTCTACAATTACAAGTGTGAAAGTATTGCCATGCTGGTATTTTCCAAGTTAAAATACTTCGGGAACTCCAGGATAAGGACAGCTCCAACTTCCATCTCTGCACTTCAAAATACAAAGGATCTGGTCGAACTAAAATGTAGACTGCCCAAAACTGGATACATATTCTTGGAATGACTCATAGAAAACATCTCATCCTCATCCACACTAAAGACAAAAGAATGAAGTAAAACAAACAAAAGCAATGTGAGGTTTGAATTGTGAACTAAACTTACAGGCTTTCCCATAGTTTGTTTCAAGAGGAAGGTGGCAAAGTAGATGTGGAGATAGAACTCCAGGTTCTGAGCAACTGGATCACTGTCATGGACTGAAGACAAAATATGCTCCTCCCAGAGCTGGAAGAAAACTTTCTGATCGCCATTTTCAAATGCTGTGAGCAGATCTTCCTGTGAAGGGGAAAAGGATTCAGTGAAAAACCAAATGTAGAAGAGCCACATTTTCTTAGCAGTAGGTTTGTGAATGAAGAATTCCAGTGCCATCTGAACACTTTAATTCAAAGTTTTATTCAAAAATCTCCCACCATTCAATGACCACCCAAACATTCTTTCTTCGTGTATCTTTAATATCTTTGAGAGCCTGAATCAACCATCAATACAAGAAGCAAAGCCCACATTTTCTAACATATCAGTAAAAAACTTTAAATTGTGTAAATCAAAACTACTTTCTTGAGTTCAAAACGACTGCAGTTCTGAAAAAAAAAAAAAAAACCCAAACCCAATCTTGAAGGTTCTTGTGCTGGAAGAAAACTGCTATGAGATGTCTCCAAATAATTAAGAATTTATTCAGACAGTTCACTGCTGTAATAACTCACAGGGTGGTTTGTGGCCTCTAACTGTTTTTAGTAACACTCAAAGTGGAAATTATGCATTACCTGAACAGGCAATGAATCTTTTGAGGAAACATCTGAAGGTTTAGGTAGTGGCTTCCCTTTTATTTTACATTCCTTTTTGAGCACTTTCACTGTTTCTTCAAATCCTGCAAAATCCAAATACTACAAGACCAAAACAAAGAGGAACAACATTGGTTACATGATTAATGCTTCAATAAATGATTAATAATTTTTAAGTGATTAATGCTTCAATCAAAGATCTATAAAATGCCAAAGTTTCTCTGTAGGATGGTCCATAAATGCCAAAGACTGCAAAGTGATAAATCAAGAACTGATACCTCACAGTAGGAAAATATTTTTTCTCAATTCCCTCCAGCACCATAGAGACAATGGCATGCATCCTCTCAGAAAGAATGATACCCCTTGGTTTAGTCAGTAATTTCATTCAACCAAAGAAAATTTTACAGCTGGCATTTAATGGGCATTGAACCTTTTGAACCTACAGACTATGACAGGAGTCAGCAAGATATCAGAATGTAGCAACACTCAGCCAGATGAATAATTCCAGAATTTAGACCTCAGTTACAATGCCTGGCTCTGAATACAAACACCGAGAAATTTTGCCTTGCTCATTTCAACCAAAAAAAAAAGAAAAGAAATAAAGACAGAAAACCAACCTCTTTCACTAGTCCAAGTAACTCAGCTTCGTACGCTAAAACATCACCCATTGCTAAGCGTTGCTGCTACTTCTCATCTCTGATAAGGACGGAAAACAGCAAAGAAGGGGGTATTAGTGCACAGCACAGGGCTCACACAGGACAGCCCATCAGGCACGGCATCTCCAGAGGGCATGAGGAGCAGACACACACAGACACACAGACACACAGACACACAGACACACAGACACACAGACACACAGACACCACGGTCTACCCGCCCCACTCTCACCTGTCTCACTTCCCCTCTGCTCCAATCCTACCTGTCCCAATCCCAGCTGCCCTACATTCCCCCCTGGTCCCCATTCCCACCTGCCCCAATCTCCCCTCAGCCGCCGCCGGTGTCGCCTCGGCAACCGCGGCCTCTCCCCGCGCCGTGCCACCTTCCGCGCACGTGACCGCTCTCAGCCAATCGCCGCCCGGGACCGGCGCGTCACGTGGTGGGGGCGTGTCCCGGCCCCTGAACGGACAGCGGCCCCTGCTGCCCGGCGGGTGGGAGTGCAGCGCCCCGCGCGCTGAGGTGCCTCTGAGAGGGTTTGGGTTCAGCTCAGGTTTTTACACGACGAACTGCTCTAACTAAGGCTCTTGTGCCCCCTCTCCGCCTTGGGCGGAGGAAAGCTTTCTCGCTTGGAAGTTTCGTTTGAAATCTCCCAGCTCGTTTTTAAGAGCTGTCGGGCGACGAGGACGGAGCTTTGCTGGGACCGAGCGCGGCGGGAGGAGGCTGAACGCCAGCCCTGGCTCGGCCGGGATGAGCCATGCCAGGAACGCAGATGTCCGACAAGTCCTTACCTGATGGAAGCCCTACCAAAAGCAAACGGGAGGATCGGTCAAGCCCCTTATCGAGTCTTCCTCCCTTTTTCAATTAACAGTGCTAACGAACCTCTTCCCATTAACATCGAGTCCCCAGCAAACATTAGCTCCGCACTGTAAAACAACGTTGTATGTTCAGTATGTCCTGCCCAGGGTCTCGGTCCCACTTTCTACAATCTTGTTTTCCACCAAAGACCCTTTACTCTGCATATCTCACAACCAGACACAGCATAGCACCATATTTTTTGCTTTGAAAATCTCCTAAAGTGGGCAGCGGAACACAGAGATGCAAGTTGCCCTATCTTGCCCTCGATAACATCTAATTCCACAATTTAGCATCCTGCAGAGATGTTCTCAGTTAAAGAAATCCTATCATGGAAGGAATTTCTCCAGGAAATTAGCTGAAAGATCTCCAGTTTTGTTCAGACTCCCTGCTTCCCCAGTACTTCCAGACGGCACAGGGGAAGCCTAGAAATTGCTGGAAGAAAAGAATGTGAAAGCTGGCTGGAATTTCTAGGAAGTACATCAAACTGTTCAAAAAGCACCCTGGAATTCCAGTCCATAATCTCTACAAATCTCTCTGCAATTCCTAGAAAGAACAAGGATACTCCTGGAAAGTACAAAGAAACTCCCAAAAAGTAATGGAAAACTCCCAGAGTCCACTGTGAATTCCTAGAAAGCCCACTAAAAATCCACAGAAGGCTCATTGAAATTTCTAGAAAGCCCATGGATATTTTATAGAGAGCACCAGGGAATTCCTTGCAAGCAACAGGAAATTTCTAATCTAAGCCTTAGTTTGTGTTCTCATTGTTCTCTGGGACAGTGACAATTAGCATTCAAATTATCTTTGGAGTTGCTGCGGCCACTGTTAAGAGGTCACGATGGTGGTAACTGAGCTGGCAATTGGGATTTCTGAGTTTGGAAATTTCTGTACTAAAGACTATATGAATATAAACAAGCATAGCGTTTATACACATCAAACTTCTAATAACATAAACAGTATATATGCTCTGCATTTAGAGGGAATAGCTCTACACCAGAGGCTTCCTCCTTCTGTTCCCTGCACTCTTTCAGAAATCCCACAATAACAAACCTTAATTCTTAACGTTGAATTTTGCCATGCTTGAGCCCATCAGGCATTTAGCTCATCCTTGGGAGGACTGTGTCCCTTAACCGTTTAGAGCCCTCTCACCTCCACTGTGAGTGCAACCCTCTGGGCTCCTTGCTCCAGCTGAAAGGATGCCATGAAGCAGTGAACTCCTCCTCCTGTTTGTGATTCTACTTAGGGAATGGCTCTAAGGTTTTGAAGTAGACCAGCTGCAGCTGCCGTTCTCTGTAAAGGCAGCTGCACTTTACCCTGTTCCCTCTCACCTGCTTTGTTTTGGTGACGATCAGGCACTGCCCATGGCGAAAGAAAGGGATTTACAGAGATTCTCATTTTCAGGCTGAGGTGCATCCAGCTGGCTTTCTCCTCTGAGAAGCCAAAGAGAAATGATATCATGCCCTAGGCAGGGTGGTGGGAAGGGCTGTGTGGGATCTGGACTTTGCTTGATTATAATTTTTGTTCTTTTTCTCCTCACATATTTGCAGAATTTCTCCTCCAGTGAGCGGGCAAGGCTGCTGTGCCTTGCATCACGCTCCTGGGGTGCTTGAGGAAGGACAGTTTTCCAGGGAGGTGCTGCCCAAGGAGGGAAACATCCACGTGTTGGCCAGCACCTGGGCTAAGGTCAGGAAGATGCAGAGCTTCTGCCTCAAACCTGAAAAGCAGGACTCCATTGTCCTGTGTAAACAAGGGAGGATGTTTGTCATCACCTGGGGCATCACCACAGCTCCACAGTTTAGGTTTTCCTTGGGGAACTGCCATCTCTGCCAGGGGTTGAGCATTCCTGAGGCTGGGCCACTGGCTCTGCAAGCTGCAGATCCCAGACTGGATCATAACCTATTGCTTCATTTGAAAAGAGAAGGCTGATCTCTGTGCCCAGGTGAAAGATTTTGCAGGAAATTTCTTGTTGCAGTAGCCTTTCCAAGTTGTTGCATTAAAAATAAAAGCAAGCAGGGCAGAGAGGAACATTTTTCAAAGCTTAAACATCCTCTTATTTTCTGTGTCAAACTTCAGCTCTTAGTTGCTGAAAAGATTTTGGTTTGGATTTTCAATGAATACTTTGAAGGAGCTTTTAGGCAATAAATAAATAAGTTATTTGATATTTTAGTTGATGTCACATTATTGTTGGTTGGGTTGGAGCACAGACTGGCTCCTACTGGGACTGGCTGGGTGACAGAGGAGTTTGCTTTGACCAGTGTCCTGTGCTAAGGCAGCTGAGATGCTGCTCACATACTGAATTAGAAAGCAACGCTTCCCCAGGACCCTCTGCACACAAAACCAAGGCAATGGAATTGCAAAACCTCTCTGCTCTCCCCAGCATCAGGCTTTTATAAAGCTGCTTTGTTCCGTTGGATGGGGGTTTGTTTGGCTGCTCCTGAGCTTCAGGTTTCAGCACTTCTCTGTCTCTCCCCAGGAGATTTGGTGAGCCTGTGTCAGGCTATTTATATCCCACCATTCTTCAGTAATTTCCTGTCCAATTCCTGACCAGGAAAGGCACAACAGAGACTTTGATTTTGTGTCTTGGGATGCATGAAGGAGGTCCAGGGTGAAGTCAGCTCTCCTTGAGATCCAGAAACCTCTTGGCCTGCTCAGTGCAGAGCAGAGAGGGAGGAGAGACTGGCTGGTGGATCCCCAAAAACTCCTTTCAGCTCCATTGCAAAACAGTGAAGGAGGCTCCCTGGCACCTGCAGTCCAGTGCTGAAGGAGCCAGAGCTTTCTTCTCCCAGCAGGCCTTTGCAGATGACAGGAACATCCAGGGCTCAGCCTATTCCCCTACCATGTCAGCTCCCTGTGTGTCTCAAACGCCCCCCTGGAGGAGATGCTGCTTTCTCCAACCTCAGCAAAACCCTCTTGCTGCTGCCACTACCCTGATGTGGCTGGAGGGAGTCCTCCAGCACTTCCTCTGTTCCTTCACCCCAACAAAACAGCTGATGGTACCTTTCCAGCAGAGAGCACTCTTCAGAGATTCCCTACAGGAAAAGAGCTGACATCCAGGGGAGATGGACTGCTTTTTTGAGGCTGGGGGTGCCTCTGTGGGGAATGACATCAGTTCAGTGTCCCGGGCCCAAAAGGGGCCCCAGCTGGGCTTTCTGGCATGTGCTCACCTGACACATGGGTCATTAAACTCCCAACCAAGGCAAATACCAACGTGTGAGAAGGCTGGTTTGCAGTAACAGCAAGGCATTCCAGCCAGAAATGGCAGGGGGCTGGGAGAAAGGAAGAGCTAGAAATGCTCGATTAAAAAAAAAGAATATGGAGAAATGAGTTTCAGAGCTGGGTGCATGGAAACAGCAGGACAGGGAGATTCATCATCAGGAGAAACATCCCCAGTCCCAGCAAGACTCACTGGCCTCATGACATCAGGGACAAATAGCAAAACCTCCAGGCCTGCAAAAGGAGCAAGCAGCAGGTTTCACCTGTGAAGGAGCCCGTGAACTCTGCTGTCCAATGCAGATGTTTCCAGCAAATTATTTTCAGCTGCTTCTTGACCATCTCTGAACCCCAGATTTCATGCTTAGACTAAAAAAAAAAAAAAAAAAAAAAAAAAAAAAAGACGTCAATGTGAAGTTAAAGTAAACAGAGAATTTGCCCAGCCCTGCAGGAGCTATCTCAATTCCTCCTCTGGGAGGGCATGGTGGGGAAACAAAAAGTTAATCCATCTTGGTTCTCATTGACACGGAATGGAAAAAAGCAATGAAATGGGAGAGCCACCCTAAAACTGAGAACAAAGGCACTGCACCAATATTTCAGGTCCTTTTTCCTTCACTCTGAAGGGGAAAAATTTGCTCCATGCTTCATCCCTTGCAGGTTATCTCGGGAGGAACAATGTCCCCATCATTTCTGCTGACAATTAACCTTGCCTGTGCAGCTATTCTTCCCTGGGTCATCAGAGCAGCTATTCATACCCTTGGCCAGGGATGCTGTTGCCACCAAACCACTGTCCTTCCCCTTAGCCAACCCTGCATCAAGACAGTGGGCAGCAAGCCCCAGGGTGTCTCCCCAAGCATCCTGCTCTTGCTCCCCAGGACCCTTATGGTGTAGACCATCCAGTGCCCATTTTCTGCTCATGCTCTGCAAATACAAATAAAAACCCCAGACATACATGTTGCTTAACCAAACCCTGTCAGGCAGCAGGGCCTATCAGACCAAGAGCACAGGGTTGAGATGTCTGGGATTATGGTCTCCAGGATCTCTGATAAACTGATCTCCAAAGGGCTTGGGCAGAAACAGGATCTGCCTCAAATCACTTCTCTGCCATTTGTGGGTAACACTGATTCCCAGTGGCAGAGACACTGATGGCTCACCTGACCACCTGCATGGGTATTTGTTCTGAGCAAAACCCAGAGCTTTAGCTGTGCAGACAATGCCAGGAACTGGAGTACAGACCTCAAAACGAAACTCCAGACCTGGGCTGCTGCCAACTGGAACATTTGCCCACACAGAACTGGATTTCAGAGGCCAAGGCCCGCCAGTTCCAGAGGCTGGGACAGCATCTCCTCCCAAGACACACAGCATGAGCCAGACTAATCCAACAAGTGATGGAGAAACACATTGAACCACGTCTGCCCAATCAGTTACTTTCACTATGGGAGCAAAAATTCTTGCTTCCACATGAAACCATCCTGGGAAGATCAACACCCTTGGGTGAAGGCCTTCAGGCCCACTGGTCCCATCAGAGGTTACAAGCAAACACCACAAGCCTTGCACAGTCCTGAAATTTCTGTGATTACCAACTCCCCCATCCTGCCACTGCTGCAGGGTCAAGGTGGCCCCAAAGCTGGGCTGAAAAACCAACCTGTCACAAACACCAAGAGCAGCAAGCAAGGGAAGAGCCTGGGGCCCCTCTGGCAGGGGTGAGGGTGGAGCATGCTCCAGCCACCAGGATGCAGGAGATAAAAGCACCAACATCATCATCATTATCAGCAGTGGCCACCCTTCGCATTGAAAGGCAAGGAGGAAGAGCTTTGCCTGGCCCTGGAAGGAAGGGGAGAGATAGGGAGGGTGACACTGCTGTGATGGGGAGAGGTGAGAGGATGAGACCATGAATGCCTGCCGGGAGGAATAGCAGTGCTGCGGGGCTGTAGGGCTGTCAGCCCCCTTCTTGCAGACCTCTTGCCTTCAGAGCTTTACCTCCAACATCTCCATCACCACTTCAGTCCCTAGCACGGTGCCAAGCAGAGGAGCTTGCACTCGAATTACTGAGTGGAAAGGCGAGGCTAAGGAAATGTCCAAGGCTTTCTGGAGGGACTCTGGGATCTGTCAGATCAGCATGCTTTAGAAGTGGTTTAATTCACAGCGGGGTTAATTGAGATGAAACCCATTAGTCAGGAGGGACAGAAGCTCACTTCCTGTCACCCCGGCCTCTCCCTCTGGCAAAGCCAGGAGTATTAGGTCCAATTAGACCCTGGCAAACAATCAGGGTGGGCCCCTCTGCAGCATTCCCAGATGGGCCCAGGAGAGTAGCACTTCCTCAGAAATCAGCACTAATGGGTCAGTGAGGCTAAATGACATTATTTAAAGCACAAAGCCAGTCTGGCAGTTATTGGCCTCATCTGCCTGAGGGAAACTGGTGAGACACCTTAGCATGGAGGGCAGGATCCCACAGCTTTCCAGAGCCTTCTCAGAGGTTTTTTAGCACCTTTCCAGAAGATGTCTGGACATTTCCTGGCCATTCCCTTGATGTTTTTCTAGTCTTTCTGAAGGTTTCCTGTTGTACCTCCAGAACATTCCTAGACTTTTCCTAGAGGTTTACTGGAACCCTCTTAGGGCTGTATAAGCCCCTTCACATGTTGTTTTTGACACTCACAGGTTGGCCATTTCCAAATTTTCCAAGTGGAATCCTGAAAACTGAGCAAAGCTCAGCACCTCATTCAAGCATTGCATGATGCCTCAAGTGGTCACAGAGCACCACCCTCAACAGCCTGACTTAGTAAACTGAAGAATTATGTAGAGATTAGAAAAATAAATTGCATTTACGGGATCATTCTATAGTCTGGACATGTTTGTAACATAAACTCTCAAAAGCATGAGCATTTCTAGTCCTGTCTGGAGGCTTTTGAGCAGTGTTGTGAGAGAAAACAGCCTGAGCTACACAAGTGTCTTACTGAGCCACAGACCAGCATGCTCCTGTCCAAGGAGGAAAAAACAGCAGTTGGAGGAGAAAGCTAAAACAGTGGATGCTTCTCTATGAGTATTCTCAATCCTAAGCCACACTTCCCACATGCGTTAACACAGTGGAGAAAAAACACAGTGAGTGGTAGAGATAGGGAAGTGAGCACAGGCCAATTCCCAGTTCCCTCCTGGTGTCCCCAGCCTGGCACATACGGCCTGTTTCTTCTACAGCCACCAAAATCTCTAAACAGTTGTTTTGCTTCCTTTTTTTTTTCTAAGCAGCAAGTTTTCTGTCAAGAGTTTTTAATAGATTTATTTGAAAACAAGGTTTGTGAAAGAGTACACTAAATAGCATATATCTGTTCTTCAGCCATAAAACACGGACTATCAGCTTTAGCTCAGCACAGATTGGGGCTGCATGCACTGAACATCAGATCTCGATAGGAAGGTCTTCATGTCTGTCTTTCTGATATCAAACATAGTGTCTTCTTTAGATGACAGGACCCTGGAGAAGAGAGAGAGAGAAACCAGAAAATCAAATGTATTTAACTAAGGCTTCTTGTGGTTGGACCCACACACTCACCCCAGCCTGTCATTGACGCAACGTTTATAGTTTTTAGCTAGGAGTTTGTTTTCTTGCCCATCCACCAATTCAAGTGCATAATCTTTGCTCGTGGGAGCCCTGGGACATGCCAGCCTATATTTGGAAATAAAGCAACTGGACTTCTGCCTCTCAGTGAGAAACTTGCACATCCATTCAGGCACTTTAACCAAAGAACCTGAGAACTGCATCATTTATTGCCTGGAACAGATTTACCAGTATTGTTAAGTTGGGCTCAGAGAGCACTACAGAGCCCATGACTAGAGTGTTTTTAAATTCTGCTAAGAACTGCTGGGAAGACAAGACTAGTCCAGAAAGCAGAGCAGTAGTTCTCTTTTGACAAATACTGGTACCCCGAGGTCAAGTAGATGACAGCTTTGTTATGCAAACTACTTGCCCCTCTGGGACCATCTTTCAGGAGCTGTGTAGTCCTGTGACCCCTGCACTGCTCTCTGCCCAGCCAGGCTCTACTCAAGAGTAGTCAAGCCTGCCAGATCAGAGACCAGATCCAGATCCAAGGTCAGGCCTGATGCAGAAGAGCGGATTTGTGGACTTCTCCTAAGCTGCCAAACTCTTAAAATCATAGGAAAAAGCATGTTTCTGAATCTGACACTGGAACTGTCAAAGAGCTAAACCAAGAGTGCTGTGTACTGGTAACTGCTTCAGTTGGTACAAAGAGGCTTTTTCTTCATTGGGATTAATACAGGTAACTCTGCACACTACACTGTACCTTAGGTCTTAATCGTCAATGTACTCAAATGGCTCTGGTGGTTCAGGTTCTTGCTCCTCTTCCTCAATCTTCGGACCGTGAGCTGCCACAGGTTCAACCAGCTCCTCCATATCCTCACTGGTGTCCTTCAGGATGATGATGCCTCCGATGGAAAGCTGCAAGACAAGTGCAATGAGCATTTAGAGCTGCTTGCTTCTGCCTCATGTTGGAGCGTTTGTGACATAGAGTCTATGAGAGCCATATGAGACTCCTCAGCAGGAATGAGTTTCAGAGAGCAAAGCATCTGACACTCACCTGGATCTCTGTCTGATAAGGGCATGGAACAGGCAGAGCCTATCCAGGCTACCTTTCACATTTCTACTATCTAGGTGTCGGTGCAAAAAAAAGTTACATCTGGATTCATAGCTTTACTCCAGTCCCAGTCGGGGGCATTCCACATGAAAACTAATTGAAATGTAATTGTTTTATAAGGCTCGTATTTTCAGGTTTACAATGCTTAGTGAAGCCTCCTCCTCTCCTCCCAGGAGATTCTCTGAAACAGAGACTAATCTGATCACCAGCTTCCACTGATCCAGGAATCCCACTAACAGAACCTTACAAAAACAAAGGGGAATTAATCACAAAGATGACAACCAAACATCTTGGCAGGCTGAAACACCTCTGGGAGCGAAACATAAGGCACAAAGAGGCAGTGCTGTGTCATGCCTGGCTGGGATCAGGGCTTTTGCCACAGCAGGATTTCAGGCTATAAACAGCATTTCCAAGAGGTCTTTTACTCTGGCATTCCCCAAAGGAGAGCAAAGGTCCAGGACAGCTCCATTCCAAGAGGCTCCTTGGTTACACACCCTAATCCCAGCAAAAACTGCACTGTTCTGTTCTCTTCAAAACCTATTTATGGGGCTTTAAGGCAGGAAACTGAACTCCCCCACCAAAGACTCAACTTCTTTTGAAACTGAGGCAAACAGCTGTGTACATCCACATTTCAGTGAGTAGACATTGGAACACACAGCAGATCTTCCCAATCCAAACTGCACTTGGGTCACCTATTTTTAAAGAGTAGAAACTAAAAAACCCTTCCACAGCTTTGCTAAAGGCGATGTTTCAAAAGGGAACAGTGCACAGAGAATTCCAATGTGCTGATTGAATTCTAGGAAATCCATTTATTAAAAACATTACTATTTTCCTGGAAAAAGATATTACTACTACTGAACGCCATTTTCCCATGCATAATCCTGGAAATGGGCTAAGTGAAGGGTGTTATTCCTGGAACAAAAATAAAGTGCAGAAGACTGACTCAGGAGATTTACAGTTCAGGAAGGAGCTTATCAGCTTTGAAAGACATCTGAGCATCTCACAGAGAAGTTAGTTACCCCTTGGTCTTAGTGCTAAAAGATCTTCATCCTCCATCTGACAATCGCATGTTCTGTCTTCTCTATGTTAACAGTAGCTGAAGGCACTTTTCTAAGGCCAGATGTAACTCAATAGAAGTATGTTCAATGCAAAAAATCCCTCCATTTAGGTATAATTCCCACTCCAGAACAAGTCCTAATGTATTTTACTGCTTGAACAATGAAACTGTGTAACTTTGCAGCCTATTGTAAAGATCATGGCTCGACCTTTATGTTCCCAAAGCAATGTCATTAATACACAGAGTATGTCTGATTGGTTTCCATGCTGCACATTTGACATATGTACAAGAAGAAAGAAAAAGCACCATTAGCATGGTGAAAAGGTTTGCAGAGGCTCTGACTCTCCCCAACTAGAACTGCATGTAATCATTTGGAGAGAGGGACATTAAAAAAAGGAAATATGACAACAGCAAAACTGCAAATCTCTGCAACACATTCCAGTGCTGCACCAGCTGTGAGCTCTCATGTACACACAGAACTTCTGGGCCCTTACACACACACCCAGCACTGCGAATGCTCTGCCAAGCACAAGGACTAGGAAGGTGACACTTACTGGTTTGAAAGGCTGGTACCGGCAGCTCTCTATCATAGTGAGAACTTTGAGCTGAGCAGGCATGACTCTGGCTGGGTTGTCCAAAAGCTGGAAGTTGGGTTCAGGCTCTTTTTTCTTTTCTTTTTCATCCTTCTTTTCATTCTCATCCTGTGGAGGGAGAAGGTCAACATGATTTTAGCAGTAACCTCTACCCTTTCACAGTTCAGCAGTAAGGTACAGTCAGACAGCAATTCCAAAGTGTGGTGAGAAACCATTCTTCTGCTGAGGAACATGCTAATATTTATCTATCAGCTGGCACAGAAAATGCCAGCGTGGATCTAAGTGCTCTCAATAAGGCAATGCCTCACTCTCAGCTGCGGATGAAAGCAAGTTCAGTGGGAGGTGGCAGTGGAACAGTTTAACCTCTGCTTTCCCTTTCTCGTACCTTTTCTGTAAATTCACTCACCACTTTTTGTCACAACTGAAGATTCTTTAATATCATTACTGAGTATATGAAAATTGCCAAAAACTGCCCTTGTATTTTTGCAGCTATAAAGCTGTCACTGACATTTCACACTACTGGTAGTGACAACAGCTCACTCAAAATGACTTGACCTCAGCAGCTCCCTAGGGAATAGCAGTGAATCCCTCCTTTACCAATGACTCGGCAGCTGGAGGCAAAAAGCAGAAGGAAAAAAACAGCATCCTTTACATACTTAAGAAGGTGGATCATGTTTTCACTCTTGCTCAGGAACATTTGAGCAGCAAACAAGAAAAAAAAACCACAAGAGATGAGAACAACCAGTAGGAAACTATCAGGAACACCACTAAATGCATGGCACGTCCTGTAACAGCAGAAAGGACGTTCTCTGGCAGAGCAGCTGCTCATTGCTGTGCAGATCCCTTGGATTACTAGTCATATAACGGGCATGAGAGAAAAAACAGGAAAGCAATGATACCTCTAAAACATTAGGACAATGGCAAAACACTCAAACACAGCAGGTGGCAGCAAGCTCCCTTTTTATTATCCTTGTTTTTCTGCTTGATTCAGCCAAGGAAACTTTTCAAACATCTGGACACGCACACTGACACAACATGTGAACTCCTTCTAATATACTGCTCCCTCTGAACACCTGCACATAACTGCAGGTTGTAGCAATTTTAGAAGAAATACACATCCGTTCAGCACATTTTGCTTAATACATGGAACTGCAAAGTAATAGAATAATTCAAAGAAAAGGCAATGTTTGGTGACAAGGAAACTTGCAAAAAGAGAAAAAAACCCCAAACCCAGAGATTATACCTTGCATGCATGAGATGATTAATTTTCTGGGCCAGCTGCATGACGTTCAGTGTCTACAACATGGCCACACCTATGTAGGTCCAGGAAGGTTATTTTACATATAGACCTTTGATCTTATGCCACATGTGTGGGGTTTGTTAGACTAAAATTTAAATGAAAGAGGCCAAAAGGGAAAGGACCTGGGGGTGCTGGCTGACAGTGGCTGAATATGAGGCAGTGTGTGCCCAGGTGACCAAGAAAGTCAATGGCATCCTGGCTTGTGTCAGCAATAGAGTGGCCAGCAGGATCAGGGCAGTGACTGTCCCCTGTACTTGGGACTTGTGAGGTCGCACCTCAAACCCTGTGTTCAGTTTTGGGTCCCTCACAAGACAGACATTGAGGTGCTGGAGCGTGTCCAGAGAAGGGCAACAGAGCTGGTGAAGGGCTGGAATACAAGTCCTGTGAGGGGCAGCTGAGGGAGCTGGGCTTCTTTAGCCTGGAGAAAAGGAGGCTGAGGGGGGATCTTCTCACTCTCTATGACACCCTGAGAGGAGGTTGGAGCCAGGTGGGGATTGGCCTCTTCTCCCAAATAGGAAGCAACAGGACAAGAGGAAATAGCCTCAAGTTGTGTCAGGGGAGGTTTAGATTGGACATTAGGAACGTTTCTTCACCAAAAGGGTTGTCAAACACTGAAACAGGCTGCCCAGTGGAGTTGCGGAGTCACCATCCCAGGCAGTATTTAAAAGATAGATGTGGCACTCAAGGACATGGTTTGGTGGTGACCTTGGAATTGTTGGGGTTACAGTTGGGCTTTATAAGTCTTTCCAAACTAAAGAATTCTATGCGTCCACAATGCACTTTCAGCTTAGAGTTGTTCTTGGAATATTTGCATTTATGAGCAGAGCACAAAAGAAAGGGTCTTTTGTCAGTACTGCAAGAATTTTAGCTGCCATATGTTTTCCAAATTACAGCAACCACCAAAAATTCATTTTTCCATTACTCAGCTTGCTCCAGGATGACACATTATCCACAGATGAGGATGACAACTTCCAGTGTCAGGTCTATGAACTGAAAGAAATCATCAGAGGACCAAAGCAATCACCATAACTACTGAGCAGCATATGGAACCTGTGCTCAAACCTCAGCTGGTTCTGAGCTGGGTGTGGATAAATGTTTAGCATTTTGACAGATGGGCAAAACACATAAGAGACTGCTGCCAAAAAGGTGAACATTTCAGAATAGGAGGTTAAGCATGTGCAAAACCAGAAAGTTTAAACTCTTCAGTGTTCTCAAGGTGTATTAGATATGATCAAGCAACTGCTACAACTGTGACTTCTTTTTAAAAGGTCAGAGGTCCCAAGGATGTGAAATTACTAAGACTTATTTCTACATTAGTAAGAAAATTATGTGGATAAGAGATAAAATTCCTCTGGGTCTAAAACCAGCAGGTAATGAAATAATACTCATAAGGTTCATGTAGTTAAAGGCACATAAAGTTGTCAAAACAAGCTTTTGCCTTTAAGGAATTCAGTTACTTAACAATACAAAGGAAGATTTATTTCTCAGAAATAACAGCTTCATAATTAATAGCAGCTCTTTCTTTAACAGTGCACATACATACACACACACACACACACACACACAGAGTAAAGGTGCTACTCAGTGTCTGCAGCAATGTGTGTCAGTGCTTTGCTCAGAACTAACACAAGTGGCAAGTGGACAGAGATAAGTGGGTGCCAGCTTTCATGACACACCTTCCACATTTATAAGGGTGGAGAGGAAGTAGACATTTAAGTTTCAGTGTGTGCACCCACCACTTCCATCTTTTCCTCTTCCTTCTTTTCTTTCTCCTTTTCCTTTTCTTTCTTCTTGGCTTTTGCAGTGATGGACAGCACAGCAGTGGAAACCTGAATATGGCAACAAATGAGGCATTCATTGTGACTCAACGCTGTATACTGAGCTTCAGACCCCCAGGCTGGTGTCTTTTGGGATCAATTGGCAGCAACTTTCTGAGAGGGTCAGGGAGCAACAGCATTTGTCACGTTGTTGGTGAGAATAAATGTGGGCTCTTGGCACATCTTAACTTCTGGCCAGGGAAGTTTAAAGAAAAAGATTTTTCCAAATCACATCCTATTCAAAGGCAAGAAAGCAGCTATGAGCACTGAGCTTTGCCTTTCATCAGAGTTAATTTCTGGATTCCTTGTGGTTTGGAAATCTGTCCTGTCCAGGACTCAATTCTGGTAAAATATTTTACAATTTTCACACCCCGTCATTCATCAGCATGACATGCCTGAGGCCTTCGCTGCTGCAATTGTTCCCTAAGGGTTGTTCTGCCTGCTGCCATGCTCTGCTCAACAGCTTTTACCATCCTGTGCCAGGAGACAAATTGCTTCCACTATTGTCCTGCCAATACCGAGATATTCTCAGTGCCACACTTACCTTTTTACAATCCATGGAGCTGACAGCTATTATTCTAGCACATGGGCCCACAGCTCCTTCCATATGGGACTACTTGAGAAGTGTCCCACCTAATATTCTCAACGGTTTCACTGGAGCAGCACTTTGGGGCCCAAGTCAGAGACAAGGACACTGCTGTGCTGGATGCTGCACATACAAGTCAGTAGGGCATGGAAAGCAGGGGTTTTATTCAATACTTCTGCTTGACCACTTCAGACAAGGGAGGTTGCAGCAATTCAGTAGCACAGCACTTGTATGCCACAATCAGCAACAGTACAAGGCACAGCAGGAAAATTTACCTAGAATTCTCTTTCAGAGACTACTGGACCTGCCAATTTTTCCTTCGCTCTTTAGATTTCCTAGTAGTACCACCAAAGTCAATGTTTACACTAGCAGGGAGAAGGAGTTAGTCTTTAGACAGAAAGCCAGCTCAAATACCTTTTCTTTCTCTTTTTCCTTTGGTACCTCAAGAGGTGGGGGGTAGGCAAATGTGGACGGCTTGCAGTTGGACTTGTACTGGACTTTTGGCATCTAAGACAAAGAGTTTAAAACTATGTTAGAAATAAGAAAAGGAGGGGGAAAATCCACAGCAGAATAATTACTTTAGCTTCATTTTCCTTCCAGCAGAGACAAACACAGATCCTCTAAAGAAAACAAGCTTCCCCTTCTCCCTCTCCGGAAGCTGCGAAGCTGTTATCGGTGGCAGCAGTTCAACTAGAACAATGTTATTTAATTATTCTATAATTTGACTCTGGCAAGCTCTCCTAGCCCTCTCCATACACTCCATCCTATTCACACCATGCTTTGTTTTCATTGCTTGGAAGCTTTTGTGGTTTCGATGTTGTTGCTGTGTCTGGGTGTATCAACACAAAATTGGTTTAATATCTAAGTGAAGATCTGCTCTGTCAGTGCATGCAAGGGCAAACCAAGCATTGTCTAACATTCCCTTCCTGCCAAAGGACTGCACATTTAGGGGTGAATTACCAGTGTCACATATTCTCTTACTCTTGGCTACTCAAGCAAGGGTAGAAAGCATCTTTTGACAGTCAATCCAAGTTCTTAAATACCCCCATGCTGCCACATCCAGAAACATTTTTGTGGAACTTCCTAGCTCAGTTCTTAGCATCGGAGACCCAGCATGGTACCCAGCTTACAGGGGCTGTACCACAGCTGACAGCTGGAAGAACAGATGCATAAGAAAAGTGCAGTACCCACGGCTGCTCAGTTTAATGTTTACTACCCAAGGAATCCAAACAAATCCTCTTTTCCCACTGCTAGCTTTCCTAGGGGAGAATATGACATAATTCATCTGGAGGCCAGTGGGGCATCACACTTTTTTTTAAAATAACCCTGACCTTCAGGAGTAATAATGGGGTGGTCTCTGCTCAAATACTCTGAATAGAATTCCCTTCTTTTTATGCTACTTTGAAGTAAAGAGGTCAGCATCTGCTCTCTACAATTTTCTTGTCCCCATTTCCACCACCAGCACTGCAATTTAAGCCTGTTTTTCAGAGCTCTTGCAGTTAGTGCCTTTTTTGGCACAAACAAGTTGGAAACATGCAAAGAAAACCAACAAATCCATGCACATGCCTTGCAGACCACTTGAGTCTTCCAAGCAGCTTTTCAGTGTCTCTTCTCTCTTGTTGTTACGTACCTTAAGATCCTTGTTAAGGCCAATGACACAGGTTGGAGTGAACGCCAGTGACAAGAAGTGTGACAGGGGGAACCAGAACCAAAACTGGGTGAAGACCAGAACTCCCACCACAGAAGGCATGTGAGTATGTCCTGTCCTTGACTGCAGTGAAATGGTTACATTATGGCCCCCTGTAAGGAATCATAAATGGAGTAAGTTAGGGAATGCATTCCTGGGTACTTCACAAAGACACATGAGCAATGCATCTCAAACAGCTGCTCAGTAAAATAGATGTACAGCACAACGACCAAACTGCTCTACAGTACCCAAACACAAACAGGGAATACAGTCCTTCTTCCTTGCTCATTTTGCCAGGGTACAGGTTAGAGAAAAGTACAGGCAGAGGGAAGAAAAAGGCAAACCTTTGCCATAAACAGTTTTAAATCACAGCATATAAATGATCCCAAAGACAGGATTCAGTACATATATAGCAGAGCATATAGAAACTTTTCTGTGAGTGCCTCCCTGAACCATCAGTTATTCAGAAGAAATATGCCTAGGTTTTTATCCTACACCATCTCAGTAGAAAAAAATGTAAACAGCAGCAACTTCAGAAGTTGTTTCTAGACATTATCAATCTAAGCTGCACAGAGACAAGCTCCTGCAGTCTTTGCAGCAAAATTACATCTCTGCCAGACAACCAAGTCTTAGATTTGTACTTGCAAAGCAGAGAACAAAACAACTCCATATGCTGATGTAGTGCAGAAACATCCAGCTAGAAACAAAACTAAAAGACCAGACTTGCAGACAGAGTGAAAAAGTGTTAATCTGATCTTCCATCTTCTGATGAACACAGTGAATTGAGTTGAAGAGGGCACCAAGCAAGTCCATTACCACTGACAAGACCTGGTGCAGGGAGGTTAATTTTGTTAAAATACAAACACCCACTTGTGGCAAGGTCAGGGCACTTTGTAGCTGAAAATCCTAACTGGAGTAGCTTTTCTCTGCCTCGCACAGCCACCTCAGCAGGGCCAGCAGCAACGGAGCAGTCTGAGTTTCAAGGGTAAATAGAATTATCATTTGCTGCCAAAACTAATGAAAGCTCTGACTGAAGCAGTATTCTCATCTTGGGAATCTGTCACTGTTAGTCATAGGAGAGGAAGTGGAAGATGGGGCATTCTAATGCCCTCCTGTAGGGTGCTCTGCATACATTCTATCTCCTTCCTCTTCCTTTTATGGTAGCAATAGATCTCCTGCTGCTTGACATGAAAACTCCTTCCTATCACTTCTTTGAGAAAAGACAATGATATGGTCTTGTCTTTTATTACTGCTATGTCTGCTCTGCTGCTTAGTGTTTTCTCTGATAGCAATCTCTTGCCTTTTCCCCTGAATTTGCCACAGCACTGTGGAGGGACTGCCCGAGGTTTTGGGCTATCCTTAAACATGTCAAGCACTGCACACTCAAATTTCTGGTCTTCTCCCCCATCTTCACTTTGAACTTTATTTTACTGCATCACTGTGTAAGGGCCAGGCCCTGATTATCTGCAGATACTCTGAATCAAGCAGCCCAGTGAATGTTGCACAAGCAGCTTAACTGGACTTTATCAAACTTTTGCACTTTAATTTTCAGAATTTTAACCTTTATAATTATCCAGTTTCTGAAATTTCCTGAATGAGCAACAGATTTCATATTCAAAAGATGCTGTCATGCTACTTCTTTCTGCTGTTTTATTCCTACAAACAGCCCACCCTCACTCCCATGATTTTGCAGAGAGTAGGAAAAGTGGGGAGACATAATACTGCACAATTGTTATTTATCTTCATGATTAAATAGCAGCCCTGACTGCCTGGAAGGGAACACATTCCAGATCTTTGGCTGGATGAATAAAAGTTGTGACATGATACCTGGAAGAAAAATTTAAAAAATACTAAAGAAAAAAATTCAGGGATCCTTGGGTAGTACTATAAGGTCCATCTCCAAGAATTCACACTGTCACTGTGGCAAAGGAGGTCTGGGAAAGAAAAACCCCAAACCCGAAGTTAAATTTAGAGTGTCTACTTTTTTCTTATTTTATTGAAGTAAAAAATGTAGCTGCTAGGGCTTATCAATTAGGCAATGACCAAATTCTTCATTTCCACTTCACTGCTCCCAAGGTACCTCACTCTTTCCATTAAACTACCAGCCTAATCGGCTGCCTGATTGTCAGAGCAAAAATCCCACCTCCAGTGCATAATTTCCCAGTCATGTACTGGAAATCTGGCACTTCTAATCAAACCCTACCATTGGACGAGAATTGGACTTTTCTCCTCCCCCCATAAAAAAAGATCCAACAAAAAACTAAATTCAATTGCCCCAACTGTGGCAGAAAACACATGTAAGCTTTTCTTCCTGGTAGTGATAATTAAATTCTGTAACTCATTGTTTCGGATAAGCACTCCCAGTTGTATAGGAAGGATAAAAAGAATTGTTCTTTTAGGAGGCTCTAATGAAAGTGAAAATAGGTTAAGAAAAGGAGTTCACAGCCTTCCCTGAGTCTCTCAGCAAGAAATAAAGAGGTTAAAGTTGGGACAAATTCCCATGTAGTTTATTAAAAGTGGATGTTTCTGGTTTCCAAGTCATTATACAATACATGAGTGACACAGGAAGCAAATAAGGTTTTAGATGCATTTTTATGATTTAATCCTAAGGGTCAGAATTCAAAACAGGTCTGTACTGCTGAGAGAAAAATCCCAGAGCCAGTTAGTCTCTGGCTTCCCAGCAACAGTGTATGAGTATGGGAATGACCAAAATTATTCTAACAGTCTTGTGCCAAGAAAATTGCTCAGTCTGAGCTCCAAGAGGGGAATCCACAAGGCAAGAAAGTGGTGCCTGTTACTTTCCTCTCTGAGCAGCCATGGTCATCTGTGACAGAGTAGCCTAACAGTCACATGACCAGCAGGAAAGCTTTTTAAACCTGCTTACATGCAGATAGGTGCAGGCAGCCCAACATTCTTCTCCCCCACCATACAGCCTGAAGATGTAGAGATTTCATACACACACTGTAACCATCTCACAGGGTGCTGTGCCTAAGCCACACCACAGAGACAAATTCTGAGGCTCCTTTGCTTATGAAGTTCAGGACTAACCTTGATCTCAAGAGTACAGGAAAAACCAGCTTGCTTCTGCCTGTCACAGGGGATAAGGAGGTGTATGGCAAGAAGAGGCCACAGCACAAGAGATCAGATGGGAGAAATTGTGTTTGAAAACTGGGAAAAGGGGTGCCATTGACAGACATAGCACTGTACAAGTGTTACCTCAGCAGAAGGAAGAACTCAAAACATTGTCTGTCCTGTTTGCTTTCAGAAACCTTCCTTAATAGGCCCTGTAACTCAGCCCTTGTGAAATGCTGATGCCTTTAGAGAATCCTATCCCTGACTCAACATTTAGTCATTAACATTGATGAAATGATATTTCCTTTGCTAGAAAAAGGTAACAGCAGTCTGTGAAACTAACTGGGTCTTTTGAAAAAACACTGATGCAGTTAACTGTGCTTCCTCCTTCATGCAACATCTCTTTTAATAATCATGAAAGTAGCAAAACCTAGTTATTAAAGACATATATAAAAATATATAATTCTGTTAAATCGTTATGTAAAATTTTAACAGAAAAACAAAAGTATGAGGACTGGACACCACATGATTTCCAAATTTCTGAAGCAGGTGCTGATTTAGAAAAATAAAGAAGTGACCTATCATGCTACAATAAATCAACAGTCATGGGTGACAAAACAGATTTATAGAAAAAACACTGTATTTGTCCAGACTTCTAAAGATGAATTCTGCTCCAATGACTGGGCTGAGTCTCTTCTAACAGAAACTTGCTGATACAAGCTGAAACTACAAAACAGGGTTTATTTCTTTAATTAGCTAAAATGGCTTGAAATTTAAGATTTCTTGCTATTATTATATGACAGGCATAAAACCAGTTCCTCATCTCCCAAATGGAATTTGCTATTACAGTGATTGCAGCTAAACAAGTTTAAGAAATTTTGACAGCTTTAAATGTTTGGGAAATTACCTGCATCCAAAATGCCTTGTGCCAGAATTGCTCCAAACTTTGCCATAACATCATCATGCTTATCATTGATCACTTTGGAATAGAGCTGCCTGAACTGGCTGACCTGGATAAAAAAAATAAAAAGGCAAAGAAAGAGAGAAGTATTATAGACTGCATGAGTCAAATATTCCATCTTTAACAGAAGCATCCTCGATTTTTGCATCCTACAGTAGCATTTGCATTTTCAAGAACTTCAGTCACTCACTACACTGAGGTTTACATGTTCCATGTAAATGGTTTGCTTCTCTTATGTAGTGCCATAATAAGAGCATTCTGTGTTCAGATAAATTCTATATACCTGTGCATTGTGAGCCATGGATCACTGCCAGTCCTGGAAGATGCAGTTAGTAAGCGTGCCCTTTCCAGTTTAAAGTCAATGGAAGCAAAATTGTTCTGTGAAAGGGTGGGAGACTACCCTGCTCAGCCTCAGGCAAACCCAGACTAAAGGATTGAGACCAAAGGTCTCAACACTCAAATGCATAAAATGCCCACATGCTTGCTCAGGCTGTTCCTACAAAGCAAACGCTCCACAGGAATGGGAATTTTGACTGGATCAGGTCCCAGCTGAAAACACTCCTTGCTGCTGGGTAAAGTCTGCTTTGGCACCACTGGCTGCAATGGCTCAGGAAGGTTATTAACCTCACATGGAGCCACTGCTCCATCTCTTTGGAGAAAGTGCTGGCGTACTCACCTCCTACAAAATGGAGCAAGATGTCAATAGACAGCCATTTCTTAAGCAGTTGAAGCAAAACCTGCCAGAGTTTGTCCAGTAAAGCCCTTTAATCTGCTATTATTTTTCCTTCAAACCACAGCAACAAGCACAACCCAAAGTACTGTGTAAGTTTATATAATATGCTATGAAACCCACAAGCTTTGTTTCTCCCTTGAAAACTTCAAGCACTTCAAAAATTTTACAGCATTTGGAAATGCTACCACAAGAAATTTATTTGGGCAACTTCCAGGAGGAACACTAAAATACAGACAGTGACTCATTTCATCTTTCTAACAAAACACACACCCCATTCTGATAAGTAATGCTGGCCAAAATGACATGGCATTGAGTTCAAATGAAGCCAAACACAGAACCTTGGAAACAGTAGGGAAACAACTCAAACTAAAAGATATGAGAACAATACAGCACCATTTCCTACCACAAACACAAAGGGCCGTCATTTATCAGGCTGATTATCACTTCTCCCTCCACCAGTCAACATTCATGTACATGAAGCCCAGGAGATTGTCAAGAACAAGATTTTATAAACAGTTAATTACAGGAAATATTGGCAGGTGATGTGCATGACGCTTTTGGCAAATCCAAGCTCTTAAGAACAAGAGCATTAATAAAATCTAATAAAACAGATTTTAAACTGTTTGCATGTTGTATCTATCTTCTTCAAAAGATGAAGTTATTCTGCATACACTTGCCCTCTTGAAGGAGTTTGCAGAAGCATCTCACAGCAGCAGGCTTGTATAAAGTAAAGGTGTTACTAGAATATTGCAAAAATCATTTTTGCACTCTAGCAAGACCTAGCATTTCATCTAAATGGGGGGAGAAAAATCTCAACAGAAATCTGCTCCTGGTTTCTTCACATCTGAAAGATAATAGGCCAATATGATTGAAGGAAGATGGAGAAAAAGGCCAATATGACTGAAAGAGGATGGAGGAAAAGGCTTGACCTTGTTTATTATTTTCTCATTTTGCCAAGATGACTATCCTAACATAAAACCAGGAACTGAATTTACTTTTTCAAGTAGTTCAACGTGTAGTTTGTCTCCAAAACTGCTGACTGAATTGCCCTGCAGGTCACAAACACATAATGAAGCTGTCATTGATTTCTGTTATGATGACCTCATCACATCTGTAATTTAGGATTCCATTCCACAAAAGACACTTGTTAATATTTTATATCTGGCACTAATACGGTTCTTGCATGTATCAACAGAGGACAGGAAAAATCATGTTTGCTGCACTTGGAGGAATTGTTTCAACTCCAGAGACCAAACTACCTTTACTCAACACCCACTACCCCTTTTTTGGCCCTTTAGCAACTTGCAAGTTCAAGAGGCGTCCATGTAATCACAATTCTTTATTTCACAATTCTTTATTTAAACTCTTTATTTAAATTGAAACCCTTTGAATTATTAATTTAAATGAAGAGTGAGCACAACAAAGAGGAGGACAAACACAAAGGGAAGATCACAGTGAAGTTAATTCTACCTTTTCTCACAATAAAAATGGCTTTTTAAAAACCAAAATACTTTGATTCTTAGATCTCTGTTTATTCCTGGCATTTCAGCATTGCAATGCTCAGCTTTCAAAACTCTGATGGCATTTTATTCCCAAAAAACCCTAAAACTATTTAAGGAAGATTGTTTGCTACCATCTTCACCGCAAGTGATCAACAGAGAATTGAAACTATTTTTAACCCAAAGCTCACAAATAAGATGTTTACTAAAAAAAAAAAAAAAAATCCCAGAACAGACAAAACTGAGCAGCTATGACAGGAAGCTGGCCAGGCTCTATGACACAGTCTTTATTAAAATCATCATCTCACATACAAAGCATCACCAAATATTAGAAGAAGTGAGATGATAATACATAACATTTAGCTTCTCTGTAATCCCATCAAGACTGTACAGCTTGTGGTATACAAAAATCATCACACTCCTCTTCCCCACATCCATCAAGTTAGACTCTTTGGCACACAGTGTCCAGCGTGTCACTCAGGAATCTAATGAGATCAAAATATGCCCCTGCAATCCAAAAATGGCTCCTTTTCTGAACTCCACCCTTTCACATCAGAGTTAAGCAATTTTTTTTCAGACTGGCAGAGAGCTCCAAAAAAAGTTTCCCATGGATAATAAATAATTTAGTTGGCAGCATATCCCTCAAAATATTCCTTTTACTTTTGAGCATGAAACCATAATGGTTGTAACTATCTTCTAGGGTACTTACAACAAGCAAAATTTGTATATTCAGTGTTAAGCTTCTAAAGTGGCAGAATATTTCAGGTATTATTTATTATTTTGTAATCTGGAATTTTGAGGTTTGTTTCTGGTTTTTAATATCTGTAGTGTTTCTATGACTATGCAATTAATTGCCTTCTGTACCTATATCATGTAACAACATTTTGGCTCAAACAAGGCTCTGGCATCAAGCTGTTTCAGTTTCTCTCCCCATTTTTTAAACGATCCACTGACCCCTCACTGTGACAGGATGTTCCATCTCTATCTCTCGTTCACAAGGCTGATGCATACATAGATAGCCCAGGTCAAGCCAAAGACCAGACAAGAGGTTGTCTCTTGGTGCCTGAGAGTCTGAATCCTGTCCAAGAAATCAGCATCTTGGTGTGGGGAAACAGATGTCAACAGAGATGAAAAGAATAAGTAAGTGACCGAAGGACACATTTACACTATAAAAGACTCACGAAATATCACAGAGGCAGAAGTCTCCTGCACATGCTGTGGAAACATCCAAGGAGCTTCTCCCCAGACTTGGATGCAGGTCTGTGGTAACTTCTTCAAAGATTGAGAGAGGATTCTAATGTACATTCCATCACCAAATTGGAGTTGGTAAGATATATTGGTTTCCTAAATTGTATTATTTCTTTGCTAGCTGTAACAATAGGCATCTTCTTGCGCGCTGCCTTCTCGCTACTAGTAGTTTTCCTTTATATTTTATTTTATTTTATTCCTGTGTAGTATGTAGTTTTATCCCAAGTAGCATGTCTATTTATACTTGTTTCTAATAAATGATAATTTATGTCATATTAGACCTAATCGGCTCATTACTAAAGAACTTGCGAACGAGACTGGGTCTTGGGGTGCAGGCACCCCAAAAAAGGCTACTGCCTGCTGCCAAAGGCCTAGGCAATGGGCAGAGATTTATCTAAGCTCCTGTCCCCATTTGTAACACCCACACTATGCATCTTATCCTGTGTTTGCTGACCAATTATTTTAACCACCCCTTTTATCAAGCTGAGGTATCACACGGAACCTGGAAGTCAAGGTTTCCAAGCCTCTTTGGGGAAAGAGATCTGCTTTACTATATACCACAAATAATCTGTGTTTTCCCTAGCTGTTTTCCTACCCACATTTTCTTTAGGACAAGCAGAGTCTTTCATCTCTCATCTCAAAAAGCAAGAAACTCAGCAAGTGAACTGTGTTTTAGGATGCCTGACTGATTCAGAGGAGACTGCAATTCCCATCCCAAGATGATCAGGGTGCTTTGCAAACTAAAATTAATTGACTCTTATAATGTCTTTTCATATATAAAAGTATCATCCTTAATTCTTTGAGGTGGGAAACTGAGGCACAGGAGATCTTTACAATTTGTCTATATTAGAGGAACAAAGAATGGTTAAACCTGATCTCCTATATTGAGGCCTAGCATTCCAACCACCTGACCAAGGAACAAACAATAAAAACAACAACTAATTTCTTTCCACAAGGAGATAATTCAATTTTATATTACAGAGACTTTGTATCTTTGAAGATAAGGGGATCCGACAGAAGTCTAGTGTTCTCCACTGGCTTATTCAAGTGAACTACTATTATTGGCTTATTCACTCGAACTACAATTCTGATAATATAAACAACATTCCCAGATTCTGCTCAGTGAAAACTAACATTTTTCTTCTTTCTTTTTTCTTAAATAATTCGAAGGAACAAATTGTCTGCCAGCAAATTTTCATGGTCCATGACTTGCAAATACCCAAACACCTGTATTTGTGGATTTCCTTCTCTGACTTTCTGAAGTAAAATTTTCCACTGGACAAAAAGGCTTTTTTCATTCTCCACATCCAAATGCAGTAAAAAGTGGCTGTTTTTATTTCAATTCCTAAAATGACATCAATAAAAGCAACCCATATACAGCAGATGAGTAGCAAAGCACCAGGTACTGCTCTGCCTCAGCATTCACCAGAGCAGGTGAAATGTGGAACCTCAGAGCTTCTAATGTGGACTTTTACTCTGTACAAATGTTTGCACATCATCACCTGGTACACATTCACAGGGAGCCTACTTTTAAAAGCTAAACACAGCATATGCAACCCTTTTCACCTTATGAGCAGAAAACGCCATTAAAGAATGTATTTGCTATAAACTCACTAAGCCAGTTCTGACAGCTCTGAAGTTGTTTCACCTGAAAAATGTAAGACTAACTACAAAGGAAACATTGTTCTAACAGGACCTCTCTGCATGCTGACCACATCCAAAACTAAGCTTACTATCATCAAAACCAACGTCTTTACAGTCACTTTCCTATCATTATGAGATGCTTAGAGACCTTTTCAGGAAGAGCATTTATGCTCGTAGTGCCCAGGGTTAGAATGCTGCCATCCATGTTCCCATCATTCAGAGCACATGCTCTGATCCAAGCAGGAGCTTCCCACTGCGCATTCAGCTCTGGCTCTTTATGAGACACGTGCAGCCTCTTGACAATGTTTACATGCAGTGCCAAGTACTAAAGATTTGGCACCCAAGACAATTTTCTGCCTTACAAGCTGGTACATAAGGTGTGACACACTACCTTTGGGCAGGTGATCTCAGTCTGCTGGATCATGATAAGGGCAGATGCAATGAGAGCTCCTTGACGCACATAGTTCACGGGATCGTTTGTCATTGGCTCAAGCAAATTAATTGCTTCCTAAAAGAAATGAAGAAATAGAGTCACAGAGTTAATACTATTATTTTTAGTATGCCAGGATTCAATAATCCAGTGGAAGGTTATTAGATTGATGCTATCAGATATACTTTTTAAACTGTTTTGCCAGTTCTTGGAAAATGAAGCAGAAATCTCTATTTCTGTAGATTTTAATCTAAAAATAGGGAAGAAGAAGAAAACAAACACTAAAAATAAATGATGGATGGATGGAACAAGATCTACCTGCAGAAACAGGGCAACCGCTAAACAACAGGTATAAGCAACAGGTGCATTCATCACATTAGATTCCAAATTCTTGGCCTTATACTTTATTGTTAGAACCTGTAGCATTTAGCATCATTTAGGTAATCTCTTGTTCAGAGTGCTCTCCTGTCCATACTTAAAATGAGGATAGGAACAAATGCAGTTGAGTGCAGAGTGCAAGAGACTCCCTGTTCAGACCCCTCTTGGTGTTACTTCCATCAGGATGAGGCTTTTAAAAACAAGTTCATTTTATACAGAATACTATTTCAAAGAACCATTGTTGTGGAACAGAAAGGCCTTGCAAAGTGACGGCCTTGTTGCCCTTGTAAAACCGTGGCTCACTTCTGCTACTTCGGCTAACCAGAGAGCATTCTGGGAATGACTCAGCTAAACTAGAGGTGAAAAACAAGTTACAGAACTGGAAAACAACTGTTAGAACCAATAAGTGCTCACACTGTGCGGTTAGTGATTGGTTACACCTGAAGCATGTTCCTATCGTGGTTTGTGGTGGTTGGTTAAACACATTTGTTGTGCCTCACAAGTATGTAAACTCATAACAATGTAACAGTTTAAGAACTCCGGATTTTTGCAATAAAGTATCTTCGCTTATCACCATCTTGTGGAGCCCATGCCATTAACTGCGGCAAACCGCTTCTAAAATAACATCATGCCATTACTACGATTGCTTTTGCCATCTGAGCTATATTGGAGGCTTTGCTTCTTCACCCGAAGGTGACTCATTCACTCTTTGGCAAGGATTCAGTACCATGGATGAAACACACATTAAGAAAAATGCTGAACTTCTTGATCTCCAAAATTGAATATATTTGGGCTTTCAAAACCTAGTAATAGAAGCTCTGGAAGACATGTCTCTGTGTAATCAGATGGTTTAGGTCATCACACAATGTATCTAGAAATAAAACAAGACTCATTTTTGTGACTAAAAGCATTTCCACTTAAATTAACTTGTCAGATGCAGCAGGTTAAAATTAACTAACTCCTTGATTCCACCTTCCACTTGAGAATAAAGTGACCTGGATAAAAACAGGAGTCTCAGTTTGCTTTCAAATCTGCATGCTTTAGCTACTAAAGATGGCAGGCAGGGCACGTCAGCATTCTGTGCTTTTGGCAGCACAAGTGGCACTTGGGAGCACTCACGTAAGAGCCACAGATCAAGTGTTTAATACAGGAAGAGATGAGACAGATAAGCAAGAGATTTATCAAAGACTCAGAAGCATGACATACTACTTCTGTCTGTGCACCTGTTCTGAAACGGCAGTTCTGTACCACTACAGATTACTTATACACATGTGGGAGAAGCAGAGGGAGCTTATTTCCAAGTCTGCTTGCTGCTTGTTCCAGTGAGTGCTTACTTCCCACAGCAGAAGTGGGAATCCTTCTACTATAAAATTCTCACCATCTGTGAGAATTAAGCTTCACTGATAATTATAAAGTGAGAATAAAATTTACTGGTTGTTAATTACACTCCTGAAACTACAATAAATTTAATTAAATTTCATTGCACTTGGCTTTACTACATGGATCTTCATGAATCGTGTGTCACAGAAAAGATGAAAAGAGCTAGAAGTTAAGCAAAACACCTGCTGTTTTCCTGTCACTGGCATTCCAAGGGAAGAGTATTGATTTTGGAGTACTGAACACACATTTAAAGTTCAGTGGCAACTTGACAGTAAGAAAACTCTAAGAAAAGTTTTGAAGACAAAATTCCAAGAATGTGGTAATAATGTATAAAAACATTCTTCTACTTTATCTATTCTGTACAAGCAGGAGAAGAAAGTCTATGCCCAGAACAGTTAAAGAATTTAAAGCAGTGCTGTACTCCAGCTGGCTAGTAGTGTGCATGTGTGAGAAATCCATCTGCATGTGTGATGTTTGCACACAAATATGTCTGTGGCAGGAGGCAGCAGGAACAGTCCTGGCCACAGATGCTTCTGGCCCTCACCTTGTTTCCAGTGCCTGCACAGCAGATCCCCAAAGCCATGGCAGCCCCATAACGTACGTGGGGATTGTAGCTCTCTGACAGCAAAGAAACCACGCTTGGACATTGCTCAGGAGTCCTAGAGAAAGGCAAGAAAAAAGAATGTTGTTCATTATTCTTGTTCTATAAAATATGGTATTATGGTTCAAAATAAGGAGACTTCACTCTGTTAGTACTTGAAAATTTCAAGTTGTTCTTCCACATTGCATGCTTCTGCATTTCTCAAAACTTAACCAGAGGGGAGGTATAAATCAGCTAAGAAAACAGGGACGTGCACAAATTAATAAACTTCCCTATCACTGCAGATAACCACACACAGTTTCCACTACTTTTTTGTGCTTTTCTTCTGGCTTTAAAAGATCACCCAGCAGAATAATGTATCTATTGAGGTTGAGGTCTTTATCTCTAGAAATCATGCTGTTGTGACAGGCTTTCCACTAGCAGAGGTTTACACAGTACTAAATTTCCCATCAACAGACACAAGACCCACCTCCAGTATTCAATCAACCTTCAAGGTTGGTGGGTCCCAAACTCCCTTTTGCAATCACGGCTTCTGCCAACTCCTCCTCACTCCTCCTACTGCCAAGCAGTTTATGAGCAATTGATGCTGCTGCATCCTTACAGTGTCATGCTGTGACTGTTGCTGCCTTTTAAGAGGTCTGAAATGGGTGTATATGCTTCATGCCTCTCCAGCTGGGAACCAGTGTCCTGTTGGTCATTACAACAATAGAACTTCCAGCTCAGTGCTGGAAGATGAAAGAGAGGCTTAACTTCCCACAGCAAGAAGCACATGTTGCTAATGCAAACAGTTTGTAAATATTGAGTATTTCTGAAGTAGTGCAGAACTCACAGGTGTGGATACATTCTTTCCTGTCTTCAGTCATATTTATCACTCCATCAATTTTGATGCCACACACTGCTTCGTAACATCAAACACTGCCAGCTTCAGCATATCTAGTCTTATGACACCATGAACTCAAGAACAATGCAGGAATGCAGTTGGTAAGTACTTGCTCATGAAGAAGAAAGATGGAAAACTAGAAATTGTGATTTCATAATATCTGATTTCGACGAGAACATCATCTATCTCTTCATTCCATCTCACTGTGTCTTGCAGCCCAGACTAGCATTTTAATTGTCACATCCACAATCCCAGAAGCAGTCTTGCAAGCCATTTACTTCTACTGTAAACTGGTTTCAGACTAAAATGTACACAGAAAGAAACCAAGAGCACCTTAGTTTTAGTTTCCTTTCTTATATTTGCTACACTGAAAGATGGAGGTTGGAGGATGGCAGCGTTCCTATTTGTACACAGGAATTAGAACATCATGTAGGATCATTGTCTGTCAAGGCACTCAACAACTCAAGAGAGAGAAAAACCACTATTAGCATGGGTTTTAATTAAATGAATAGCTGAATCATAGAAAACAGTAATAAAAAAGACTTCAAGCAATAATCTAGTTCATTCTCTTCTTTCATTGTGACTGGGGACAGAGACATGTTCATATAATGACACACTCATACTTCAGTTATACTCCACATACAATCAATTAATTTCTACTTTAGCTATTTCCATTTCAACACTTTCCCATGGTCTCCTCTGATTGCATTCCTCTCCTTTGCATTCCTCTCTCCTACTCCAGCTGATCTCAGACAGGCAGCACCACCACACAGGCTCCAGTCCTCCTCCAGAACTGCTGAATAGCTACTCAACACCTCAGTGGTAATGGCAGCAAGCAACCAGAGCTCCCACCTCCCCCCTGCTTTCATTTGAGTCTTCGCAAAGCATTCACATGATGAAAGAATCCCATCTACCAACAACACCTTACAAATCCCCCACTACTTTCAACAGCAGATAAAAAAAAAATAAAAAAAAGCACAAAAAAGTAAAGAAGAGATGATGACAAATGTTACAAAAGGGAGACGAGCTGGACAACAGAACAATTCCATTGTACACTATGAGTGAAGATGACAAAGTAAAAGACATTTAAAACTACCTACCAGTCTCTTGCTCAAATAATAGCTTAGATGCTGACAATGTTTTTTTTAAAAATGAGCTGATGTGGAGACCGGGAGACACAAAGCCTATAATAAATGAGCATTCAGCTGCACAGAAGACTCCAGCTCTTGCACAAAGACCCTTAACACCTTAGTGTTTGCTTTACTTCAGATAATGTTAAACAGGCAGATTGTGAGCCAAAGAAGAGAAAAACACTTTCTGGCAAAGATGTGATTATGCACTCTGAAGGATTAATCATTAAATTCCTGTTCAGAAAGCTGGATTTTACAGAATCATTAACTTGGACACATATTTGTGTCTGCAAGCTCAAAAGTTCCAACAAACTTTTTCTTATAAGATGAGGATTAATGTACACTAATTAATTTTGGAATTCTTGGCCAGATTTGAATTATTTGTGGCCATTATTTGAAATACTTTTACAACAAATCTATCCATAGAACCATCAAATATTTTGACGGGGCCTTCTGTAAATACACCTTGGGAGCTGAAACAATTTAACGGGTCCCACCATTTTCCTCAGTAATGCAGTTTTCTCAAACCCTCAATCTTCAAAAAGTATCTTCTCACATAACAGAGATCTAGAAGGCAGATCAACAAGTGGGAAAGAGTCTTGTAAACGTGTATCAGAGGAACAAGACCTCAGTGCACAAGAGCACAGTTGGCCTCAATGCTTAAGCAGTAACATTTGCTTACTCCTTTACTGCTGAGATGTTTTACAAAGTCCTACACAGTGTTGCCAAAGGTCAACCCATATAAACCCAAATTCACACTCCATAAAATTCACAAAACCCAAAGCAATTCTGTCAAGTGATCAAAAGAAAAGTTAAAAAGCCCTCATAAGCAGCCACAGGCTGCAGCTGTTTTCCCATGGCATTACTTCCATCTGGTAATCCAGTTGGGGAATATGTTTAAAACATGACCATGTTCTCCTTCCCCTGGCCCCTCACTGAGACCACAGCTCCTCAAGCTGCTGACTTGACATTCAGCACAATCCAGAGGAACAGTCGTCCTGCTGACAGAGGAAGTCTCTGCTTCACTGGTACCAAGCCCCATACAGGTTCCCAAACCAAGTCCACCCCTCTGGCTCCCTGCTGGAGACCTCCACCACTCTGTTGACAGCTGATGGCTGAATCAATGTGGTTACAGAGTAGAAACCTCTGGTGGGAGAGGGAGAGAAATAATGAAGAGTGTGAGAAAACTTAAAAACAGTACTAAAAAATAGAAATGGTCTGTCACAACTCACACTCAGCAACTGGCTACTCTTCCTCACTCCTAATACAGATACCTGACATTACTGCAAGCTAAACACAGAAAATAATATCACATGACCACAAATAATTTAAATCTGGCCAAGAATTCCAAAATCAATTAGCGTACAGACCAGAATAACATTTGGAGATTCAGTGGGCAGAAGTTTTATCTCTAGACACAAATTTTTCCTCCTCTCTTTAAAGCCACAGTAAAAATTCTAAGCCTGGAGTAGATTTAATACATTTTGAGGACAGAAGCAATGTACCATAGTCCTCTTGCATGACCTTCCCATAACATAGTCCAGTCATTTAATCTAAAAATTCCTACATTAAAACCTAAGGCAAGTCTCTAAACTGGGCTGTGTATTTTAGAAAGATAGGCAATGTCTATTTTTAAAAACCAAATTATCTTTAATGCACTGGTTGTTTCCTTTTTTTCCTAACACTGGTTTTACTCAAGCATTTTGCTTTTGCAATTACACTTTACTACAACAGCAAAATGATGGCCAAAAAATGGCCTGATTATTTCCTTCATTTTCATCTGAAAATTGTTCAGCTACTCCTACATAAGCCATGAAACCACAGACGTCAGTGAACACAGACCTGTACACAAAAAAACCCAGCATCACAGCTAGCTTCAACTTTGTTCTGCTACCAGGAAACTAAATGAAAAAAGAAGCCAAAAATCTCTAAAATTTTCTTCCATGGAACTTCAACACAGTAGTCAGCTACAGCTTTGTTTCCACCCTACATCAGGGTGTTTTACTGTTGTGATAAATGGCCTGCAGATGAAGGACTTCATCCAAGATCCAGCTTGGTTTGTTTCAGAAGTCAAACAAAATCATAAAGAAAAATAAAGATGCACCAAGACAGCAATAAGAGATTCTCAGCAAAACATAATAGCTGGCATTTTATTAGTTTTACTCACCCACTGGTTGCTCTTGAAGCCTCCATGAGAAACAAACACCCCACACTACCGATTTCAAATTTTCCCAGAAACCAGAACCCAGGACAACACAAAGGAGTTGCATGAGTCCTGCCCAATTGCCTCAGCCTTCACTCTGAACTCCTTCCTGGGGCTGTTCATTCCTTGGCTATAATAAAATATTAGTGACATTTTTATATATATATATGGGGGGGGTGTGTGTTATATTCTCTCCATAAAAAGCTCATACTTAGCTTGTAAATACCCTAGAATTAGAGAAACCACAGATAATTTTGAATTCTTCATTACTTCCAAAGAGAGAGGAAAGAAAAGTTTTCTTAAGCCTCCAGTGCAAAAATTAACAGAATGAAAACCGGGATGATGATTGTTAACAGACTAATATGAACAAAACCACCCAGGTCAGCTGGACACAGAAGGTGGTCAGATTGCTTTTCAATCCGTAGTGTTGACCTAAACAGTTTCTTTTTCTGAAAATCATTACAATTGCAGCATCTGCAGATATTGAAGTTCTTGGTAAGCTTTGCCTGCAAGAGCCTTACTGGGCTACTGAAAGTTGAGGAACACAGTCAGGTACATTGGCTCTGTTTAACAACCCACTTAAAACTTTTTTTCCCTAAGAGGCATGCAACAAGCCATACTAAAAACTCAGACTGCCGTCTCTTGGAGCGCACTCCGCTTGAAGTGTCTTAAATCACAGACCAGTTAAAATCACATCCTTTGAGCAGTTTATCTCCAATCCTGAGAGTTGTGTATCTTCAAGGTTAAAGCATTATTGCAATTTTTCTCTATATTTCAGCAATATTTAAACGTGAACCCCGCATAAATATATATATATTTAAGTATAGGGTAGCATCAGTAAGTAAATATACAGAATACTGAAAAAAACCCATCACATGGGTCTCACGATTTAGACTAAAAATGGAAGCATCTAAAGAATCACTAACATGCACTTATTTTTTAGTCTAAATATTTAAGGACTATACAGCTCATTGAAAAATGAAATGTCAGACAATTGAAGAATCACGTCAAATATCTTCTAAATTCCTCATGAAGTGTCCCCAGTCATATTTCAAAAGATTCTAAATATTTATAACTTTCTAAACTGTTCATGAATTAATCATTTTATACAGAACTATTTCCACAAGTTTTTTAGTAGTGTAGTGGCAATTAAAAAAAAAAAAACTTAAAAGAAGATTAATTTCACCCATGAATGAGTTAATAAAGCAGAAATGCAGATATTAACGGCATGATTTGCAGTCATTTCTGGAGGAGATGCTATGTAGCAGAAAGGGGTATTATAGAAAACCAAAAATCTGCAGAGAAAAGTGCAACAAAGTGATATATTTCGGTGTAGACTAAACATCCCATCTTTCTCTCTGGACAAAAATGATCCCAGCAATTCCCAAACCAGGAATTATCCTGCAACTATCTCATATACAGCATAGCAAGTGAACTTAAGGGATATGTACTGACTGAACAGCACTCACCAGAGACAGCTAGTCTCTGATGGAGACATGGCTCTAAAAAATCGCACTGGCAATTTGAAAACAGAAGTAACAGCAAGGAATGGGAAATAAAAATAATATCCATGCATAGTTCAACAATTCTGGTTACAGTGGACCAGGAGTGGGGTCGAGCAAGATTTAAGGTTTATCATCACTAACACAGGAGGAGAGCTGGACATAGGGGAAGTGGCCTGCACAAAATGCCTGGTCAGAAGATACAGTGACGAACCTGCTGCAGATCTATAATAGATACAGAGGAGGATGTGTTTCTCAAATGATTCAAACCTGGTAAAGTTCCGAAAACATCACAAAGGGCAGATACGTTTTTCATCTCTCTGAAATTAAGCAATGCATGAAAGAGGTAAAAATGCTTGCAAGCCAATATACCACTAAACCTGCATTATCTTCTGCAAGTTCCTAAGATAACTGGGTTTATCTGTATTTAAAAAATAATTTCCTTTTCAATTAGATATGAATGTATTCATTAGCTGTCATCAGAACAATCTGCAGAAAAGACTTCAAGTACAGCTAGATTAATGCCAGGACATCCTTCAAGATCTACAGAATCTAAACCAGAAGTTGATTAGATAATAGTGAAGCTTAAGAAAAACCGAATCCAAATGCTCATTAGCTAAATAGGTATTTTTCTGTCTCAATTTCCACTTTTTATGTTTCCATGTGCTCTACTCTCTCAGTACTGTCAGAGGTGACAATGGGGAGGTGACCAGATAAGGAAACAGCATTACCATAGGTGGAATAATCTTTATTTTTGTAATATATACTTTTCTGATGTATAAAGGTATCAACACTCAATTGTTAATCAATATAGCATGGAATGTTATTGAAAGTTTCCTTTAAACAGGAAAAATAAGGAATAAGTGAAAACTACTGAAAATTCTATAGTATAATCTGAATACATTTCAAGTATTTCTGCTAATTTCTGACAACAGCTTTCTCTTTTGTTCCCACATTACCTGGATTCTACAGATATGATTTTCTTCTTTTTTAAAGAAATATAAATTGATGCACTGTTCACTAAGGACTTGATTTCCACCTCAAGGCTGATGAGCACTAGCAATTCATGGAATGTAATGGCTGGTGTCATACAGAGGGTCAGACCATGATCTCATGGTCTCTTCTGGCCTTTTCTCAAGGACTTATTACACAATTTTGCAGTTAATGTCCTTGGAAGTGAACTCTATTTCCATTTTAATGCAGAACTGTAAGATGACGCTGGAGTTATACACACATCTGAAAGTTGGAAGGTAACAAAAGAGAACACTCAGGATAATAAAAAGCAGCTGCAGACGGAAAGTTTTAAAGTAACAGTGCACACACTTAAAATAAGTGTGCTAGACAATACTTTTATAAAGTTAGGCAAGAAAAAACCTGGAGTGTTTACAGGGATGCAGAACTTTTTAGGGTTAACTGTGCTTCCGTCCAGAAAGCAAGTGAGCAAGAGAGCCCAGAGAGAGCAGCAGACAGACAGACACACGCTACATTGCACAGAGATACAACGTTGTAGTGTGAAGGGTCATTTCCAGGACCTGCACATCCTGATACAGCTACACGGAGCACACATTATAGAGCTGGAGCACTGAATCAATTAACCCTCTCTGTCTCTTTTCCAGCCAAACCTTCCTGCTTTTCAAACACTGGACCTGGATACGCTGGAATGAGTTGAGCAGCGAACAAGGGCAGCAGCAAACTGCGAGCTTTGCTTATGAACAAAGAGAGAACTGCACACAGACTCTGCTGGTCACTTAAGTAAAATCAACAAAGAATGGAAGAGAAAGGACAGCAAAAGAGAGCACAACCTTACTTCTATCCTTTTTTACATGTGGTAAGAATTATTCTTCTCCTTCATTTCAGAGCTGAAGAAAATACCTGGGTGGGAAGAAATAGTTTTGCCAAAATAGAAATTCTTAACCTTGGTGATAGAAGAAATGTGCTAAACAAAAGCACACAAAGAGACAAGCTTCAAAAGTATTATAAAAGCCAAAAGTAAATTAACAAGTTGTTTTCCAGACAGTAGAGAAAAATCTCAAAAATCACCATGTGATGAAAAAGAAAATTACAAAGGATCTTCCTGGATGCAGAGTGAACTCTACTAAAATGCAAGAGAAAGAGGTAAGGCTTTCTTCACCTGAAAACTGTAACACATCGAATCTTCTCAGTAGCTGAGCATTTGATCAGCTTAATGCCGGGACAGCTGTTTGAGTCTCTGCTTGAAGGGGGAAATGCAAGCCTGAAGTCTTTAGCAGAGTTGACAGAGACAGAGAAGGAAAGAGAGAGGGAGAGAACAGGCTGTGCTCAATAAAAGCCTTGCTCAGATTACAAAAACAAGCATTTTACTCACCCCCACCCCTTCAAGTAATGGGTAAATTTAGATGTCTCAGTTCGATAAATCTCAGCGGTCCCCTTGAGACTGTAACCAGTGTTTTATTGTCTGCAGCTTCCTGACCCTCACCTGATAAATTAGGAAGTGATGAGATTAAAAAGGAAACCTCATACATAATTTCTGAAGATATTTTTGGGGTTACTCTCTGTGGAGAAATAGGATTCTTAATAAGGGGAAGTATGGGAACTGCTGTCTGCCTACGCACACGCTACTGGAGACTAGATACTCGAGAGAGGAGGAGTTGCACATACACAGCTCGAGCATCTGCCTCCGCATCAGTTTGTAGTCAGATGGAGCAAATCTACATAGACTGCACCTAAAGGGAATCATTTGGCATTCAGATTCATCTATCACTCTTTACTGCTGCAGAAAGAAAAAACAGAAGGAAGCTAATGCACCACTTATTTTTGACAGCTACTGATTTTTTAATATAATCTTCTGAAACCTGAACATCGTTATAAAGGGGAGACCAAACAACTGAACCCTACCAACCAGAGATGGACACAAAACAGGACTTTCATTTTTAAAACTGTTTTGCACCCAGCAAGGCACAGAATAAAAAAATTGGATACCAGCTTGGATATTGTTACAGTATCTCAAAATAGCAGATGACCAGCTTACTATACTGACCATGCTGGCCTTTCTTCATGACCATCCTGGACCAGAGACGAACAGAGAACTCTTGCACTGTACGCAACTCCTGTGCAAACTACAGCTCCTGAATACATTTCACTGTACACAAAAATGTCCCATCCTTTACATTTCTTGAACGGGTCTGGAGCTGGCAATGGATCATTGTCGCCTCTCTCAGTAACAGGAGCACCCAAACAGGACTACCTAAGTGAGGAACAAGGAAACAAAGTGCACTGGGCAGCACTGCTGATCCTCCTGGTGATAATCCCCACCATTGGGGGGAACATACTTGTCATTCTGGCGGTGTCCCTGGAGAAAAAGTTGCAATATGCTACCAACTACTTTCTGACATCCTTGGCGGTGGCAGATTTGCTTGTGGGTCTGTTTGTGATGCCGATTGCCCTTCTCATAATATTATTTGGTAAGTGCAGCATGTTTGTTTCATCAGGTTTGCATATGGGGTACAATTTGGGAAGGTCTAATCTAAACAGAAAAGTTGTTTGCTTTCCACCATTACAATTTTTAAAATCACTTGGATGAGGGCTGCTAAATCTCTCCTTCTCACCTTAATACAGCTTAATGTCTTTATGGGAAGTACATCCTTGTAGATTTCTTTCCTTTGAAACAAACCATTCAAAAATCACCCAAGACTTAAAACTGATTCAAATAGGAGCTGGACCACAGGAAATTACATTTTGTACAGTGTAATTTTTAACAACATCAGCACAATGCTGATGAGACTGTATTTGTTTTATTATAACACACTAATTGCAGGCAGTATTCCGTCAAGAAACTTGAAATCAAGACTACATATCTGTTCAGTACATGGAACAGATTTAATCAGGTTTTGAACTTTCTATAAGTAATGCACCTGACTTTACCTGAATATTGACTCCATCAGCAGTCATATATATTTACATGGTCAATCACAGATGGTTCCTGGCCCCATCAGTGACAACAAACTTTACCAATACCAGTTTCAGAGAAACCAATTTTCTCCCACCCTGGGGAAAGCAGCAGGTTCATAAAGCATCACAAAGAACTAAGTCACGTACCAAGCCAAGGAAGCCTCAGTCCATGTACTTAATGTTTGAGAAACAGATCTGTCATTTTGTCTGCTTCATACGAAATAAAATAGGTCTTTTTCACAGGAACAAATGCTGGATGTGACATTTTCTTTCTCATTAGTCCTTACAGAATAAGAATGATTTTTCCATAGTCTCTCATACCCAGCTTTATTTCAGGTACTGCTTCTGACAACTAATCAGAGGCAAGTCCATGGGAAAGTCTCTTTTACTCCTAAAGTTTCTTTAAGAATACATTTTAAAATGGCTATTTTCATATCATAAATAGAACAAAAAAATCAATGAAAACAGGTTTTTCCAATAAACTTACAGACTCATATAATTATCTTTAAGGTACAGATATCACTGGGTCCTATGAAAGGCTGCAGGAGTTCGTTTTTCCTAGGCTAGACTCTCAGAGTTGCCTGAACAACCAAAAAACACAGTTATAAACTTTATTTCAGAGAGGCCATCAATAGCTTCTGTTTGCTGCAGAAAACTGGTATCACTTTATTAACAAACATGTTTATTCATTAAATGCCTTGAGACTGAATTTCTGTGCATTACAGACTGCTTCTCCTTAAACAGAAGTGTGAACTGGAGGCCAGAATTCAGCACTGAGATCATAGAATAGGGTTTTTTTTCAAGCAACAGTTTCTAAAAAGAAAACTGAATGTGCATAGCTGAGACAGTGATTTCTAACTCAAAAACCCAGTCACTTAGAGAAAACATTGGTATGTCATATATGTGCACATGTGTGTGTAGAGGCAAGAAGCAGATATGCATCTCCATACTTACACATAGATGCTGTAAACGGCTTAGTTCCTGCTAAAGGTCTCATTAGTAACAACAATAAAACTACCAGCCATAAAAAGTACTAGTACTGACTAGCAATCAATATAAAGGAAGGCAAATTCTAGATTTTGTGGAGCAGGTTTTTGGCAGTGGTGGGGTTTTCTCATTTTGGATTCTTTTTTTTTTATTTTTTTTTTTTCATTCTGCTAGACTAACAAATCTTTTCTTTATAACCTCATAAAGAGTCTATTGCTTCTTAATCTCTCAATTAATCCAGTGCTAAACCCTGGTTACAACAGTTTAAAGTATGCTAGGAATCTTAATTCAAAAGTCAAACAAAAACATTTTTCATGATGCAGGAAATTTACCAGAAAGTAGTAAAATTAGTTACAATTAATTAAGACTACAACCTGCCTTCTACACAACAGTGGTTAGAACTGAAATTTCTTGCATACAAGTCTCTCTTTGGCAGCCAGCAAGAAAAACTGCTTTGCCTCTTCACTGATTGGGAGAGTATGCTGTAGAACTTCTATGTTTATAGAAGTTCAAAGCATGAGCAAAACATGAGGAGTTACTGGAATGAAGATAGAACAGACATTTAAATATGTAACAAGTCTAAATCTTGAAGATACGCTAGCCAGATAACTACTTGAACAAAGAATAGTCATTGACAGCCAGACAGTAAACTAAATCCAGCTTCCTGGCACTTCCACACGGGAATGCATCCATAATAATGAAAAAGCTGGGTGCAGCTTCTAGATACAGATTAAAAATATTATGCTTCCAATTTGGGATTGATATCTAATAATGTGGAGCAGATCTGAAGGAAAAGGTGTGAACTAAAGTGCAGTCACATTAAGATTCTGACTGTACAAACTGATGTGTCACAGGGTGTTCAAAATCAAAACCTGTTACAGACAGTGGCTCCACACTGTGGCGGAACACTTACCAAAAAATCTTCAGAAATGGACTGTCTCTGTAAAAAAGAGCTGCCCCTTTTAAAAATAAGTAAATGAATGAATCTGAAAACTCACTTGCAGGTGTAATGCCACAAGCACCACATTATTTATTCTCAGCAGAGCAAACAAAATGTACTCGGGTACAAGCATGCACATCAATTTTAATTTAGGAGTGTAAGTGTCAGAATACATAAACATTTCATAGCTTTTATAGTTTGCTAAATTCTTCTCATTTCTTAAAAAAAAAAAACAAGGAGGGCCCACTAGGAGATAATTGCATTCTCTATAATCTAGCTTTCCAAACAGTTACCCAAATTTCTAACACTCAGAACTACTGAAAGAAAGCAAAAATGTTGCTATTCATTGGATAGTGAAATTAGCAAACAAACATGAGAGATCCTCCCACTTGCAAAGCCTGCAGCAGCAAAAAGTCTGATGTCCATAGCTTGGTGGGCAATGGGCTACTTGGAGACAGCGCACGTACCCCCTTTTAAAATAAATTATCTACTCCTGATATTCATCCACTTAAAATCAGAAGGCAATGCTGATCATCCTAGGCTGCAAACCATTATTTTAATCTATCACAAGCAATCACTGTCTTAATCTTCCTCCATTACTGACAATGAACCACAACAAAGCTCCCTTTCTTGCTCGTGCAAACTGCCAGAGAAAACTTCAATCAAGGACGACTTTCCAAAATCTCAAATCTAAAGATTAGTAAGAAAACAAGGGTTTATTTCTAAGAAAGTAAGCCAAAAAAAAAAAAAAAAAAAAGTCCAATCCCCTCTTAGCTCCCAAGAAAAATGGGAGTGGAGAATATCAGCCCTGTAAATGCTCTGGTCTGCTTCCACAATGTAAATCTATAGTAGGAGAATCAGAACAGTCCAAATTAAGCATGACCTGCTAATGGCTCTGTAACACCACTTGGCAGGACACATTCATTTTACATTCTGAATTATAAAGCAGAACAACTTAGCAGGTCACCATCATGTTCAAGGGTCAGAGAGCTACCTGAGTCATGAAAGAAAATCAATATTCCATTTTTTCCCCACTCCTAAACTAACAGAATAGGCCAACAGTGATAGACAGCACCACCATCACCAGAAGAGCACAAGAACTCAGCTCAGAGCATTGCCTCAAACACAGGGCACAAAGCATCTAAAGGAGGTATAACCTACAAATCAAAGTAAGTTTTAGCAAAATACACCACAGAATGAATCCTAGACAACTATATGACTCTTCTGTACTTTACAGTATCAGTTTCATGATATTTGTTTCATTTAAATAATAACCATCACCTTCAGTCCTTATCAGTTACTGCATTTAAAGTTTAATTTGATTTTGTTTGGATAAAACCTAGCATCTCTTACACACAAATATAGCAGGACATAATGTTATAGTCACGAATGTGATAACCTACTGCCTTCTGCACCCAGTTCAAAACTAGATAAAAATGAAGAAAACATGAAGTTTTCTCTGTTTAGTTGCATCTGTCAACTGACAAAAGCTCTTAGAACTCAAAAATGTACAAGATTGCTTTGTATCAGATCGCTGTTTAAATGTATCTTTATTTCAAAGAAGCAAAAGGGCCTTTTGTTGCAAAGTATTTTCTTCTACAAACAGTAAATTAACTAAAAAAGGAAAGACTTTTTGCACTGGAATTCTCCAGAATGCAAAGCATTTACAATCCAGGGAATGGGATGCGAGTACTTTCCAAAAGAAGTATTAGCTGCTCACTTGAAATCCAGCTGTGTTAGCTGCCATCCTTCAAGTTATAGAACACATTTTCTATTGTTCATGTTTTATCTGAATTAATCCTTCAACACGAAGTCAAAAGAAGTTGTCTTAATTTTCTGGAGTGAGCAAAAATATTTCAAGCCCATCAAATCAGTTATTTCTTTTACCTTTTTTTTTAAATTACAGCTGGTTACATGAGCCACAATACATTTTGATTTTTCTTTTTAAAGGAAATCCATTTCAGAAATGCACCATACCTTACTGCCAGCTAAAAGTCTAGGCATGAAAATTAAAGATGAGCAAATGTTTCACAATCTACTAATTACAACTTTCTCCTACCTGCCTGACAGACTAATTTTTTTGAAGCATAATTTCAACCATAGAATCTATTTTAGGAAATAATTATTGTAGATACTAAAATTTACTGGTTAATCAATTGAAAACAGACAGCCTCTTTCCCTTCTGCCTCACTGCCTATGTCATCCTTACCTGGAGTCCTCTGCTTTGGGGTTTGCTGAGGTTCAGTCTGGAGCTCCATCTATCTGGTCTCTTTGTTTAACACAGGTTTCCCAGCAGAGGTAAAAGTGCAGAAAAGTACTTGCTATGTTTGTCTTCATAAAATTTTCCAACTGAAGTCAAAGCAGCACTGTTATCATTTCCATCTATCACTCACATTATGAAGAAGTGTTTTAATCTCAAATGACTATAATGTTACCACATTGGTAAGACTGGACATTACAAAAGTCCAGCTCATTTGGCATTCTCAGCATGCAGGTCTATTTATGCTGACCAAAGAAATGAAAACCAATCTGATTTATTAGAAATGCCTTCTTTTCCCCCAGTCATCATTCAACAGAGAACTGATTTCCCTGGCAATACTATTAATGTACCTACTGATTGAGTACAGCTGAATTTTATACAGGAGGAAAATACATTTAGCAGATCAACTTCTACTATTAGAAACAGAAAAATCTTCCTGGTTCACGCATTCTTCCCTAGGACTGCAGAATATCCTTACAGACACACAACACTAAAGTGCACCTCAAACTGAACACTACTTGCACTGGATTGCAATACAAGTTAAATCTACGTGAAAATAGACCAGTTAAAAAAAAATAACCAGAGTTCCATTGAAGTTCATTTGGTATTGTAGACATTGACAGGGGAGACACAGCTCTCAAAAATACAGTCCTTTTGGAAATCTGAACACTACAAAACCTTTATCTTGGACATAGTGCAGTTGACAGACCATATGTTTGCTATAAAGATTAACATTAAAGACAAGTAACTAGTCCAAGAAACAGGATGCCAGACTTAAAATCCAAGCCATTGCTCTTGGGGAAACAAATTAAAAAAAAGGACATGCACAAAACCATTCAATTTTTATAAAGTCATTACTGAGACAGAACAGCCCTACTCTGTCACATTAGTGCTCAACTGTATCTGGCCAAGTGACACAGCAAACTCATTTTAAAGATGTGTTAACAAGATTCTTCAAAATCACTCCTAAGATTCAACTGTGGTTCTACAAGGACTGACTAATACTTTGGTTATGACCCATTATCTCCTCCATTTAATACAACCTTGAATCATAGGTTCATCAAGGAGAAACAGCTGAAAATAATCATTTAACAGCAGGCTCACAAGACACAGTCATGGCCCATTTTTTATAAACTTCTTAATCCAGAGTACTTGCCATAAAAGGACAAAAAGAGAGGGAAAGGTTTATAGCACACAAATAGCCTGATCAATACCATGGCAGCAACCACAACAGGAGCTAGCTAAAATGTAAGACAGAACCTAGCTGAGGCAGTGGCAAAAGTTCAGCTCCTGTGGTACTATGAACTTCTCAAAGGTACTGACGCCACAGTAAAATCACACTCTGAAAGTTCTCAAAAAGCTTTGATTCTAATGAGTTTTTTGTTCTCTTTCAGACAATACCTGGCCTTTACCAACTGCCTTGTGTCCTATCTGGCTGTTCCTTGATGTCCTCTTTTCCACAGCTTCCATCATGCACCTCTGTGCCATCTCACTAGACCGCTACATTGCAATAAAAAAGCCAATCCAGGCCAGTCAGTACAATTCATGGGCTACAACAATCATCAAAATCATCGTTGTTTGGCTCATTTCAATAGGTATGTGAGACCTGGAGACTGGAAAAGGGAACACAGAAGCTTTTGATGTCCAAAACAATAGGTGAAAGGTGGGCAAAATGGAAAATTTGGCCAAGTACTATTGATTGGAGGACCATAAAACTCAGGCTAGCCCTAAGACCACCTCTCAGATCATACATAGCTCCATCACAAAAATCTGCCTGAACCACTGTTCCTTATCAAGCTTACCAGAAAGACCAAGGATTGAGTCAGGAAAATCATCACTCTTCTTCATGGCCCTAAAAGTTCAAAACTCAGACGAAAATATCTGCATGCATAGCATGTCTCCTAGGAAAGCAAGATTTCATGTTCCTGTGATGGTATATTCAGACCCAAATACAATTTCAAGTCATGAGCTGGTAAAATCCGTGCCTTATAACTAGCCCATGAAGCAAGTACAAAAAAGTTAGTTACAGATACCAAAGACTGAAAGATAAATGAGTGGCTGGTAACATCACACTGAAGGCTAAGACAGCATATAGAAAGGCTAATGTCTAACAAAATAACCCCTAAAATAACAAACCCTGAACAGTTTATATAAAGGATACCAATGTAAAAACTTTTATGATACCAGTATCTCTATAATGTGTATGCTGCACCTCACCTGTCTTTAATGCTTAAAACAATAAATCCATTAAATGAACTAAGAAAGTGAAAACATTTAATTCAAATAACTCAATGCATGCTGCAGGCAGCCATAGTGTTGTATGCACTGTGTGCAAGACCGAACAAAATTATTCTGCATTATTAAGGCAAATGATGCATAGGAGAATGGGTATGTTCACGTTCTTGGCTGAGGCAAACGTGCCTAAACCCCAAATTTCCAACTTGAAAAAATTCTGGAAGAGCTGTGATGATAGGAGAAAATATACTATCTCTGTTCTATCACCAATCCCCCCCAAAAAAACTTAGCATGACAAGACACTGATAAGTTGACCTTTTAATGTGTGATTTATTGTCATTAACCAGCACTGTACTTTTCAATTTCTTTTTATCTAACACAAAACCGCTCTAAAGCTGAGCCAGGTTCTCAAAATCAAAAGTTAATTTGGTTCAATCCTCATTTTAAATACTTATTGTATCTGAAGGTGTGCTTCTAATTAAGAAAGGGACTGAGTTGATGAAGAGTAACCGATTTTGCTCTTGCTGCTTTCAACCAACTTCAGTAAGCGGAGTAGCAGAGGAATACAGTAAATCCCTAGATCTCATTAAGTGGTATCAGAAAACAGCACAAATCACCTTCACCAGACAGCAAGGAACCTGTTGTTTTTGTTGTAATGTCAAGAGTGCTGGCAAATGAACTGCTGACTGTAATTCAGTGGTTATAAAAAATTCATCGAAAAGATAAGACTGCTAACATTTTTTTTAAAATGAGTGGTGAATTACAGGGCTAGCCAGCCTCATTTAAACACTCCTAAATATGCAGGAGACTTTAAACAACAAATCTATCTCAAACACACACTGCATAATTTTGGCAACTATTTAACTACTTGTATATACAAAAAAGCCAAGCAGGGTGAAAAAAATCAGCTGTCTGTGTCCAGTCACTTGATGTGGTTAACAGAACAGGAAAAAACATGATATATGTATTTACAAAACTGCCCTTCAAAAAGTGCAGAAGTTACCCTGGGGAAGAGAAAGAAGAAAGGGCAGATGGCATTAGGGAAATCCATTCCACTGGCAGAAAAGCCATACTAATTCTAACAACCAGAGTCAAAGCAATTCATGTGTTTTACACTTGAAAAGTTGGCAACTTTATACTGCTTCCTCAATCACTATGGGTTAGACTCAATCTCCTTAGAAAGGGCACTCTGTTAAAGCTCAGCTTGCCAAGTCTTACAAAGTACTGTTTGCCCAATTACCCGTGTGATGGTCTCAACAACTTACTTTGTGTCCGTCACCCTGCGCCTGCTCCAGAGCTCGGGAATTACCTTTCTTTAGAAACCCTGAGGCTTCAGGCCCAGTGAAGTGATTACCCTATGCCGAAGCACTTGTTTTTTCTCCTGCAGGCATTGCAATTCCAATCCCTATCAGAGGCATTGAGGATGGATATAGCAACTCTACAAACATCACATGTATCCTGATGCCTGAGCGTTTTCATGACTTCATTCTGTACGGATCAGTGGCTGCCTTCTTCATTCCCCTCACTATCATGATCGTCACTTATTTCCTGACAATCCAAGTGCTGCGCAAAAAGGCCTATTTGATCAACAAACCGCCCCAGCGCTTCACCTGGTCAACAGCGTCCACGGTCTTTCAGCGTAACAAAACACCTGCCTCCTCACCAGAAAAGGTGGCGATGCTAAATGGCTCCAGAAAGGACCAGACTTTGTCCAGTGACCAGCCTATCTGCAGGACATCCACGATTGGGAGGAAGTCCATGCAAACGATCACCAATGAACAAAGGGCATCAAAAGTTTTGGGGATTGTATTTTTTCTTTTCTTGTTGATGTGGTGTCCATTCTTCATAACAAACATCAGCTCAGTTCTGTGCAACTCCTGCAACAAGGACGTTTTTCAAAAGCTTTTGGAGATATTTGTTTGGATAGGGTATGTATCGTCAGGAGTGAACCCTCTTGTATATACACTCTTCAACAAAACATTTAGGGAGGCTTTCAGCAGGTACATCACTTGCAACTATCGGACCACAAAGCCTATCAATGCTCTTCGGAAGAACTCCAGCAGGATCTCTTTCAGAAGCTCTGTGGCAGAAAATTCCAAGCTCTTTGTCATGAACGGGATGAGGAATGGGATTAACCCCATTATGTACCAGAGCCCAATGAGACTGAGGAGCTCACCTATCCAAGCATCATCGGCCATTCTGCTGGATACGTTGCTGCTCACCGAGAATGAAGTTGATAAAACAGAAGAACAAGTCACCTATGTATAGCAGAACAGCAGACATGTCCATATCACAGCATTACTGTATGTATTATTCTAGACAACTGTGCTGTAAGAGGGTATAAATACTATTGTTTTCTGTTATTTATGCAAGCAATATCTTATAAATTTATATTAATTCCTCTCCTCCAAAGTCTCCTTTAACCACAACCCCACGGTGTCAACACAACTTCATTCCATGAAAAATGACTCATGCAGAACTGTAGCCTAAGGAAGAGGGAAATAAATAAAAAGCTAAATAAGTCTGAGTATCTGACTTCAGTTCTCATCATCTTCAGTCTCTTCAAAGCACATCTTTATAAGAAAAGCATTTCTGTACAAACACTACTTTAACATTCACTCTGGCAAGAAGACAAAACTCTGTAGGTTAATGTTCTACAATGGAAGTAGCAGAGGGATACAAGCTCGATGGTTATAATTTAAATCTCTGTAAACAAACCAGCACACAAGCTCACTGCTTTCCCTCCTACAGATCTATTCCTCTGTTGAGACTACGTATCTACAGAGGAGCTTTCCTTGTTCTCTGAGGGTATGTAAATCACAAGCAGAATCACTAGCTGCGGAGACCAATGTACATGCCCATTCCAAAAGGCATGATTAAAATTTTCATGTGCGGAAATTTCTCTTTAGTGTAGGGGTGGGCAGAAAAATGCACCCACCTGAATTTCATCTCCCTTACATTCACATATGCATAAGCCCAGTATTGCCAGATTATCGGCAGAAAACTTCCCTTTTTTCTTTTCATACTAAGAAAATGAATTATTTAATCGGGATAGGACAATACACAATCAATGATCATGAGTAAAACAGGACACACAATACCTGGAATACCCCTATAATTTATATGAACAAGATTCCTTTTTAATGACCATGAGAACTTCAGGGATAGCCTCCTCTCACTGAATGTAGTTCACAGAAAGTAGAGGCATCACAGATAGAACAGCTACTTCACAGGAAAACAAGAGCAAATATATAAGAGACAGCAGAGACAACATATGTAGTACTTACACCTGCACATATTCACAGTTTAGCTTAGCTCAAAATGATTTAATTGGACTAATGGCTTAAGATTACAGTCTCTCAAACATGCTCAAGACTTCCATGCAAACACAGAATTCATAGAAAGAGTCAATCCTCACAATCCATATAAGCTACCAGGGTCTGTCATTTGGGAAATTAGAACCTTCTGACAGTTCCAGACCATCTCCCTTCAGGAAAGGAAATCAGATTGCCCCAATGTACTGAAGTTCTTACAGCATGCAGCCAGCTCACCATTTTCTCAATAGTTTCCATTTACAGTAAAATTTTCAGCTTGAGCCTTGGTTTAATTTTTAATGTTTTCAGCATTCTTTGATTACACTAAAATTATGTACAGCAAAAGGCTTAGGTTTTTTCACCCGCAGAACAGAAAGTACTAAAATAACATGTCCTTCCAAAATTTATTTATATATATTTAATTTAAAACATATGCAAGCTCAAAACAGAGCCCACCATAACAACTGCCAGAGAGTTTCAGGAGAAGTATTAAAAATACATCAGTGGTACTTGCAGTAAGTTGTCTCCTTCCACTCCTTTTTGGTGATAATCACCAGCCACTTAAATCAGAGTAAATTCTAACTGCTCTCCCTCCTCTTCCTTCAATCAAAATTTGTTTAAGAGGATTCTGCAAGTAAAAGCCAGAATTGATGGACTGTGATAGTTCTGAAAGACACATACACTTAAAAATATTTGAGAATCAAATGCTTTTAGTAAGATCTAGATTACTTTGAAGCTCAAACAGGGAGGGAACAGGAATAAAAAAAACCCAAATCCCCTAAAACTTCCAGGTATGTAGCTGAATACATCACAGACCAGTGCCTTATTTAACCCAGAGCTCTGGAACCAGTTGAAGGTGCAATCAGACCCATGCACAGAGTGATCACAGCAAAAAATTTAAAAACATAATTTGCAATGCAGGAACCAGGCTTCATGAGGAGTAACACCAAAATGCAAACACCATTCTTGAGGGGTTATTGCCCGCAAGTCAGAATGCAAGAAGTAGTCATCTTTGAAAACTCTCTTGATACTTAAATAAAACCATATTAATTAAACAAAAAACTCATATAGCAGGCAGCAACTGTCTACTTTCAGCAACAACTAAAATTTTCCCTGTCCAGCAGAAACATCACAGGTGGCTCACAGCATCTAGAAAAACTGAGAGGTAACTAGTTCTTTTCTGTCTGACCCGATTCTTGCACAGCTGTCAAGTTTGCAATCTGTCTTACACAAGGAGTAATTTGCCCTAAATGTCCCACAGGGAAAGATTCCAAGGCCCTTTTGTAATCAGTGCTTAGACCTCCACCAACAGGGAATAATTCTTGAAAAAGTCTGACACAACAGAGATGCATTTTCTCAAGCCAGTATACAGATTTCTCAATTTTAGTAACTGTAAACAGAAGCTCAGTATGTTCCAGTTACTGAGTTCAGTCAGCAACAACAAACCTCAATCTAAAGGACTAGTGACTAATCAAAAATCCAGTCTTCCTACAGGGAGAGAAAATTTCTCCATACACAGAAACACATCAGGAAGAAAGCATGCACATTCCATTCTTCCACTTACCAAGTGGAAAACATTCCACTTAACATGCTAAGTGTAAGAACACATAGCTCATTGCTTGTCCACTGACAAAGCAAACAAACTGAGAATCAGGTAACAACCTTGGAAAGCAGAAGGACAGAGCGAGTAAAAAAGATGAAGAGAAGATGTAGAACTATGAAATAAGAAAACATAATGGACAGCAGAGATCTTGTTTTAGCAACTGTATCTACAAGCACAGATCTGAGAAAAGACATCACCTTCATTAGTAAGACATGATGAGAGTCACTGCAAGGTCCTGTAAGAACGCACCAATTTGTTGTATGGTAACTAAGGACAACACTGCTCCTACGGTATTGACAAGCAAGACAGGAAGCTCAGAACTATACCCATGAGCATAATTTTTAGGTAACACAAATGTATAAAACATATTTTTATATGCTGGCTGCAAAGTGAGAGTATTTTTATAGCTTCCACCTTCTTTCATAAAGATAGCAGCCTAAATAATAACTGCTAAAAGTTTTGCAGTCACTTGGCTGTAGAACACAAGACCTTTTTACGGGAGAAAGTGGTAACGTAGCTCCCATTTAACATACAAAAAGAAAAAAGGGATTCCATTCTCTGGAGCAAAATGCTCCCAGTTCTTTCAGAATCTGGCCCATGCCAAATCAGCTACCTGGCCAGCTCTATAGACACACCATACAACAATAACTTAAAAAACATTAACTCAAACTTCTCTCATTATCACAAAGACCTTTATCTAGCACATTTTATTTATTTTTAAACTACAGAAAAGCAAAATAAAAGTCAAAGCTGATCTGCAACATCCAAGCACTATAGGAATAACACTTTAGAAGAACAATGGAGAAGTATGGTGGTTGTTTTGTTGTTTAATTATTTAAAATACATTAGGAGATACTTCATCAATGTTCTGTCTGCCCATCTAATTAAAAATTACAGCACAGACATGCACATAAGGACTCAGCAGTCTTGCAGAGAGGAAAATAATGGGGTTCAAAGCCTAACAGAATAAGTGTCTTGAAATGCAAATAATGGGATTACCTTACAAAAGCTAAGCAAAACAACAAAACCCAGAAGAAACAGATAAAACCAAGAAAAATCAACCAAACAAAATCCCAACCTTTAAGTCACCCTAGAAACAGAGAAGCAAGAAATTCCGTTAATCTCAACTATGGGGACATAAAATGCATTTTATAAAGCCATTCCTAAACCATCTGGGGTTCTATAAACTGCAGCCCTTTAGCTCAGATTTTATCAGGAAACATATAGGCAGCTAGAAGAATGTATTATTCAGTTATCTTGTATCTTACAAGTATAAAATTCTCCCTGACTTTATCACACTAGGCCATACTTGCACCAATTTTCAAATGCAAATACAGTTTAAAAAAATCAAGTGTTAAGCAGAAGGCACCGAGAAGGGAGGCTGATGCTGTATCACCTGCACACAAGAAGCACATAGGATTTTTTTACAGTGCTGCATGGGAAGTGACATTTTTCTACACTCTTTTCTTATTGTGAAAAAATCCACATCAGTGCAAGTTGGTATAATAAGACAAAAACATTACTCCCCTAAATCTTTTTCTAGGCTGCTCTATGTAACATCAGACTTAAACAGTAAAGCAAAGTAAACACAGTAAACCTGTAAACACAGTAAACACAGTAAACACTGAACAACCTGCGACACCGGAGCCCAAAGCAGCAGAACACTTGCCAGAGCTCTTCTGGCTTTTTGCCTTGCAAGCTGGAGCCAGGAGTCCCAGAGTTCTGGCCAGTTCTCAGCGCTGACTTAATATTACCATGAAGCATTAGATTTCTTTCTTCATAATGATAAAGATGCCTGTGTACAACTGCTCAGAAGCCCTTCTTTGTTTCACTTCCCTTCAGCTCTCTAGGCAACCATTAACATGGCAAAAACATGGTCAGGGACAGAAGTAACTTCCACAATTTTTCCTTGGCATAACAACACGGTATTTACTATCAGTGTTCATTCCCATGAGAAACATTGTTTTCTCCAGTGGAAAAGGAAGACTTTTACCCTGCAGAGGGGAGGAAGACTTTTCATTTTATAATGGGGAGCTAGGTACAAAAATAGGAAAGATGGCTTGCTAAAAGTGTCCATTTTTACTCATTTTTAAAATAATTCATGTCAACCCTTTTTGTAAAGCCACTGCTATGATTCCTTGCATGCAGGTTCTCAGGTCCTTTCCAACCACTGAATAACGGCATCATGCTCTTAAAAATTAAGAGTTTTTTCCTGCCTAAAGGATCCTCCTTACAAATGCTCTACACAGGTAATGGCAACTCATTTTCAAATTCATTAAACCCTGCACAACAAATGAACCTTTTATTCTGCAAGATGTATATAAATATTCCTTAATAAAATCCAACAGGAAGCTTTTGCCATAAAAAAAAAATCCATCAACTTCATTTAATGGCTCAAAGAATCTCAGTATTTTTGATTACTTGATTTGAAACTTGTTGTTGAACACTGGTTTTATAGCAAATTCAGGGACTTGGTCAGACAACCAAATTAGTTACAAATCTCACTACTGCTTAAATTGCCCAGTTAGCCAGTTAGAAATCCTCAGTGTGCACAGTCTTAGAAACGGAAAATAATTTTCTGGAATTAGAGGAGGGGGAGAGGGAGAACACAATAGACTGCTATCTCTCCCTCTTCTCATGCACATTATGATTGAATGATCTGAAATCTTTACATATGAGCTTAAAGGCTTATTATAGTCACTATAGGCAGTATTTTAGGCCCTTAGGATCAAGCAACTTCCTTAAGGAATACTTTTGGGTTTTCAGCAGGATACAAGGCTAAAGAAACAATGTCAGATTTACACCAATCTTTAATTTACCTACCTGTATGGACATTCCAGTTTACAGTAGGAAATTGAAACACTTGCTGAGATTTTCAAAAGCTCTCAAGTGACATAAGGCTCTGAGCCCTGCTTTCCTAAGTAAAATCTCATGTATATAAATAGTTTAGAACTAAGAGAAAACAATGGCAGGGAAGAATTCATGCAAGATGTCATAGTGCATTGCTTGAAAGAATGAATGTATTTGTGCAAACTGATTGTAGAGCTACAATTTTTATTAGAAGTTAGATTAGTTTTGCCAGAAGCCAAGGGACTTCTCCAATTCACTCCAGCTTGGTCACTGAAGACACACAGCTCTGTTTCAAGTTCAAATAATGGCATGTTCAAACGCAAAAGGACTTCAGTGAAAGTCTAAGGTTTCTATTGATTACAATAAGATTTCTGCTACTATTTCTTTGAAAGACACCTTCATTCTCCTCTCCCAGGAAAACTGAATAAGAAAGATGTGTTGGATTGTAAACAAAATCCTTTTAATTTTCCTGTGCAAGAATTAACAAGCAGATATGTTTCCCCTTGTAAATTCCTCTTCACAATTAAAACGTTGAAAAAGTCACTGGTGCAGATCACATTAGAGTGACTGTCAGCCTCAATACTTAATTACCCAGATCATCTGCCATCTGCCTTCTGGATAAAGGTAGTTTAGAGGATATAAAGAAAACAAACTGTCCAAGTCTTCCTGGAATAAAATCCAAGAACCTGGTCTTTGCCTTAAAACAAATATATAGCCTTAAAATACCAAAGGCTATGTAAACATAAAGAATACAAAAGCAGGAAACATTACTATTTCACTTGCATCATCCTAAAATGAAAAACTGAACAGAAGCTATGCAGAGTTCTTCATGTTTGGGTAGCTTACGCTTATCAGCTGAGACTACATCTTCCTTTTGGGACTCTCTAGAGGCTGCATTATCCCCTCTCCCGCCCTTAGCCTTTTCCCAACAGTATTGCATCAAGACAAAAGCAGCATCTTACAACTCAAGTCCCACTTCCTCATGACTCTCATTCCCCTGGATTTAACAACTGCTATGAGAACATTAAACCATTTTAGTTCACGCTTGCAAGCACTGCTGCATCCCACATGGAAGCTTTCTCCCTAATCAGATTTGTTCTATCCATAAAACATTTACCTCCTTATTTTGGTATATAAACTAAAGTGTTTAGATGCACTGCAGCACTGCTCTACCAATAGAAAAATAAGGCTGACTACATAATCCAATCACATCTCACTCTGCAATATCAACAAAGATCAATTCCTAATCTAAAGTGGTAAAGATTAGGATAAAAATAATTCTTTCCATTTTTAAAAAGCAGAACACTTTAAATTTATCATGTTTTCCATCTCATCATGATAGTCTTTAAAAAAAACTGGCCAGAAATCATAAACGCCTTAAATGCTGTTTTCCAACAGTCATAAATATTTCATAAACCACTTCAGTAGAAAGAACCACCAGTACATAAACAACAACAAGAAAGTAAGTTTGCTATCTGTGATCACTGGCAAAAGGATCAAGACTGGGAAAACAGAGACACCTTACAGCAGCCAAGTCAATACATCATGTCTCTTCTTCCTATTTTACAATACAGCTTCTTGTTCAGCCCTGCATCCACACTGCAAGCTCCAAACATCCCAAGCTTTACTCATGCCTCTATGTCACTTTACAATAACATTTTACTTAGAAGTGCCTCCTGTAAGAGGTGGCCATTTTTAAAAAGAAAAAAGAGGTAAAGTCTCAGGTTTTTGCATCACACAATTTTGACCAGTTTTTTAGATGGGAAAAGGAAGAAAAGAGGAGACAGTTTTGAAGCAATTCTCTTGCACCAGAGCATTTTATGATAATTTAATATAGTGACATGAAAACTATCTGCTCCAAAATACATAACTGGTGCATAATTTTTGGCACTAAGCCAAGAGGGAAAAAAAAGCCACACCAAGTTCTATAGCCAGCAAGCTGTGCTTTCCATCCCCAGTCTGAACCCATGGACTGCTTCTAAACAGCAAAAACAGAATTAACAGCAGCAACACTGCTGCTCAAGGTTCAATTCTACATATAGGGTCCCCTGGAAAGCTTTGGGGAGCCCAAGAATAGCACAAGGAAGTTTTGTGCTATATGAATAGGACCTGCAATGTATGCTGCACTCAAGCAGTATGATTGATACTGCTCTGCTCCCTTGGGTGACTTGCCTGCAGACATTCCCACAACCAGGCAAGCGTGCATACAACATCCCAGTGTGAAACTGTTACAGCAGCACTAATCCCTGCTCCCCCAACCCCTTGGGGGATTGAAACAAGGTGATTTAGTATCTTTCATAACACACTGGAAAGTTTAATCTTCCAGTTCTTAGGTAATACTTTAGAACCTAGACTAGAACATCCTATGTAAACCTTGATTCATGAATTTTGAGTAATGAAAAAAGCCACATACATTCTTTTGTAGATTTTTCCAGTAATTCAAAAGCGCAATAAAAAAATTAGAAAAATTCCCATGCTTAAAAAAATGTAAAAGTTAATCTTCAAGTTCAAGCAAAACCTTGTTGCTTTGAAAATTAAATGTCATGTTTTATTACATTATGTTCTATCACATTTTACTTTGATACTGTGCTATTTTCACTAACCAGCCATAAAAGTCAGACAGGGCCTTGAGTGTATACAAGGCTGTATGTATGCAACAGCAAGGAAGACTCACAGAGGAAAACAAGGACAGCAAACCCTTACAGAATGTTCTGCTGTGCAGATGCATTACCTAAAATTAGCAGTTTTGTGACGTTTATGACACTTAGTTCAAATCCAAGAGGAAGAACATTTATTCAGATAGTTGTAACAACAGGAGAAACATAACTGGATATTTATGACACAGCACAAGTTTGTGAGTTGTAGTTCTGTCATGTTCAAACAATGGTGCTTTGAAGGAAATTACCACCCTCTGACTATGTAACCTCCATCCTTGCATGGATTTTACTATTCCTATAGGAGGAACAGACAGAAGGACAAGTCTGAGAATACTCCTGCTGCTTAAGTGTACAACCCAGCAGATGAACTCACACTTCTAGCATGTTCAACTCTAATGCCATGAATTCCCCAAGAAACATGTAGACTGCACTAAACAAATGTATTTTCTTATTTGAATCCTGATTTCACAGTTCCCCTTCTGGAACCACATACAAAAAATTCAATGAGAACTCTTCTCACAGGAGCTGCAGTCATGTTTCCTTCACCTAAGTTGAGATTAATTTCTGGGGCTTAGCCCACTGTGTCCCAGACCTGCTCACCTCCCATCACAAAACATTTCATGCAAAAGTTCTGTATACCAAACCGCTGACAAGTCACTGACTCTTGCCAGTACTCAATGCTGTGTTAGTGGCCTTTACAAGTAAATCCAGTTAGACTTCAACAAACAACAGTCTTAAAGAAATGCCATTTTAGCCATGAAATCTGACAAACTCACAGCCCACTAGGTCTTTACGTCTCAGTACACCTGCACTGTTGAGCTGGGCCAGAGCACATAACCAGTTATCAAGAGAAAAGTGCTTGCAACTACCACAGCCTGACACAAACCTTTTGCCTCCAGAAGTCAGTGATAATGAGCTAAAAAGTTTCAGTCCTTGACTACCAAGTAAGGTGGACACTGGAATTTACAGGGAAATGCTCATCCTTGTTGTGCAAGTAGGTTCTGGACTGCAAGTTTCCAGAAAGGGAAGGGAAGAGGCAAGATAACATCTGGTAATGTTAAACAGCAGGTAACAGCACAACAGGTAAAAGAGTCAAAGATGATGTCATTCATTTCCTCATTGCTGGAGAAGGAGAGAACAGGCCCTGAACTATGTTGCCCCAGCAAGATGCCAGCACATGGTAAATGGTTTAGCTCAGAGCCTTGGAAGCTTTTTATATTGGTAGAAGCTATCAATGTCCAATTGTGTTTTCCATTTGTTGAAAAGAAAAATTACACTGAAATCTGAGATCAAAAGGGCTTTGTCACAACCAGTTTTGAAAAAAGATGCCTGAAACTATAGAAGGCATGCATGGAATTTTCGTTTTGTACATAGATACAGAAGTCAGTTAAAAAGACCCCTTGGCTTCAGGAGAGGCACAGATCACTGTGCAGTGAGGAATGAGTGGTGCTGCTTGGAAGCAACAGAGCAGAAGCACTTGGGAGACTCCTGCTGCCCACAGAGAGAATCTGTCCTGTTTGCAAACCACATTCAATTATCCTTCAGATAAAGAGGAACAGTGCACAGTCACTTTTATGTGAGGAAATACTTCGTTATGTAAGAACTAGCTGCTCACATCAGTTACCCAGGTTTTAACTCCATCTTTAAGAACCTCTAATTCTGCTTTTAAGGACAGCTACCAACCCAAAGAAGATGTGAACAAAGGTTTTTAAATTACAATTATGGACCCAAGTATGCACTACCTCCTTTCAGCCACACTCGCAGGCTGCAGTTTGGCTCAGTGCTCAGATTACACAGATTACTGTACAAACAGTTGAAGGTGTACTCCTTGGGGAACATTCTAATTCCTCAGACTAATTAAAAAAGAAATAAAAAACCCATCTCAAACACCCCTTAGCCAAGGACATGTAAGGCACTACAAAATAACATTTCACTTTACACAACCAAAGGAAACATTGTGACAATTTTGCGCTCATGATACAATGTAAGCCCAGTAACTTGTCAGGGTTTAACAGTAGATACTTAAGAAACAAAGACTATTTCAATATCCTCCTTCAGGTTTTTTTTAATCCAAGTCACAACATTTTAGATAGCCATTAGGCAGATATATTTGTCTGAGTACTGCTGCCCTTATGAGGCTTGGCACAAGCACAGTATATTTAATTTTTAATTAACTCTCAATACTGCAAATATTAATTTTTTATTCTATTTGCCAACTTCATCTAGCTCTGTTCAGACAATTAAGCCACAAGTCCAAAAACCTACAGAAAGGTTCATTAAACATCTGCTGAACATTAATTCTAAACCAATCTCGCAGTGTTTTAACTTTACAAAATCCATTCAATTAGCTGTTGAGTCACTTTGTAAAAGCGGTAGCATACTCATTTTCTGAAAAATTAACAAACATTAAATTGAAAGTTGCAGGAGTGACCAAGGAAGAGACTTTACCTGAACAGAATGAAACCAAGTGACTCCACAGCTGCCCGCCTCACGTCATCATTCACATCACTCACCTAAAAAAGGGAAAACAGGACATTTAGAATATAGTTAAAACACTTGAGGACTCTGTAACGTTTCTGGCCAGGTGTCAGTTAATCAAGAAGACAGGATTATAGAGAAAGTTAGTTAAAATCATGTTCAGCCTTAGCCCAAACAGCCTCACCCATGTTCACACACCGAATGCAAAAGGATCAAAGAACAGATGGAACTCATCTTTTAGAGCTAAAGTTATTTTTTCTCCAGCCCATGATTACACAGACTATTCTCTGCAAACCTATTACCCAGGTAGTTTAGGTTCTTGTTTTAATTTTCAACAGGTTCCTTTTCTGTGGTACCAGGTTGAAAGTCTGAAAGTCTTCTTACCCTACTGTCAGAAGGCCCTGTTAATTCTACACATAGAAACATGAAAAGCTTTCATCACTTCATAATCTCCGATTTGGACCAGAGTATTAACACTGCAGACACAAAGCCTGACAAAGTGATGTGCTTGCTTCCTCACTACAAATTTCTTGGTATGTGCTCCTAAGGCCACAGTACTTACAGCCACATGCAGCAGGCGCCTGATAGCCTTGTTGTTCCCTGAGCCACAGTATGCCATAGCCACAGTGTACATGCCAGAACGACGGAGAATTGGATCCTGGAAGAGAAAGCATCAATATTTAACATCCATCCAAATGGTGATTCAGTAATTCTGACTTTAAATCTGTTCCACTCTTGTGCCTTGAATCTGCAAACAGGTCACAGGTCAGCCTCATTGCTTAATTGTTTATCTGGGACAAGTAACAGGACAATCACCGAAGCAGGGCTGTCATTACCAATTTCAGGGGGACAGAGAGTTGCTATGCTGCAGGCTGCCAAAGAGTATAGGGTAGAGGTGTCATTCTGCTTCTTATTTGCTATCTGCTATTGACCACTACTAGAACCTTGAGATGACCCACCTACAGCAAGCCTCACCTGTTTTTAATCACTACACCCTGTTCTACTCCCTGTTGCTGCTCACGTGACTATGAAGACCACATATGAGGCTAAAGAAATACACAACTAAGCACTGTTGTTCTTGTGGTTTTGATCAGAGCTAAGCAACTTGTGAAATGGTCCCACTTCAGACTTCTCTAAGAACTTTTCTGGTTCAAAACAGCCAACCTACTACAGCTGGAGATTCACAAACAGACAGGAAGGTCAGCCACATACACAAGAGTCAGGGATTAAGTCACAGCTCAACTTACCTTATCTCTGCAGAGACTCTCAATGAGGGCATCTGCCTCCTCCATCCTCCCGTACATGACCAGAGCAATTCCAACTGCAAGGCCTCGCAGGATCTTTTCATGTTGGGTTTCCTGTGCATAGCCAACCATGTCCTCAATAGCCTGGGCATTTTTAGATCCCAACATAACCAATCCCAGTGCCAGGCCAGCTGCCTCACCTGAAAAAGCACAGAAAATAGAAAAAAATCAAGCCAACTCTGTTCCCAAAAGTAGTAAATACTGTATCTAGAGAATCACACCAGATGTAGGCCAGTAGATCACTTCTGGCCATCACCATGCCCAGCAACTCCATTATTCATAACCAAATGGGCTTGCAACCGCAATTTAGTGCTTTTCTCTACCAAGTTCAATTATGACTTCCTTGGGCCAAGAGCAGCTGAGATCATTTTCCTACGAGACCCTACCAATGCAGCAGTAACTCCCACAAGCTTCTCCAAGCATATATCTCAGCTCAAAAAAGCACATGGTTCTGGAGATCAGCCACACTAAACAAAAAGCATATGACAAGGGAAAGAACAGAGCAAAATAACTGACTGTTTAAAGACCTAGCATGTCATATTAAAACTTGGCATAGTGCCACAGTCACAACAGGCCCTCTGAACATTACTGACACATAACTAAAGAACCATACTGATCAGGAAAAGGTCAGTAAATAAAACACAGCTAGAAACAATCTATGCTGCAAACAGAAAACCTGGGGAAAAAAACACGGCAAAAAAACGCAGGCGCCTGATAAGGCCTCAGATAGTTATTTGCTTTGAAAGCAAAACATTTACCTGTCACTGCATCATCCTGGTAGAGATTTGTTTTCAGCAGGTCATACACATCTTGACGTGCTGTCCCCATGGCAGCCAGTCCCAAGCCCAGGCTGCCACCATGTCGCACAATCTAGATAAGCATATGCAAGTTCAGTCATCATAAAACAGGGAACAGTATGGCTTCAGCTGAACTAGGCATCTTTTCATCAATATAAACCTGCCAACTTTTAGCCCCAAACCAACCCAAAATGATCCCTTGACCTGCTAGAAATACCACTTTCACAGTTGCAGGCAGTAGGTCCAATGAAACAGGCAGAAAATAGAATAGAAACAGTTCAAAAGCCCATAAACAAGGAGTAACAGAAGCTTTACACATAGCACAGACTTCCTAGTAACTTCAAGATCTTTTCCCCCACCAAATTATTTATGTAAAACCGTAAATCTGTGCCATATGTAAAAACTGCTGACTAGTTATAGCTTTTAAATCAAAAAGTAGATCAGTAACCACTTAAAAACAATCCATAACCACTTTTGTTCTAACAATGGATATGTCTGCAGTAAGGGATCTGTTCACAGATTTTTTTTTAAAAGTAATCTAAAATTCCACAAGGAAAAGAAGGGAACATGTTGGCACAATGAGCTATTCCCAACTTCAAAAGCTATTTTTCATAGAGGTCTACAAACAGCAAGTAGCAAAGTAAAACACTTCCTACTTTTGCAAGATGCAATAAAACTACAGGTCAGCAGAAAGACTTTGTGGCTTATTTCCTTGACAACTAAGCTATAAACAATAACAGTGCCTGTTCTGCAGGTTCATTAGCAAAACAAAGTAGATATAACAAGTAGTAAATATGATGAAGCTACAGTCACTGTAAAGTATGTAAGAATTTCCTAAAAATCTTACCTAAACCTTGAGCAACAGGTTGTTAAAACCAACCTTTAATCAATCTTTAAGGCCTAGAGGAGGTCTAAGTACCACACTGCTCCACAGTCTTAATTACCTCTACCCCCACTACTAAACCAGGCAGCACCCTCCTGCATATTCCCAACAAAACAAAGGCTCATTATTGAGCCCATTACATACATCATTACTGGCATTCTTCAGCTGGTTCAGCAAGTAGTCAATGATATCCCCGCCATGGTTGGCATGGATGAGACCTAAGGCGTAGAGACCTCCTCCCTCCTGGTAAGCTGACCCTGGAGAGGTGTCCTTGGGCAGGTAGGTTGCCATTAGTTGCAATGCCTCTTTCTCATGACCCTGGATGTCCAGTGTCCAGCAGGAGGGGAAGATGGGGGAAGTGATAGGTGATAAAACAGCAGACATTACATGGTAATATTTAAACATGTCAGGAGAAAAATGTGTTACAGCCATTACTTTCTCCACAAAAATCAGTGTTTCAGTGCCATGGGTCACCACTCAAACTTACTGAAACTTCCTGCAGTAAGGACCTTTGGTATGTCCCAAAATCACTTAAGAAACATCTGCAGTTTTAATAGCTAGAAACTATTGAATCTGTTCAACTGACAGAAGAAGAGAAGTGTTAAGAAACATACTCTCTCCTTGAGCCATGTTATGCTAGAACCTTTTCGATTCTCAGCAAAGCATGGCACAAATTATATCAGATATCAGACAAAATAATATAGACAGACAGCTTTTTAGAGCAAAGACACAAAATCTGTTACAGCTGTGCCAAGTACACTGGAGTGTAGGCACCATTCAGAATCCCTATTGCCATGTTCTCAGTATTCACAAGTAAAGCATTTACACTGAGCAGAGGAAAATGAATGCAATGTTACCTTGTGTATAACACCCAAGCTGGCAGTAGCAGTAAACTTAGCCCAGTTAGTGGCCCTGGCCAGCCACTCCAAATTGTCTCTAGAAGGTGAAAAGAGAAAGGTTATAAAAAGGTTTTCATACAGCCTGTTCCTCATCCTGCAAGCAGGGTTTCAGCACACTGAAGACTGCTTTCAAAACAAAAAGCAGCTCCAGAAGGGAAAGCAGCTAACCACATTTCCACTTTGCATTTCTCTTCCCTTCATCTGTCCTGATTTTTGCCTGGTTGTAGTCAAGCTTCTAGACATGGGTGATCTCAGTGAAAGACAGAGAACAACTGCTCAATATGCAGCCCACCAACCCTCTGGGAGAAACTTTAGCAGAGTTTCTACAACTTTCCTTAAGTCTCATGTAAGGTAAGCCCTAGCATTTCCCTTGTACGAGTCATTCAGTACTGTCAGTCTCTAAAACGATACATCATCTCAGAAACTAACTGGTAAACAAAGAGAAGAGAAATCTCAAATCTTCACCCTCCAAGCTGCTCATATAGTTAGCAGTCAAACAAAGAGAGTTTGTGAGGATAGAGAAAAGGAAACAATTCTCTAAGACCATTCGAGTTCTGCAGTTATTACTCTGGAAGTATCAAGGTAAGGAGGGCCACAATGTTGTTCAAACACCCCTAAATGACATTGGAGCTTCCTTGCCATAGATTTACCTAAGGAACTGGTCACTGGTTGTCCCACAATGCATAAAGGAGTTTGCTATAACAGTTGCTGTATGACACACGGAATTCCTCACCGCATCCTGGAAGAACGAGAACAATTTGTATCATCACTCGGCAAAAGACAAGCCCAAGGTCGCTTAACATGCTTGCCAGTACACTAGAAAAATGGATTGTAATAAGCTTTAATTTAACCAGCAATTTCCCTGTAATCAGCTAATAGATTGTTAATACACTCTAGCATATCCTCAAGCCATCTTTCCCATGCAAAATGATCCTTTCTGTGAGTTTCTTTCAGAGATGTGATTACTCCAATTGCCACTTAACTGGAGAACCCCCCCTCTCCATTTCCCAGAACTGAGCACTGCAGAGCGTGTGCTGCTGAGGTTTCCAGGCCATTCCCAGAATTCTATTACAGAATCATGCCTGAGCACTTAATCAGCAGATGGGAAAGATTTTCCAATACATCTGAAGTGGCCCCTGAAATAGATGAACCCACTAACAATCCCTACTACTTTTACTGATGATGTGCATCTTATTTCACATATTAAAAACTTCTCCTATGGTTTCTAGTAATCATTTAAGAGTCTAGTTTACCTGTAAGTTTTAATTTGCATACCCTTGAGTAACACCTTCCAAAACAAAACCGGTTACTCCATTCACTAGCACTGTCTACATTACAGTATCTAATTAGCTTTGTCTCCAGCATGGAAACATTGGTCTTTTGCTGCATACCAGGATTCCCTTAGCCAAGCTGAAGGTGTGGGCTCATAGAACCTCAACCAAGATATCAACATACTGTAACCCATAGTCCTGTCTGACTCCTCCTTTCCCAACCAGCAGCATTTGCAATGGATCTGACATGGAGCTGGAGGGGGAATTTTGCCCATCTTATGGAATAGATGAAAAACAAACCCAGCAAAAAAAAGAAAAAAGAAAAAAAGAAAAAACAAGAAAAAAAAAGTGAGAAAAAGATTAGTTTCTATAACCAATCAGAAAAAACCCAATTTAAATCTCAATGTGCTAATTGCAGCCTATCATTAAAAATAATAGCGGCATGGTCAAAACAAACACAGGATGAATCAGATAAACCCAAGACAACCATATTTAACAAAGTCTCTTACCTTTGTGTTTTTTAGGATCATGAGGTCTGTGTTGTTGTTTCGTATTAAAAACTGCAGATGTAACTCAATTGCCATTTCCCCACTTAAAATTTTAATCATTTTTGAGATCTGGTCCTTAGGCTCTGGGTTCTTCACATACAAGCAAAAAGAAGAAAAAAATTCCATCAGAATGCAACTATGGCTCTGTTAAAATACAATTCATGAGAAGCTGCTCTGGTATGCTCCCATCACCATATTCCAAAACCTATCCTGTTTTAGGACTGAAAAGACATTGTTTCTGTCCTTGGTACACAAGCCCAAACTCACAGAAAATCAAATTCTTTTGTGCACAATAGTGCAGGTGGGCAAAGAGACTCTTCAAAAAGAAATGTATTCTTTCATTGAAAGCAAAAGGGTATGGGTGACATCTGACATTCTGCAAGCTGGTGTTTTGCCTTACAGAGACAATGAGCCTCCTGCCAAAGGCAAACCCTTCTATAAATGTGAACCTGTATGTCCATGGAAGCTTTAATAGAGAGGGCCACAAAGCTACAATACTTCACATGACCCTGCTGAGCTGCAGCATTGTTTTTGTGAGCTACAGGCTTCATTTAGAACAACAGCTAATAGAACTAGGAAACTCTAATATATTCATCTTACAGAGCTCTTTGAGAAAGTCTCCTCCTTCCTCAGGATGGAACAGTTGAAAATGGATCTGTAGAAACTGAAGCTCCTTCTGAGCAGGGTGAAAAATACAGTGCAGCTCTTTGTCCTGACATTGTTAGCTGGTCCCAGATCAGTCAAGCATGAGTAGTTCAGCCCTTAAACTAATTCCTTCCATTATTTTTTTGTAGTCACCAATCTGAATTGTGAAAGATTAAGCTAAAGAACATTTCTGGCCATGCAGATTGTTTTGTGCACTTGGCACAATCAGCAAAGCCAATGCAGCAGAAACTGATTCAAGACACTTTTCCTGCACAAAAACACTGTCAAGGCTCCTTGATGGGGTGAGAAACTCAACCCCTTTTGTTTTCCTTGTGAAATATAATTTGAAGAAAACACTTCTGTTTGCCCTTAATTAATTTTTAAGTGATCTGCAAGAATCTTTCAACGATTCCCAAGTTTTATTTGCAAACATGCACCATGGGGAAAAAGAAATTAAAAAACCAACTTGTTTTGGCTTTTACTTTCCTCTCTGGTAACATTTCTTGTCTTCAGCATTGGAAATGTCAGAACTATATTAACTATTTTACATGCTGAAATGCAACTGTATGTGCATGTTAGAAGTGAATTCACTTTCTCCAATACTTAGGAAAAGAAACTAAACAAAAAAATTTCAACCAGCTGGCCCAGCAACACAGCACCATGCAGGCCCGAGGCAACTTTATGCCTTCATGGAAAAGAAACTATGTTACATCAGCATCCCTTCCTGCCATTCCTGAAGAACAGCATCTGTTCCATCCAACCAGAACTACAGTTGCATTCTTGAAGGAGAAGAAAAAAAATGCATCAAGCTAATTCACTCTATAAGGTTCTCAGTAGCAGTTAAATTTCCAAGCACTTTTTTCTGGAATGAATTAATTACTTCAATATCAAAAAGTAAATACATGAGCCAGATCCTTCAGTCTCCTTTTTCAGAACTCAATAATTCCTACTCAACTCTGACCATTTCCCACTCTCACACAGCTTTCAGTATCTGAACTGCTGGACTTTAAGTCAGATATTTGGCCCTCAGAGATCATCTGTCACCTTGTCTCCAAGCAAGACAAAAGGAAGTCCATTCTTTATTAGCCAAACCAATTTAGCAATCTTAGAGATTCAAAGAGAACACATAATAAAAACTAAGTAAGGTCGGTTTTAGAAATAGCACTCACAATTTCCACAGATTTCCCTGCTGCACAAGTGCTTCCTGGTTTCTCTTCTGCTTCCATAGCATCACTGAATTAAAATAGAAATGAAAAATGCATCACTTGCAACTAGTCAAGAACTGTAATTATGGCTGAACACTGTCCTGAAGGAGTAGCCTGGGATTTGGAAATGATGACTGGAAAAGCGGACTTTGACATAACAAAGGATGACTATTTGGATCTCACTGCAGAGCAGAGAACTCCTCCCCCACTCAATTTTCAGGGAACTTGAAGACAAAGGCCTGGAAAATCCTATTCTCTTATTCCATCTACAGAGACAACAAAAAGAAAGATGCTTATAAGGAATGAAGACACAAACAGGTGAGAAAACAAGGTCAACAAACAAAGCATCAAGGATAAGTATATCCTCCAGAAGCCTTGAGCTTGTCACTATTAGCATGGATCCTAGAGTGTTGACATGTAAATGAAACATTAAACTGTTGATAGCACCTCGTTCTAATGTTTCACAGGCTGACATAAATTGTTCTGTGTCTTTGCTTTTCTTTCACTGGGAAAGAAAAGAGAAAAATGCTTGCCATGCCTGTGTCACTGATTCAAAAGGATTTATACCCAGTTCCACAGCTGGATAAACCCTTGTGTTTAACCAGCCTGGATCTAGATGGGATTCTCCACCACACACTATCAAAGACAGTGCAGGCAGCAGGTTGTGCACACACATGAGTGCTCTGGTCAAAGTACCAGTAGGTATTCTATGGTGATTACAGTGCAGATGGAGAACAAACTTCTTCCATGCTGCCCCTGAGCTGTGAAGCAACCTTAGCATAGATTGACCAATTCTCCTGAAAGTCACCAAAAGAAGAAATAAAGATGATGGAATGGTTAGTGCCAACTTTGATTTTTCTTAACAGCATCTTCCTGCAGTTAAGATCTGTGATATTGACCACTGAACATGTTTTAAAAACTCAAAGTAGATTTGAACTAGCTCTTCTGAACTGCAAGTACAAAAGGGTCTACTGACACCACAGTATCATCTGAGCTCACTCTTCCCACAAGCTGTGAAGTGAAACCAAACATGCACATAGCTGTGATGAGTTTTTTCCCTGAACTCCTCCTTCCTTAGCTTTGCAAGTTGCTGCAAAGAGCACACAGCATCAGCGTTCCCAAGGCATTCATGCTGTGGCTTAATGAATTACCGCTCATTAGCTGAGACACAGTACAACTGTTTTGTGCTTATCTTAACTGCAAAGAAAAATCCCTATAAAAACCAGTGGATTTTGGTAATATACAACTTTTTTTTTGAGCAAATAGCATGTCTTGCCAATTACTCTGATTTAAATACAGGGAAGTAACTTGATAGCTTGTAAAAAGTATCCATACAGGGAATAGCAAGCTCCCTTAGAGCAGGACTGGAGGCAAACAATTCCACCTCCTCCTAAGTCAATGTCCCCACCTGTCCTTCTCTGACCCAGGGACGGTGCCGGTGTTGGTGGATCCAGGCACAGAGGCGATGGGAGTTCCAACTGTGCGGAGATTCTGGATGACAGAAGACAGGAACTGCTGGCTTGCACTTTCATACAGGTCAAAGCAAATTTGATAGGCCATGAGAAGGTTATCATCCTTCACCAGTTTTTCCAAGATGTCACTCACAGCTTGTGGGTCATCCAGGAATATCAGGCACTGAGCAGAAGAAAGGGAAGAACAGAAAAAAAGAAACAAAAGAGGAGAATACATTAGGTTTTTCAGAATGAGAAAGCAACACTACCCAAGGCCACACTCCAACACTCTCATCTGCTGCTTCCACAGAACACCCCCTTCAAAGAAAGAAAACTTCTCTCTTTCATTGAAGATAACAGAAAACTCAGAAGAGTTGTCATAGAAAAACAAGACTTGTCCTAATAAACTCAGAACTTCCAAAAGCATAATGATGAAGCACCAATCATTTTGTAGGGATGTCTCAGTTGAAATGAAACAGGCGTAATACTGAGCCATGTGTATGTGGCATACCAAGACTGGCAAAGACCTGAGAACATCTGAGTAATTTCACAACTGGTTGTCTAAACACTTTCAGGCAATGGCTTACCAAAAAAACAAAGCACTGGAAATGTTTTTGTGAGGAATAAATAAAATTCCAAGTTGTGAACCTACCATCTAATACTCTCTACACAGGCTTAAAATACTCTGTCAGAGTTGTCTATGTCCTCGAACTGCCTTTGAACACATTTTTTTCTCTATAAACCGATCAAATGTGCAATATTTACATCTCTTTTTCAGTTGGTCTCACTCTGATACATATTGGAAGCACACAACCAGGAAAAGATATTTTATTTAACTGAATAAAAGACAGAGAACAAGCAGATGTCAAGCAAAATACACCCAAAGAGTAACTTTTTATTATCTATAAACATGATCTTGAAAAGTTTACCTGGCACACATTGATGAAGTCTGGTTTCTCCAAATTCATGTAGATTTTAACTAGAACTCTCAGGACTTTATTACGAAACTGTTTATTCTGCATCAAAGACATACAAAGCTTCAAGCTGTAGGCCAGCATACCAGGAACATCATTCTGAAATAAAATTCAGGGATATCAAACATAAGTTTGGACTTACAAGCAGGATTTAGAAATTAAAATAAAGCTTCCTCTCTTCCATTTTAAAAAGCAGAGCAAACATGCATATAAACCTTCACAGTTTCCCATTTTCAGAAAAGCTTATATACAGGTGTATTGCAGTTTCAACAAAAAACACTAGCAAAAACATGCAGGACCAATATTTAATTCAGAAGTTAAAACATGCAAAATATCAACTTAAAAGTACAATACCTGTTTCTCCTTCACCCTTCTTGTTCAAACAATCAGTTCTGAATGCAGTGAAATTCACTGCACTAACATAAAATGTCAGCAAAACAAACCATACACCAAGAAAAAATTGAGCCTGAGAAACAGATTTGGTTACTAGACCTCAGAAAGTTAATTCAAAACAAGGACTTTATAATGGGTAAGTTAGTAAATGCATAGGACAGCAAAGAGAACAAACAAAGCAAGAGGGATGCCTTACGATTATCACTCATACACAAAAATGGGAGACATCCAAACATACAGAAAAGTTGTAAACTGAAAACCAGAAATATTTAAAGCATTTAAACTCTGTGTCTGGCATATGATTGAGATACTACAGCATAACAAGACTGCACACAACTGCCGAGCTGCAAATGACTGCAGGCCTGCTTCTCTTACTACCACTAAAAGTAACATAACTTACCTTAAACCCTCAGTGAAAGGCTGTAAAGCCAAGTTGTGCTGCCTCAGAGTCAGGGCAGGCCAAGAGTGCACACAGCCACTTACTGAAAATTAGAGCAGTTCACCCAGCTACTGGAGTTTTTTCTTTTGCTTGCCATTAATAAATCACTTACCCAGGCCTAAGGATCCCTTCCCACAGTGAATTACAGCAGATGAAAGGCACAACTAAATAAAAGGGCTGTTCTTACATTATGCCAGTATTGTATCTCTGCCAGTAGCTGGCAGGGAATACCTTAAGAAGAAGGCACAAAGCCAGGCTTCCTGGGAATATTTTCCCATCAACTTGTAGCTAAAGAATTTCTTAAAGGTAGGGGGATCTTTCTATACTTGATAGTCCTTAGCGGCTCTGCCTTCCATGAACATGCTGAACTGAATACCCCTGAGTTTTCTTTTTTTCTGTTCATACAAAACAGGGCAAGTTCCACAGCAACATGGATCTTGCACTTGACTTCTGGATCCATACCTGGAAAAGCCTAGCTACAGGCACCTCCTGTCTCTTGCACGTACCGACTCAAGGATGGTTTTCTCAAAGATGTCCAGCCTGCGTGTCTCCAGAGCAATGCCAATGGCCTGCTTGTACTTGTGGTCATCCAAGCACCGCTGGAACATTTTGTTCACTATCCCTTCTAGCCTCTCATCCACGGGTTTCTTCTCCCCTTCTGGCAGCTCTGCATTCTCCACACATTGCTTGGTATAGTGGTCGATACACTTTGCTGAAGAGATAATGAACAAATACGGGGGGAAAAGTCAAGTTCGCAGATTTTTACAGTTTTGTACAGGTGAAGAGACCAGCATGTGCATGAACACGTTCTACCAGCAAGCACAGTGTATGGGAAATTACACATTTGTGTAGTCATATACAGACAGTAGTGGAAAATACTTCTATTCTCTCCTAACAAACTCTGATTTTAGTGCTGAAATCAAGTAGGTATTTTAAAAATTAAACCACAATATGATCTTTTTTCAAGTGTCATGTTAAATAAATGAGAAAACAGCAGTAGAAGACTTCCTAGCTCCACTGCAAACACCAGCTGGGGAGACTGAAAGCCAGTCCAGGTAAATCATATCCTGTACAGGACAAGTGACACCAGCAAATGAGACTTTTAAAAGGCATTCAAATTATACCTGCAGCCAACAGCTGGTCTGGCATCTTGTTGTGGGTGGATAAAAACAATTGTCCCGCTCAGTTAGGTGTGCAGCTACACTTACTAGTCAAAGGTTTCCAAAGTCATGCTGAAATTGTTACTAACATGAGCACACAAATGAGAGAGAGGACAATAAACAACCAAAGTAATTTTCTTATCAGGAATATGCTATAGAATAAGGGCTTAATTTCATTAAGAATGAAAAAAATGCTAGAAGTCAAGTCAGTTCCAGTACAGAATCCCAAAACATGAGAAAGGACATACAAATAAACTGGGTAAAATTAGCTGCAGCATCAGTTTAAATGAACACAAAGACAGCAAGAAGAATACAGAGAAAAAAGCTAAATCAAGTAAAGTTTCAAAGTTACAGCAGCTTTGACAACACAAGTGCTTTTCTTTTGCAACAACAGTTCTTTACCAATGATCGTCTCCACATATTCCGAGTTGTCATTGACATTGAAGAGGTCACCTGCTCCCAGGGCATAATTCAGGGATTCTTCAAAGGCTCCCAGGTGGTAAAAAACTTTAGAAGCAACAAGAGCAGCAAACTGCCGGCTCCGAAAGCCCTCATCTTCATAGAGAACTTCACTGCAGAGAAGGGAGAGAAGAGTATCAGCATCAGCATCTGTGTGCTTAGCTCAGATCTCTTTAAGGCCACATGACATAACTACAAGTTTGACTGAACTTGCACCTTTGGGACCACAGCTCCAGCCTCACATCCACACACATTAGTGCTTTCCAGCAAATCTGGAGCTAGATGCTATACTAGCCATTGTCAAGAAACCAGAACTACATCCACTTCATATCTCACGTTCTTTTTAAGCAGCACACTCTGAAGTATTAAGTGACTTCCTTACATTTTGTCCACTGACTCAGAGATTTCTGCCCAGAAGTCATTGACAACAGCATTCAACTTGTGAAGAGCAAACTCCTACAAGCAAAAAAAAAGTTGTATTACATCAAAAATGCATTTGCCACCTTTCCCCAGTAAAAATGAAGTATCTAAGATGAATATCATAAACACCAATCTACTTCAACAGCAAATTCTATTTTAAAAGATCTTTGCAAGCATTCATTAATATTTGCAAGTCCTTTGCAAACAAAGAGTTGTTCACTTAACAGGTAAAACAACTCAAGTATTCCTTCCTACAGCCTCTCTGTTATGAATGGCTAAAGTGTCTCATAGAGGAAATACCTTGAAATACAAAGATTTCCAAGTCTTTGTGACAACCTGTGTGTAGCCCATGGGATCAACCTGTGGCCTACACCAGCCAACTCTATTTATTTATGTGGACACAGTACTTAAGCGGATAAACAAACCGGACTGGAATCAGCCCACCTGTAATCAGTTCACAGCAAAAGCAGAGATCATTCAGATCCATCACTACCTATGTCTGTATCCAAGAAAAACAATTAGGGGATTACAAGTATTAAAAAGTGTATCTTCCCCTCCTCAAAGGGGCCACCTTAACTGTTCAAATAATTGGCACTCATCAACACACTAACACTCTGAGTGTTGGTGTTCTGTGGATTCATATCCTCTGTGCACTGGAAAGTTTGTATCGCTAATTTCTTCTCATACTACTACTGTGATTTTCTTCCAAGTGAAAACTGTAACTGTGATTTTCTTCTACATTGGCTAAATTATGCTAAAAACTTGAGATGTTCTTCAGCTTTGAATTCTACACAGTCAAAATGCAGTCTCTGGAACAATTTTAAGTAACAAAGCCCCATTATCATCAGAGAGCTGGGAGCTTCCATGAATAGCAATGTTTGCATTTGAAACTCCAGTTTGATCCAACAAGAAGGTTTGCAATCTGTTATTATTTAAGCCCTTTCTTTCAGCTTTCAGGCCAGATACAATTTGGTGCCCACCTGTTGCTGTCCAACCACAAGTTACTGAGATCTGCTCCTTTTTGATTTTAAGCTCTCAACATCATGCACTTGCTGTTATTTGCTCTCAGATGTAAGAGCTTACCTTGAGCTGTGGCTCTTCTTCATCAAGAAGAGAGATAATTCCAGCTGCAAAACAAAATCATAGTCAGTTTTGGACTCTCTGTATCAAAAGTGAGCTTGTCATCTAGTTCAAAACCAACAGAACAGGAAAGAAGGCTGTCTTTGGAATGCTGATTTTAAATCTTCAGTATAAAACTTCGAAGATCAAATTCAAGTTTGTATTAAACATAATGTAAAATAGTTCAGAATTTATAACTGAAAAAGTACATTACTCATACAAGATGATCCTTCTTAGAGGAAAACAGAATTTTTCCATGCCAAGGAAACTGGCCTCGTGGATAAGAGGAGATATTGTGCCTCATAGCTTTAGCAAGACTCCTGATGCTCTCCCAGAACATTTGTACAAATAGCCACAGAAATATTAACTGACATAACTGAGAGGTTCACAGATATTTAGGGAGCTCAGCCTGAAGAACAGGGATACGTGGTTTCATTGTCGGACTGAAAGGGTGTGGGAACTAACAGTTAGCCTGGCTAGTTCACAGACATCGACCTTGACACAATCAGTTTGTACCCATGAGAATTCTACTGTCAACGGAAGCAAGAAACAAAAACAATAGGAGAGTGCTGCAGCTGCAAGAGGGAGTCTGTTATTTTGCAGGAATATGTGCTAATTATAGGTAACCAATAATATTGTAATGTACTAAGTTAAGAGCCAATGAACATGTAACATGAATGCTAAGAAATTGTATAAAAGAGACTTTGCAGTAATAAAGGAAATTCTTTTTGCTTAGAACTGTTAGTGTGTGCCTGTGTGTATCATGCCCATCTCAACAGTGACACAAGGATGCAACAGAAAGGGTTGGAATAGGATCTGATCAAAGTCCAATACAATTCACTGCTTTAACTTGTTGTACAGCTTGACAATCTTTTTGAATCTGAAAAAACACATCAAATTGGAAAGACCAGAAAGCCTATGGAGGGCTGAACTGGGCTTCCACAGTATCTTGACAAATCTAAAAGGAGCATGTGCAGGTCTAAAACAAAATGTACACATATAGAATCTGAACAGTACGGAGAGTTAAGATGAAATATGATCAATAATATCATTTGACTGCAGTGGGAGGCAGAGAACCCAAACCTCACACAGATGTGTGAGAGGAGGTCTTCGCAGATCCATGAGGCACCTTCCCTCCCCTTGGCACCCACTGGCCAGACCCCGTGCTGGGCACCACATTTGAGTGATGAGCAAACCAGGATGTTTAGAACCGGGCAGTAGGAACAGGGAGCTCAGGCAGTCAGCTCCTGAAGGATGGCTGAAGGCTTGTAACTGGTTGGTCTACGGAACCTGAGAAGGGTACAGAGTTCAGGTACAGGGCAGCTGCCAGCAGGAAGGGAATAATCTGATCTTTGTGTCAGATATGAATAGGAACAGTAAGACCAAGCTTTAGTGAAGCCTCAAAGAATGAGGTTTGATAATACAAAAAGTTTTCTGACAGCAACAGATTTATTCCTTTGCCTAAAGAGGTCGCAGAACCTCCATTATCAGGGATTGTTTTTAAAAACCAGGTTGAACCAAAGGCATCAGTAACAGGAATTGAAGGAACACCAATGTGGCTCTTAGGCAAGGAAGACAGCAGATTCAGCAGCCCACACCACTGTGCTCCTTCCAGCCGTTCTCTGCAGCTCTACGATAAATGATTGCTTTGTTGTGGTTTTATTATTATTACAACTATTTTAAATAAGTTCCTGCATTTACCTGATCTATCAGGAGGAAGCAATCTCACTCCTACATGCTGCCTTCGTACCTCACTCAAACACACCATTTTTACATTTTTTAAGTGCTTCTAAAATGAATTCCTATTTTTTTCTCAATTAAAATAAAAACTTAAACAAAGCAAAGGGTTCAGGAAGAGGAAAACTATCTGGAGATGTCATCCTCTGCACTGTTTCTCTCTCCAAGCCACAACCAGCCATATGTTAATTTCTGGTCTGAGTATTTTTGGAAATACTTCCCATATTTTTTTACAAAATCAAGTTCCCAATAGATGCAAAAACACCGCGTAACATTCAATTCCTCACACGCTTCATTATCCCGCACTCCTTAGACTGACGTTTCCCCTGCAAGGTATTTGAGCTTCTGAACTCCAAACTTCTTCCTCTTTCCCCTCTCAGGTCCCTGCTGCACCTTCCGAGAACCCTGCAGTTTTACATCGAAAATGCACTGTTCACTTGAAACAGCTGAACCCTCCCGCTCACACCGCGGGACTCCCGCACCGCCGCCCGGGGACCCGCAAAGCCATAGGAGGTCACGTTGAGGCACCGGCAGCAGACAGGCACGGCGCCGGGCTTCAAGAGCCGGTCGTGCCGGACCACAACGCACCCGGGCAGCCTCTCGCTGCCGCCCGGGGGTGACCGCGGCGGGGGAGCCTGGTGACGGGCGGCCCCGCGGAGCCGCGGCGGTGCCCAGTCACGGCCCTGACTCAGCGAAACCCCGGCGGACAACGCCGCCCCGCGCCGCTGCCTCACCGGCCGAGGTGATCATGGTGCCGCCCGGCTGCCCTCAGAGGGGGGGGGTCGGGGAGGTTCGAAGGGTCTGGGGGGGTCGGGTCGGATCCGGTCCGGCCCAACAGCGGTACCGCCGCCGCCGCCGCTCGGCCCGGAAGTGCCACCAAGGGCCTCTTCCGGTGGGTTCGCGCTGCGCCCGGGAAGGGTGCCCGAGGTGATCGCCTGCGCGGGACGGCAGAGAAACAGGCAGGCAGGTGCGGGGCAGCCCTGCCGCCGGGGACCTCGTACCGTCCACGGCCTCTCACGGACAGTCTGCGACCCTTGAGGGCCCCACGCCGACCTCACGATCCCTCGCGGGACCCACGGGCTTCCTCATAGCCCGTACGGGCTCCTCACGACCTACCGCGCGCGCAAACCCCACACCACTGTCTGAGCGAGCGGGGCGGCGGGCCGGAGCTGTGGGGTCCCCAAGGGTGAGCCCGCCGGTGCATGTGTTGGCGCTGTGCCCAGAGTAGCGGCTGCAACCCTTACCGGGACAGGACGCCTGCAGTGTGGAGGCATCTTTGGAGGCACAGTGTGCCCCATGGCAGTGCAGGGATCAGGAATTTTATCCCACGGATTTAACACCTCTTGCCGGCCACCTCTGCGGGGGCCGACTCCTCTCACATTTCCATGGGGAAAGGCCTCACCTACCCATCCCCATTTCTGCCTTTAAAGGGAAGCAAAAGTAGAGATGACAGGCCCTATCTATCACTTCACAACACAGGGCAGTGTTCAGATCTGCACAGACACGGACCTGAAGGTGCCCCAGTTGTGGAGGAGTTGTTTTGGCTCCTGCTTTGGTTCTGGTACAGACAGGTGGGACACACAAGCCGGTGGATTTGCACCAAGGAAGGTCCAGCTAAAGAGCAACAATGATGCACAAGAGACCAAAGTGCCCAGTACTTAGCAGCATTCATTTCTCCTTGATACTGAATAGGAAAAAAAACCTTCTGAAGAGCCTGAATGTCTCGAGGATGCATAATGGTATCAGTTAGTGAAAGTAATGAATGAAAGTTGTTCATGAAAGCTTATCTGAGCCCTACCCACAACGCTGAGAGGGGCTGCACCACTCTTGGACAACTGGAAGATCTCTAGCCCATTGCCCCACCTGGGCTGCACTCAGTTCTGCTGATCTTCTGCATCTCATACTCTGGGGTCACTTCAATCTCATCCCAATATCCATTTTTTTCAAACCAAGATAAATAGGAGTTAAGCCATGCATAATGCTACTTTAAGGATAACGCCATGGCAAACAAAAAAGCACATTCCAATTCAGAAATCAAATGTTTATTCTTTATAACAAGCACTTAACAGTGTCCTTAAATTATTCAGCTAATTAAACATGTGAAACTATCTGCTTACACCTCCAAGTGCACAGATAGTGAAAAAAGAGAAAAAACAAAAGTATTCAAGTCACTTTTATTCCTCAGTCAAAGGAAAACAATACTTTTGGTCAAATGTATTCTTGCTCACACCTCCTAAAGCCCAGGCAGTTCATCCACTTCCACAAGTCTCCTTGCAAGGGTAAACTTTGCATGATTTACCTAAAAAATGCCAATTAATAAATGCAGTGGACTTGCAGCACTAAGGGAGGTTTAATTGCCAGTCTGTGCTCTTGGACCACCTCTTCATCGGTGAATTCCTGGCAGCAAAGGCCAAATGCTGCAAGAAAATAACGATTCCTACTGGCAAGTCCTGCTGGAACCACCTAACCAAGGGCTTTATTGGGAAATACAGACCTGCCCAGACCTGCCCTGGACTGTGCAGGGATGCAGCAGGAGAGAACATTGATCTTGCAAAGATGCACTTAGTGCTCAATGCTGAAACCTGAAGTCATGAATACAGCCACCCACAACCAAGTCACTTGGTGACATTTGTATTTTCCATGGGTCATAAGCACAGAAATCTTACAGAAATCCTGGAGGCTGGAAGGAAAGTGGGTCAGCGCCCTCTCTGCAGAGCAACATCTCCTGCTCCAGGTAGGAGCTAGAGGGATGCCAAAGGCAAACTGCTGGGAGAGAGTGCTGGCTAGAGCCGGCAGGACTCCAGACACTTCAGCAGCCCCTGGGAAAAATGGAGCCAGAGAGAGGACAGACGTGCACAGAGGATGTCCTTTAACAACTAACCCAGAGAAGAGGTAGGCAGGTTGAAGTTTCTGATCTGAGCTGGATGAAACTCCTAAAGGAAAGCCAGCCCCAAACAAAACCCAGCAGCTTGTTCTTAAAATAAAATGATCTGGTTTATGTTGTAAAGAATTTTAAATATATTCTTAACATCAGAGTAATATTCCTCATAAACCAAGGTTTTCTAGTTAGTTGTGTTGCCCCACAGGCTACAGGCAGCCTTTGGAACTACTTAAATAGATTATTTTTGTATTTTTATATTTATTTGTGAAGCAGCCACATCTTGTGCTGCAGACCACCTTCAAGATGTGCCACCATATCTATGGAGATGTCCCAGGTAAGATGGGCCTCTCCTGTAGCCCCATCTAGCATCAGCCACACCTTCATGGCCACTTGCCACCCCTCCAGTCAGTCAGTCAGTCAGTCAATGAGCACCAGGACAAACCAGAGGGACAGATCCTACTCCCAAACCACATTCTGATCTAGATGCCATTACTATCATTATCATTTATGTTATTCTTGCTAACCACAGTGGCTGTTACTGCATTCTTCATGTTACACTGTTACACTCAAGCCTTTTCAGTAGCTGGTAGATCCAAGATCTCACATTCAGTCCCACTGCAGTCTCCACCTCACTGTGTTACTTGTCTTTTTTTGTCTTTATTTTTTCTTTTTTTTTTGTGCCCCGGATCGCAAAGCGGGAGGGAACTACCAAGCACCAATAAAGCAGGAAAACAAGGCAGCAGAATCAGTCTGCCAGGGAGGCCAGCCCCACCTACCTCAGCAGGGAACGTTGCTCAGAATTAGAAAACATTCCTCATTCTACAAACAGATGGCTGCATTTCACACTCAAAGTCCCGATGTCATTTCGCCCAGGATAAGGGATACATCCTTGAAGGTCTTCTCAGAAGCCCAGTGTCCAGCAGCAGCTCCATGTGCGGGGCAGCAGGGCACAACGGGGAATGGCTCTCTGGCACAGACCCCAGGGACTGTTGGCAACTACAAACAACCCTAAAGAGTTCAGCCAAGCAGCTTTTCCCTGGAGCTGCAGGTCCTTGGAGGAGAGGATGAGTGGGCCTGCACCAGCTCCTCCTCCCACTGCTCTGAATCTACTGGGCAGGTTTGGGAAGTGGTGTATGCTGGGTGCCCAGCAGCTCTAGGTGCCTATGCCTCCAGCAGCTTCTTCACAGTTTCCATTGGGGGATAGGCTGGCCAGAGCCACTTCTTCTTCAGGGTCCTGCAGGTCATCTGCAGGGAGCAGAAAGAGGTCAAGGGAGATCTGGAAGGAAAACCCTTCCTCATGCAAAATGCAACTTAAGATGGAAAGAAAGCATGGGCTGATGCAATTGATATATACTCACCACCTAAGCACAGCTGATTTTTTTCAAAACTGGTTTGCATTTTGTTTTTACAAACTCAACATTGCTTCAGCAGATAGAGCAAAGGAGCAAGGTCCCAGCTCCTGGCCTCCTGAAGTCTTAGCAACCTCACAACAATTTGCATGGCTGCCAGGGTATCACCTGCCTGGTACTGACAGCAACATCAGGCACTTCAGTTTTCTGACCATGGAGGACATGTCTCAAAGTTTCATGAACTGGGCATTTCAGTTGTTTTTTCTGACTCCTGTGCTCTTTAAGGATTTTATATATTTAAGAGGCATTTGGGCAACACCCTTAATAACATCTTTTAACATCTGGTCAGCCCTGAAGTGGTCAGACGCTGGACTAGATGATCATTGTAAGTCCCTTTCAACTGAAAATATTCTATTCTGTTATTTTTACAGTGAATGAGCTTTCCCTCCTCTTTATGCTTCATAGTACAGTCTGGATCTCCATACCACATCTGCTTGGGTGCACTTCTGCAAAAAGAAAATCACTGCTGGGAAGTGCAAGCTGAAGTGCCAACCATGCACAAAGGCTGAATGTTACACTACGCATTACCTGAACAATTTCCTTTAGAATCAGGGAGCCCACAGCTGACTGCCCTCTCCCTTCTCTCTGCCAGCCCCAAAGGCAAATGGTTTGCGAACATTCCTTCCAGCCATGTTTGCAGATAATATCATATAATATTAGGGTGCTTTCAATTCTTTGTTTAGACAGATAGTAGTTCTGCTTCCAGACACTCAAGCAAAATGCAGCTGAGTTCAGCAGTGCTTCCAGGGGTATATTGGGGTACTGGACCCAGTGTGGTTTTGTTTAGACAAGCAAAAGAGAAAACAAGGAGATGGCAAAAAACTAGAGAGATGTGCTGGTTGTCTTCAGGTTTGAGCTAAACCACAGCCAAGGAAGGGAGGTCAACTGCACAGCTAGAAATAGCTGGAAGAGGCTACCAGCAAGGGTTTTGGGTACCAGGACCACCAGGGAATCACAAGGAACTTCTGACAATCACAGCAGAATACACGGGAGAGAGCTGGGCATACCTTCATGAATGTAGTTTTCAGCTTTTGCTTCGTGATCTTTTCTCCAGCTCCTCTGGTTCCAAGAAATGCACTGCAGGAAGGATGGGATCCTCCACCTCTCCCTGCCTTTCATGTCTTCTAGATAAACCAGAGAAGATGAGTTCAGACTGGTAACAGGTCAGCCCTGCTGCTTCCCCACCTCTCCCTCCATGAGCCTTGCAAGAAAACGAGGTCCTTGCAACAAAACCAGGTCCACTCCAAAAAGCCCACCACTGGAAAGTACAGAGCAGCTCCTGGCAATCCTTATTTCTGACTGAAACCTCTCTGCTACCCCGGAAATTTGTCCCTGGTGTCAGTTTCTACTTTGCCACCTCGCTGCCAAAACAACCTGGATGTGGCAGCCAAGAGTGAGCAAGAGACCTGGCAGGAGCTCAGCTGGCACACGTGGTGAGGCTGGGGACTGACACAGGGAATTCCCACAGAAGGAAGTTTTCCTTTTGCATTGTCACACAGCTTCTACCACATCATCCTATTTACTGCTTCCTGCTTTATTAAGTGATACCTCCCTCCCATGGAGACCTGCTGCACACACAGTCTTGCAGAAGCACACTGAAAACTGCAGCTGTAACTGCTTGCAGATTGCAGAGAGCATGTGGTTGATGTATGGTATTTGTTCTACAAGACAACAAAGTTACTACAGACTTTCAAGCCATTATAGTAAAACACTACAGCAGCTTGTAAAATACTACAGCAGCGTATTTTGTACAGTCTCCAACAGCAGCAGTTCTCTGTTGAAATATCATCCAGCCTTTCACCTCCTAATCAGATAACAAATGATAAATCGCTTCAGAATCCTTCAGTTTACTGAGCTATTACAACACTAAAGGGCTCAGTGTCTTTCTGGCAGTCAACAAACCAAAAACTCCAGCGCACAGCCTGGGGTGGCTCTTTGGAGGCACAGTTACACTTGGGACCTCTCTGTCCACGTGGAGATTTTGGAAGGCAAAGCTCACAGAAGCATGGAAAGAAGCTATCTCTGCCTAAGGTTGAGTCCTGCAGCTGTTGAGTGTCTTCATTACGCACACAGTTCCTGGGACACTTACATGATTTAGAGCACCAGGCAGAGTGTCAGAAGTGAATGAGCACACATAAACAGGCTGTAACACCCAATCCAGCTCCTCCTGCTGCTCATTCTCCACAGCTAGCCATAAAAATGCATGTACTGAGCCAAGCACCAGCAATGTGCCAAGGCAGAAAAAGCAGGGATGCTTTTCTGCCTCTGCAGCTGCTGTCCCACCAGGCTGCTGTGACCAGAACTGGAAGTTTCACTGGAGTCTGGGAGTACACCAAAAATTCTTGCAGCAGAAACAATGTGAGGAAGACAAAAGCATGTAAAAGGAGAGAAGCTGGAAAGAGGATTGTGCGTGCCTCAGCAGAGAGATGGCAGAAGACAGCCCTACACTTTTGTAATGGGTCCCAGCAATCTCAAAGCTCCTCAGTGTTCAGATCCAGGACTCTGGGCTGAGCTGATGGAGAGAAGCACCTGAGCTGCAGCCAATCATCCCCATGTCTCAGGGATCCCAGAAGACCCTGATGAACATGGTGCTGAAGGTAAGTGCCAGGATCCCTTGGGGTAAAGGCAGCGAGACAGCAAAACAACCAAGCCCCTGGAAATGCTAGGAGGCAAGGTAAAAGTGGGAAAAAATGAAAGAAGGGAAGAGGAAAGTGAAACAGCCCAAGACAAGCAGTGGGAAAGATTAAAGTGTTTTGTGTGGCAGCTGTGAGAGCAGAGCCTGCCCAGCTGCCCATCACTCTGCACTGACACACACACCTGACTCCCCTTTCACCCTAGGGAAAATGCTGTTCCTCAGGCCTGGCTGACATCCAGCTTTCATCGTGCCATCCTCACCCTGACATATGGTTTTACACCCAAACAACGACTTGCTGTTGTTACTTATTCATTATGCAAAATCAGTACAAGCATCTTACTCCTGCACAAAGGTCAGGTCCCGCCTGCACCCTACAGCGTGGGCCACATCCCAGTCCTGCATCCCCAAAAACACACATCCATAAGCGTGGAAGGCCACCATGTCATGGATAGCCACAATGTCATGGCTGACAGCTGTCACATCCCTGTTACCCTTGAGCTACTCTAGTGTTTCCCAAACTGCTGTGAACTTTGTACTCCCCGGCTGCCAGGACTGGGAACCTCACCATAAAGAGGCTGATCCCATTGGAAAGGCTCTGATTCCACCACAGTGAAAGACATTTCATAGGGGAAAGGCAGATCTGATTGGGGCGGGGGGGGAGGGGAAGATCCCATCAGTAGTGAGTGGTCCGATCCTAATGGGAAAAGCCAGATCCCATTGGGTAGCGGAAGATCCCATGAGGAAAGATCAGAACCCATTAGGACGGGGAAGGTCCTACAGTAAAACGGAGCAAACCCCACCGTAAAAACCCCCGG
>VZRN01002721.1:57179-266076 GCA_013397935.1 Dasyornis broadbenti | reverse complement strand
CTGCCCGCTCCACAAGCGCCCGCAGCTCCTGCAGCTCCGCCGCCGCCGCCGCCATCCCCCGCCCTGCGCCCTGACCGGCCCCGCATCCGCACCGCCCACTGCCCCGCACCCGCCCCACCACCTTGCATCAGCCCCGGGCACTAGCCCCGGCCCCTTCGTGGAACAACACCCCGTGAGCGCAACCCGCGGCAGCAGGCGAGAGGGTGTCAAGGATTCCCCCGCTCCAGCCCTTTCTCGGTACCCGCACATCCCCGCCATGAACAGCTCCTGCCTACTGCCTGATGCGCACAGCAGAGATGGTACCAGAGAGCCCCACGGATCTACCACACAACCAGACTCGGCGCCCTTGCACAGGCTGGTTTCGATTCCAATGAGTTGATAAAATTCAGGAAAAAACCTGCACTGTGGAGGGTCTAGGAAGGTGAGAGAGGGATAAGGACAGGCTGTGGTGGCTGCAAAGTGGGACACACACGAGATCATGATAGAGGAGCAGCTGATCATGCGTCCCCAGGATGCCCCCCATGGTGTAACATCCCATACCCCAGTGCTGCAATGGAGTGGCCGCCCTGGCGTCACGTGCACTATGCTGCTGCACAGCCTGGCCGGGCTATAGCCACACCTGGAAACAATTCGACTTCGGGAAACAATTATAGCCTCAAAGGACATACCCACCCCACTAGTCACAAGTGCATCACATGCTGCATCTCTGAGTCCCTTCCCAAGCCAGTGCCCTTTGACGTCCCCTCTGCCATCTCCATGCACAACACAACCCACAGTCACAGGCCCACGAGCATCAGCATCAAAGCACAAGTGTTTCCAGGGATAAGTATGGAGCTTTAGTTAGAGCTTCAGTGCTGGCACTTGTTCCACATATCTCTACCAGCTAATGGTGAATGAAAGCAACTGTGCCCAGCCCTGACACTTGCATGGGGAAGTTCCAATCCATGGCACATGGTAAATACTTCCCCTGTGCCATATCACAACAGGCTCCTCCAAACCAGTAACATCTTATCGCAAGAACCTGGGAAGAGATAAACAGCTCAACTGTGTAAACGGCCAGAGTCACCTTCGCCAGTTGCTCTCTGAGGCTTTTTAGAGCCAAACCATCTCTGTGGGATGGATGGAGGAGTCTCTTGAGTGCACTGGGGTGAAAGCAGAGCCAATATCCATGTGCCTGCTGTGGGTCAGTGATTCCCAACGTGTGCATTGGGGCACACTTATTACCATGAATGTGGCTGAGCCATCCTGCCTGCTGCCTGCCCATACTCATGGCCCATCAGATCCCAGCAGATCAGCAGCCACAGCACAAGAGATGTGCCACAGGCTGGTCCCTAGGCACAACAGAGGTGTGGCAGCTCAGGAAGGTCACAGTGTGGCACCAATTTTAAGGAAAACATTTGCCCCTGTATGGCAGGTTTAGCAAACACTGCCCCAGGTCAGCATTGTGGTTGAGGGCTTCAGAGATACTTTTTGCCCTGGGTGCCAGCAACAGTAACTAACATTGACAAGTGCTGATAAGCAAATAGGACATGGGGAAAGGGGAGGGGGGGAGATGAAACAGAAAGATTAGGTTCCTCTTCCAAAGATCAGGGTCTATTGTTGCAAGAGTTCATGCCAGTATGGTAGCCCCAAGAACAGCTGTCAGCATGGGAGGGCTACAAAGTTAGACATAATTTTATCAGTCAGGTCTGGCCTTAGTGTTGCCCAGATTTTCTATTTACAAGGATATTTTTTCTCATCTGTTCAGAATGCTGCTCATGGTTCTATGGAGAAAAGCCCAGGGTGTAATCAGCATCATGAGTTGTGCCAGCAGCAGCAGGAGGGGACAGGAACATATGCTGGTCCCCAGAAACCCTCATCTCCCTGCAAACTGCCACAACAAGATTTACAGAGTGTTTAAAATCCTCATGAGCTGCCAACACAGCCTGAGGTGTGGCAGTATTAGTTGAAATCTGACTGATGTGCAGACCAGTACAGCATGGCTCTCACAAGGCACTTTTAGAGTGGCACTGTGCCAGTGATTCATCGAGAGATGCCAAGATGCCTCAAGCATTGGGAAGCTGGCTTTCTAGAAGGCAGTTCCCTAGACTTATGAAGATAATTCTTGCAGAGAAGGTATAGAAAAAATTGGGGGTTTCTTCCTAACTCAAGCACACCACTGGCTATTTCTCTGCAGTGGCCCCGATGTTCAAACTGCCAGCACAGCCACTAAAAAATAATATTTGGGACCATGTAGAGCTGATCTCCTTGGCCACTGCAATTCTTTAGTTAATTTTGGGTACACATGTACCACTGTCAGCAGAGGTTGGTTGGAAAGGTGAATGTCACCCACAATACCCAAACAACCTTGTTTACATTTCTTTACTCATTAACGGAGGTAAGATCTATTAGCACATACAACTTTATCTCCCTTTGTGTTAAAGAGGTACAACTCAAACAGTTCAGAGGCAGTCATGAGCTCAGCAGCATTTGTAGTCCCCCACAAAATATCTTCAGAGCCCTGTCAGGAATCTGAGTAACAACACATGTATTTAGAAGACCTGACACTCCATCAAACATCCTACAGTCACAATTGCAGAGAATCACTATAGACAGCCCTAAATGAGAGTAATCATATCCCTTACATATGCCCATAACTGGCCAGAGCAGACACAACATCTGTTAATTTTCAACTTCAAAGGAGGAGTGAAGATGAACAGAGAAAAAGAGATGAACAGAGATGTTCAGAGAAACAGATTTGGCATGTGTATTTGTAGTGCCTTGAAGCCTAAACAAAATCAAAAGTCCACTCCATTTACCAAGATTAACCTTTCTTCTGAAGAGAGTGAAAAGAGGACAGGGAAAAAGGATTCCTGTGCCAGTTTTGATGATAGAAGAGCAGAGAGGCTGAATGAGCAAGGAGTCTGTAGGAGCCATTCTGAGCCCCATGTCCAGTGACCCAGATCAGCTCCTTAAATTCTTCCTCTCAGTAGCTTTGGTGCTCTTTCCAAGGGACACTTCGAAAAGCATCTGAGCCAGCTAGGAGCTGGAACTGGCGGCAGACAAGCTAAGCCTCAGCAAACCTTTGCACATCTGCTCTTCCACTGATCTGTTCTCCAAACCTTCTGCAATTATTACTTCGAAAAAACACATCCTTACTAGATGCTGGAAAGCATCTGCTTTACTTGTGTGGCACTACCAGCTGCTACCAGGGCATTACTGAAGGGCACCAGCACTTGCTGAGCTCTTCATCCATGGAGATCTCAGGTCCCCCAAAGAGGAGGTAATTGTGAGAGAAGAAAATATGCCAAACCCCACTCCTGCCCCCAGCATCCCAGTCCCACTGACTCCCTTCTGGCCTGCCTTCTGCATACTCCACAGCTCTTCCTGTTTCCTCTAGCGACCTTCCCCAACCTCCCGTCAATCTTTCTGGCCCCTGAACCTAAACTCCTTCCCACTTTTCACCCACTGGAGCTTGAACTTTTTATCAAACCAGACATGAACCCTTTCTGTGACAAGTTCAGTCACAACTGAATCCAAACTGGATGATCATATTGTTCTGACCCAGGTCCCCTCACCCCAGACCCAGCCACCTCCAGGGCCAGCTGAGGCAGCCTCAGTTTTGGTCCCATGGCAGCCTATACCAGCTCAGCCCTGGCTGGGATCCATCCAAGTCATCACATTCCTCTGGGCTCCGCTCAGCAGAGGTTACACACCATACACAAATAAAGTTGAGAAGTCCCTGGCACCCCACAGCTGGGATACAGTCTGGCTTCCTGATGGGGAACCTCAAATTTTTTCTTGCCACTTTTCTCCAAAATTCTGTTCCTTCTGAAAGTTGCCCATCTTTGCAGTTGTCCTAAGTTTCCTTTTGTTCTCTTGAGTCACCATCCTGTTCTGGATGGCAGAGGGGCATAGGAAGGTATGGCTGAAGAGGAGGATGGAAATCTGGCACAGGGCCATGTGCAGAGAGCCCAAAGTGTTGGTCAGTCCTGATCACAGAATAGGAGGGAGGTCTCTGCCTGCCCGCTTAGAGACAGGACGCTGCCCATCAGCCTATTCCACTCTTGGATCCTCCTCTGGATGATGTTAGAGAACTGGCAATAAATACAAAATCAGACCCAAGGACCAAGCTGCCTCTTCTGGTCTTTTTTCTGGGTGTCTTGCCAGAGCCTCAGCTGGACCTTTGCCTTTGGTCAGACAACAGGACCCAGGACTAGCTGCTCACAGCTACCAGTCTCCATTCTTTCCCAGTACAAACAACCTTTGGCACTAGCAGTCCAGCTTTTCCGCACTTACCTTTTGCAGCACTTCTTAAAAATCACCTCAGACCTCACTGAGCTGGGGGCCAATAGTTGGGACCACTGCACGTAGGTCCTCCTGCTTCCCTCACACTGTGTCTTGCACCTTCCTACCTCCTTCCCACAAAGCCCCTTCTTGGCATGGGCCAAGCTCCCAGGTTCTCTTCCCTTTATAAAGGCAAAATTCATCTCATGGAAATGCTTGTGGAAAATCTCTTCCACAACAGAGCAATGGGTCACCTCATCCAAAACTCTGCCAAGCACCAGCACCACTCAAACACTTAGAGCAAGGTTGTTTTGCTTCATAAAGCCGCATCCTTAAGGATGTGGAATGAACCCATATTTGAAAAATAATCTGGAGGATCCTTTCTCTGAGGAACGTTGGTTTACAGGATCTGTACCACCCTCAAATCCCACCCCTTCTGTACCATACTGCACAAACCTGCAACTTCAGCAAGTTTCATAGTCCTAGATATAAGCTTTAAAGCTTATAGATGCACACAGACACAGACAAATGAGATAAATATCAGGTTTTTAATCTTTCTTTTGATGATAATGAAGATCTTAGGATGACAAAAGATCTACAAAAAACACCAGAGAAAAAATACATATAAACTACCAATGCAAAGAAATGCAGGTACCTATAGTGCTTTGTCATGCCCAAAGAGGATGGGAAATGAGTTCAACTATTATGTGAGTACTTGGACTTAAAAATAATCTACTGCTCCCACAGTTCCTCCCATCCCAAATAACCCATCCCAGTAATTCAATCTGCTGGATGTGTACCCGTTTGTATGTAAGGTCAACTCCCTGCTACAAAGAACCCTGGGTAGTTTCAGGAGCTTTGTTGCTGATGGTAACCATGTACCAAAGACTCCTGCATCCAGGTTCTCCTGGGAAAACTAAGGTCTAAGGCCTTAGTCTGAGTTTCTTTCACTGTTTCAGTTTTAGGACCATTTTAAATCCAGAGGCCTCTGGTCTGCTCTGATTCCCTCTCTGCTGACAGCAGTTTATTTAGGGACACGTTTCTTAGGGACATCTTGATAATCAAGAAAGGCATTTAATGCAAAACATAAACTCAGTGATTTTTGATAGAAGTTTCCTGGGGCAGATTGTTCAGCCAATGCAGCAAAGAACTCTGAGCTTTGTGGAAGTGTGATGCTGAGGGCACAGTGTCCCCTTCTGGCAGCGGACACACACTGAAACACATCCATGTGGAAGGCCTGGGCAGACAAGCAAGGCACAAGGAGGGAAGTGTTCTGCAAAGGGACATCCAGGACAACAGTGCTAAAACCAACCTGACAGGTTCTGCTGCCTAAGAGAATTCATTCTCCATCTGTCTTTGATACCTTCTCTTGCCTACGTTCAGGCAGAACACGGCAGTATCTGAGCTCCGGCAGTGAAATAACGAACGGCTCCTGGGAGTCGACTTCTAGGGGAGGAAAAACAAATGATAGAACACCTGGCACCATCCTTTCAAAGCTCAGGCCTGTGGCCACCCAAAAAAGTTGGCACATCCCTCCAATGAAGAACTCAGAGTCAGTGAGACTGTGGAGCTGTTAACATCATCACAGAAAGCCCCAGCAGGGAGTCAGAACTGCAGCTCTTACACCAAGCAGCATTTACATTGCTACGTGTGTTTTGGGGCAAGGAAGAGCCAACACCGTCTGACTTGGAAGAGGGCACACAATTGGCTCAGACACATTGTCCATCCCCATCCCAGCATGTAAACCCTCATTCCCATTTCTGGTTCATATTGCCTGCAAGGTCCAGCTTATCTTCGCTCTTGTATCTTGAATCCAGTCAACAAGAACCACTTCAGTCTACACTGTCCCTCAGACTCTGCCCTGGGCATGTTTTTGTGTCCATCACCCCTGTGTTTAGCTGTGTTACCAGGTTACCTTCATGGCAGTTCAAGGCTTCTCTCAGTGCCCTACACGCAGCTCTCTTTGCCTCCGTGACACCTCCAGGCTGGCCTGGGCTATAGATCGCTGTCTCCACAGTCAGTTGCAAGGCCCCATCCAGCACACACTGCATTCTCCTCAGCGCTCTCACTGCCTGGTCCAGGTGCTCCTGGGAGTCAGGACGGATCATCACAAGCACCAGCACCTCCGGCAGGCAGGGGAGGAGGCTCCTGACATCCCAGACAGCCTCTTCCAGGTGATCCCACTGCATGAGTCTTTTCAACACACTGGCTTGCCACAGCATAAAAATTAGATGTGGCGGAACCATGTCCTCCTCTTCCTTTCCCTCACTCCCTGCCTGCTGTGGTTTGTGCTTGATGTCCCCTGTGCCACACAGGTCCCGGGTAAAATCCACCAGCAATGAGGGAGCTCTTGACTCGGCATCGTCCACCTCCATCACACCCACGCGTCCATTCCGTCTCCCCAGCATGTCCAGTAGGTTGAGGAAATCCCAGGTGGTTCTGTCCACGAGGGAGGCTGGCTCCTTTGATGTCATATCTTCCTCTCACACGTCAGTTTACTGTGCTGCTGGGGAAAGGAGTGGAGGGGGATGGCTGTAGCAAAGATAATTGCACAGCACAGGCTCAAAACAGGTACACCTGCTGCTCTGAGCAGCCAATGTTGGGTTTGGTAGGACCAAATGAACTTGAAAATAGCAGTTTTGAAAGATTCACAAATTGCAGCCATGTGCTGTTTGGGATTGGACCTCCCAAAAACAGGCTTTGTACCTCTGCAGTCTGGTACAGTAGAAAGAGGTGATGGGAGAGAGAGGGGATGATTATGTATTTTTGGGCATCTTGTATCAAACTCAAAAGGACTTACTACCTTCTCATCAGCAAAATCCAATTATATGACAGTGACCACAGGCCTACAAGCCTGTTGTTACAGTCCACTTTGCTCACTACATTTCCTCCTCCTTCTTCTGTAATGCCCAAAGCTAGAAATTCCATCCATCCTTCTTTGAATCCAGTGTGTCCAACCTGTTGGTAGTTGTGGAGGACTAAAAGCCCTACTTGACCTGGCCCAACATCCCATAAGCTGCAGTTTCTCTCCACATTAAAATAATGCAGCTTTCCCTGGCAATGGCCCTCCTGCTGTGAAGGACAGCACTGGCAGCAGGATTATATCTTGAAGTCCAGCAAAATAATTTCTATACCAGAGCTGAGTAGCTGGGTCAAGTTTTTTAATTCCAATTCAAAATGAAGTTTTGATTTTCCCAACCACGTATTCTGCAAATGCAACTACTCCACCTCTTTCAGAAGGAAGAGGATTAGCTGTGAAATACCAGCCCACTGCAAGAGACATGCAAAGCCAATAGCTCAGAGGGCTCCCTGACACCCACTGGCAGCAGTGCCAGGCATAGACAAGGAAGCTGTCATATCCTGGGAAGGAGGGACTGCACTGGAGTGGGCTCGAGGTACAGTTGAGCCAACAGACTCACCTGCCTGACCGACTAGGGATGCATTGAAAATGATGGAACTACACAGAGTATATGAAACCGCCTTCACAGGGTATCCACAGGTCATTGTGGAACTGTGACATCAGCAGCAACCATGACAACCTGCACCTGCCTCAAACCTCCCTTCAAACTACCCAGTATTTTGGGGGGATTTTCAGAGATAAGAAACTCTGAGCCTTGCACTTCAAGACTTTAATTTTTCATCACCTTATTGCTCAACAAACCTAAAAGAACTATGAAAGTGCTGTGAAGATGCTCACTGCCCCACATGACATGCTGGGATAAGGCTGGCCAGCTTTAACACTCAGGCACTACAAAGTTGTGCAATAAAAATGTATTTAAATAATTTACACAGTGCGGCCACTACAGGCACATGTGCTGCGCAGGTACACATGGGTTCATTATTTGGGATTCTACCAGTACTACTATTTTTAGACGTGAGAGAGGCTTTGCACCTGCTAGGATTTAGTGTCACTGTCTGTGCTGTCAACTCTGATACACTACCGAGAAAGAAGAAATCTCTCAAAATTGGTGGAGGCGATAAAAACAGAAATATACAGAAGTTAAACAGATTCTCCATTTTATTTTCAATAAAAATTTAGATCCTAGATGGATACAGCATCTGTAAAACACAAAACCAGAGAGAATCACATTAGAAATCTTGTTTTTAAACACAAGTTTTGCAGTTCCAATCTAGACCATCAATCTCTTCAACTGCTATAAAAGCAATCCCAGTTTATACGGAAGAGGTGTGTGAATGGAAAAGCCCAAGAGCTGGTTCAGTACAGTTTGCTGGTGGCACAGATTCTGCGGCAGCCAGCCCTCCTGCGGACCTACAGCAAGAGTTCCCACGGTTGTGGATTTCAGCATTTATCTGTGCTGCTCCTACTGTGCTTTTTCTGAGGCACAGGAGAAAGACAGAAAGGAAGGACTGCACCCTTCTGATACTCCTTTTGACAACAGCACTAAGAAAATATTACATCACAACTCTGGGCGAGGGACCTAAAGGGACAATCTCACTGAAGCCCTGTGGCTAAAACACCAACTGTGGAGCAAGTCGGAATGGCCATGACAGAACAGCAGTGACCTCAATTAAAACATCTGGGAAATGTTTGAGAAAAATCTAACAGGTAGAGGAGTAGAAGGGTGCAAAAATACACAGAATAGACTGGGGGAAAAGAAATCAAGGCAGCTTTAGAAAGGAGCTGAGTCCTGCAACTTGAAGAGCCTTTCCAGGCAACCTGAGCAAGCACACAAACACCTGACAACAAGACAAATCCCCTCAGCACAGGAAGCCAAGAATAAGCTTCTCCAGGCTCCAAAAGAACAGTCACTGAGCCATGCTGAACACCCAACAGCAACAGAACAAAACCAGAGTTCAAATGTTCCTTCATACTATGTGGAATTAAAAGACACCCCAAAAAATGCCAATAAATATCTTGTTGCTAAAACACATCCACTTACCACCCGGATTCTGTGTCCAATGGCCTTGGCAGGAAGGTTGGAGCGGAACTTGGCACGAACCATGCCACTGTTCCCATGGGCGCGGGTCACCTTGCCCCAGATCACGCGTGTCCTGTTGGGTTTGCCTCCAGGGGTTACCGTGTTGCTGGAAAAGGGAGTGAAATGACAGCTGAACAGGGCAGTCACAGCTCTGCTGTCACCAGCAGTGACAATGTGGTCTCTTTAAGGCACCTCAGTAATTTAGTTCCATAGCCATCTTTAACTAAGCCAATGTCCACTTATTTATATTTACTTGTGAAATTTGCCAGGCCTGGGATTTTCACTGTACCTTTCAAAGGGGTAATTACAGCTTGCAATTTATCAGAAGCTCCACTGGACAACAACTCTTAACAACTTACAAAGCTCAAAAATTTGGAAAGCACTGCTGCTAACACGATTAAACTGAAAAATCAACAATTTGAAAATGAAACACCTTATAAATAATATTTCTCCAGACACACCAAAGGCAGGAGAGGAGCAGGCCATTGGGATAGAATGCAAAAATTGTTTTATATGAAAAGCCATGTGCCATGTTGGAAATGATGGTGGTCAAGTCATCAGTCTGATCAATTTTATTCAAGGTGATTCTGAACTCCTAACAACTGCACTCAAGGGGAAAAAAAAGAACCTGGAAGGTAATAAGCAGCTGTTCCCAAGGCCTGTGCTAATGACAGCAGAGCAGAAGTGACAAACAGTGCTCTGACACGGCCACACAAAAGTCAGGATACAAATTCATCCAGGCTTCATAAAATCATTTTATTGTTTAAGTAACTCAACAGCTCATAGTACTTAACACAAATTCACCTCACCTCAATTTACTCTATCAATCCACCTTCAGTTTTTGTCAGTCTTATGCAAAACTTGTTTCCCATCCCACTAGCTTTCTAACATATCATTGATGAAGCAAATTGTTATTTCACATAATATCATTGTCTCCTAGCATTTTCATAAGCTGATACAGGCAATGTCTAATTCAGCATAAGAATACAACATTACTTACTTTTTAGCTTTGTACACATAGGCACACCTCTTGCCCAGGTAGAAGTCTGTCTCCTGACGGGCATAAACACCTTCAATTTTCAGAAGGGCTGTGTGCTCCCGCTGGTTCCGGAGGCCCCGTTTGTAGCCAGCAAAAATGGCCTTGCACCACAGCCTGAAGACAAGGAAAACATCTGCAAATTATAATTCAGTCAAAAGTAACAAAAGTAAAACCAATTCACATGGTGTTTCAGCAGAAACTAATTCCACACCAGTAGAAATTTAGCAGAGGAGAAGCCCCACTTTTACAAATCACTGCAAATCCTTATGTTCCGTGAACAGAGGAAAGCTGAGTATCTGGAACATGAAGTATGTATGAGAACTTTCCATCTTTCTGCTTGTCAAACTCCTGGCACTACAGTACACACTTCATACTAAACCCCAAACGCTTCAGCATTAGCAGATACTGTTCCCAAATGTCTACTAACACTGATAAGTAAACGTTGCTTTTATTCTACACACCATAAAAAGTCTCTTGTGTTGCTGTAACTGGTATAGAAGGTGTAAACTGCCCCTGATTTGTACCCTCAAAGGAATTAACAGCCAGAGCAAAAGCTTGACATCCACCACACACACACATTACACAAATTCCTCAGCAATTTTTCAGGACAAAGTCCTGTCTGCACTGCCCAGGTAAAGTCACTGTAAGACTTGTCCCACACACCATGTACACAGCATGCCTGTCCCAGGTGCATCCAGCACCTGTCCCGGGATACAGCAATATCAAACTGAGATATCCAGTTCTACCTGCCACATGTGTAACAGGAGATAAACCGCAGAAATAAATACTAAAACATAAAGGTGTGATTTACAGAATCATCGAACAGTTTGGGTTGGAAGACACATTAAAGACGATCCAGTTCTGATTCCCCTGCCATGGACACCTCACACTAGAGCAGGCTGCTCAGAGCCCCTCCAGCCCGGCCTTGAACATTTCCAGGGATGGGGCATCCACAGCATTTCCAGACAACTCAAGAGTATTCAAATTTAATCCCTCCACCTACAAACTCAATCTGTACATCCTTAAGAAAAGTCGGTGGCACAATGGAAATTTACTCAAGGGAAAAACATGTTGCTTCCTTTACTCAAGAAGACAGTGTATGTCAAAGCGCTACTGTACACTGAAGGTTCACAAACACTGTGCTAACAAAACCATCAATTTTACATTGACATTTACTGACAAGCCAGGGAGAGCGTGGCACATCGTAACAGCAAGTACAACCAGCTCAAGGCAGAGACTTCAGAATAGGGACACACAACTGTGGGCGTTTAACAAGGCCCAGCAGGACACAGGGCAGAGGAAATATCCTGGAAAACGAGAGCAGCCATAGGAACACTGCTCACTGCCCACTGCTTTAACACGCTCAGAAATACTGAGTTTAACAGCGCTCAGTAGCAGCAGGCCTAGAGCCCCTTCGGGCAGTCACTCACCTCCCGGCCATAGTGTCTTCCCGCAGACCCGGTCCCGGCAGGCCTGGAAACGACACACAGCCATGAGCCTCGGACTGGCAGCTCCGCCCAACCTGGCGAGCGGGAGCCCGAACACCCAGGGACCACCCGGGAGCCACACAGAGCTCCGGGACCCTCCCTCTGCTTCCGCAGAGCGCAATCGCCTCAGCCCCGCTCCAGCCGATGGCCCCGATCCACGACTAGGACCATCCGCCGCGCATCGGCGCCATCCCGCCCTATCCCCGCCCCGGACTATGCCATCCGCCGCGCCCCGGGAGTCCCGCGCCCGCCACTGGCCCCACAGCAGGGGCAACACCCACCGACCCCACTCCCTGTCTACTGCCCCACTTCCCCTCACCCCCAAAACGCCTCAAGATGGCGGCAAAAGAGACCCGCGTCGCGTTGCCTGTCGGGAAACGCGCCACCAGGACCCGCCGCGGGCGGCCCGAGCGCTGCCTGAACGGGCGGCACCAGATGATGATGGGGTACAGAGGCCCCCGCGCCGTCTCCGCAGCGCCCCGCGTCCCGTGTCCCGTCCCCACGTTCGCCGGGGGCGATCCCCAGAAGAGCGAACCCGGGAGTGGCGGCCCCAGCCTCGCCGTACAGGCACCCGCCGGGCTGCCCTGCGAGGCCCCCGAGCGTGGTGGTTGCCGTGGAGACGGGCGACGCGTTCTGGTGAGGGCGGGAGGCGACTGGGACCGGGATCGGGAGTGGGAGCGGGGCAAATGGGGGCAAATCCCGGTGGGAGGTTGAGGGAAGCCCAGACCGGGCTGGACAGGGCGAATGAAAACCGGTCGCGGCGGTGAAATAAGCCGAGGAGCCCGAAGAGAGGCAGCGCGGAGGGAAAGGGCAGCCCTTGGTGTTCGAGGTGGGCTCCGGGTCCTGCCCGTCCTCCTCTGTCCTCACCCTGAATTAGTGAATCATCTCGACATTTATTTTACTTCCGATATCACCTTGGAGGCAAAAAAACATATTTCGACACTGAAATCTCTGTAACCAAGTCTCACATTCCTGTGTTTTCATAAATAAGAACAACTGGAAGCTTGTACTTACCCATTTCCCTATGTCAAGATTATTCACTGTCGGTTTCTGTCATCCCCCTCACATTGCCAGAAATTCAGATGCATTTTCAGAGGACTTGGAGTGATTTAGAGGGAAAGTGAGGGGCAGGGAAACCTTGAGGAACCTTGATGTTCCTTTTCACTTTCCTTTTCCCTTTCCCTTTCCCTTCCCTTCTCTTCCCATCCTTTCCTTTCCCTTCCCCTTCCTCTCTCCTTTCCTCCCCTTTCCTCTCCTCTTCTTGCCCTTGCCCTTCCCCCTCCCTTTTTTTCCCCAAATGAATACCTTGCTGTTCTAATATTTCTAGCACCAGGCAGAGCTACGTAAGGTCATACCTGTTTTACTTTTCAAAATACTTTTCCTTGGTAAAAATGACGCTGCTTGTGATTTCTGGCCCAGCCTCTGCTCCCGCAGATATTCAGAATGTCTCTTTGCCAATCATTTGCCAAACAGAGCTAAAGGAGATGTGACATTCTTAGCTACACATTTTCTCACCGGATTCACCAGAATCTCTTCATTAGGCTACAAGGAATGCCGCACGAAATGCTGCTCTTGAATCCATTTTCATTTGTCAGGCAGCAGGGTGGGAGAAATGTACATCCAGTACTCTCATACAGCAGAGGGAGTTGCAATCCCCAAATGAACAGGAGGCCAGATCTTTTACATGATTGTTTTAAAAATTACTACTGGATATGTTTTTCTTTCCCTTTAGATCAGCAGGGAAAGAATGTCAACCAAAACTCATGGGAAAGGCTGCATCCTTCACATGCCTCTCTTCTTTTTTTTTTAATTATTATTAATAGAGTTTAATGAGGGAGTTCAGCAAATACGGCAATGAAGGACAATGCCAGTGGATGGTCTGAGGGCACTGTGTTGACACTAAAATTCAAAGCAAGCGGCTAATATTGCAGTGTTTCCTAATGCCCCAGACAGTGGTTTCTGTCTCAGTTCCAAGTCAACATTAGCCCAGAGCCTACTGGCTTGGCACATGGATCTGCTGAGCAAGGGCATGGATATAAGAGGAGATACACAGGAGGAGCAAAGCAGCAGAGGAGCTTTAGAGAAACACTGCAGCTGCCAGCTTTCTTAAAACATATTAATATCCTGAGTTAATTCTCTCCTGGCCAGAAGCTGCTGAGGGGAAAGAGGAAAAGCTGTTGCATCCTCCTTTGTTTCCAAATAAGTCTCTTTTCCCTATGAGAGCTGCATGTGTTATTTCTTCTTCCAAAAATGCTGCTGTAATCGTCTGTCACAACTATCTCCCAACACATATTTTTTCACCATATTTTTAGCATTAGGACTCCACATGTAATAGATTATTCTTAGGTTGTTTAGACTCAAAATATGGATAGTGGATTTCTGAAAAAGATAAAAATTAGTACAACATTGAAAAATAGTTTATTAATGCCTGTTGACTGGAGACACTGTCTGACTTTCTTGATGTAAAAATACTGCATCTCCACTTCTGTTATTGATCCTAAGGCTGAAAAGAAAAGTGGTGGGTTTAGTTTATGATACAGTTTANAAAAATGGTGGGTTTAGTTTATGATAAAATTTTTTTGCTTTTTTTTTTTTTTTTTTTGTTAATGCTACTATCAGATTCCTATCTCATATTGTTACATTTTTTAATAATTAAGATAAAGGAGAGAAAAATTTCTCAGAAGCAAAGGGATAAATAAGTTCCTTCTTCATCACAGGTGACCATCAAAAGCCCTGCACAGAGGTATTAATTAGGTAAGTGGGTACAAATAGTACAATTGAACACACTGATAATGTTCAGAATCACTACTTCGCTGTTATCTTTTCCTGCTATGATTTAAACAGCTTCTTGAAATAAATCAGGGTGCGTCTACCATTACCTTGTCTGAAAGGCTGTTCCATATTTTCATCCAATCAGAAGTTAGAAACCTTATCATAATTGCCTGGCTTAGGGGAAATTACACTCCTTAGACCCAGAGCAGTATTATCCTTTAACTTAAATACCTCTGTCTCTCCCTGGTGTATGCTCTTCCTATAGATTTACTGAGAACAATGCCAGTCACTGCCCCTTGCACACTTCCTAATCTTATCCCCAAGGAGAGGAGTGTCCTGTTACAGCACATTTCAACATGTGTTGCATTAAACAACTTCCTGCAACAGACAGGGACACCAGGAAATAAATGTGTGAAATCTGAGTTATTTTTGTTTTACCTATTCTGTACTAACAGACATAAACCTGCAATGAAAGTGGCCCTTCCCTTCTGCCAAGTGAAATTAACTTCATGGTCCAACTGTAAATTACATATTTTCTTCAACAAAAAACAACAAAAAAGGAGGAGGATAAATGATAACAGTTTCAGAGAGGTTGTAGCACGTATGCATTTTTTTAAACACTCGCTTATGAAATATCACTGATTTCCAGTGATCCAGAGCACAGCTGCATCCAAACCACTTTAATTTTCATAGAATACGTCCATGTCTTATGCTAGTAGGGACTGTCTGATGTATTTCCTTGGCATGCTTACAGGCTGGACTGTAATATTTTGCAGGCTTAGGATATGTTTATGCAAGGGTTTTACAGATGGCACAAATCCAGTTGTAGGTAGAGCAGCCAAATTAAGATTTTATTAGTGGCTGTTGATACTTCCATTGCAATGACACTCAGGATCTCAGCCATATCAGACTGCAGTTGTGGCACGTGTTGTACAAGAAATACCTGCTTTGTATGTACAGGGTTTGGAGGGATTGTCCAATGACTTATCAAAACATTAAAATTTCCAGAAAAATTCTCCATTGTTGTGCAGGTGTTTTCTTAGGTATTTTTAGATTAATAATGAATTTCCACCTTTCCTTATATATGCTTTCATAATATTACAACTTTAAGCAAGGCAAAGGTTAAGTGTATATCAGAGCAGTTTCATGTTTGAAATGCAAGTTAAATTAAAATAATACAGAAAGTTAAAGACGATTTACTTCGTCCAGGTATTGGTTCTTGTTTAGCTTTCAGCATCTTAAGGTGGTAACAGTTCCTGCTGAGAGGCAACTGGGATCGTAAAAATGTGAAGGCTGCACAGTAATATAGAAGAATGATTAGAGCATGAAGGTTCACCATCTGAGTCTTTATAAGACATGGATTTATTTTTTCTTTTAAAAAGGCACCTTTGTTCTGTTGTTTCCCAAAGACAAAGTCCACTATGAACAACTGCTCCCCCCTGAACTGAATGAGGCACCTCACCCCATTTGTGCCCTCTGCACCCATTCCCTTCTCTGCTTGTCTACCCAGATCTGCTGTAGGACGGACTCGGACCTCTTTGTTTTGTGAAAGCTAAACATTCCCGCTGTCCCTGAACGCAGCCATTAGCAGAGCACAGCTCCTCTTATAAACAGTGTATGTAAGGTTATAAACAAAGCCAGGGAAGTATATGTAAGGCTGAAAATAAGGCTATTTTGGGTCTGCCTTTAGCTTAAACTACTGTTACTGACATTACTAACACCATGGCATTTTTCTGACTGGTATCTTTTATCTTTGTTCCTCCTAGCAAGAACACAGAGACTAAACAAATGGAAAAAGTCACTCATCTGGAAGCTCTGATGTTTAGTGCTGTGCTGGAGAGCTGTGTTGATCAACTTGCAATTCTTGGATATATCATTCCAGTTTCACATGAGGGCAAGACAGAACTCAGCAATGTGTGTATCTCTATCCCCAACGCTTAAAAAATACATTTTTTTTGGTCTTGGTTTTATGTCTTTTACCAGCATTTTTAAAAAATCAGCTCGAATATTTTTTTTCTGTAAGTGCTCCATGACTCTTGGGTTAAGAAACACAATAAAAGTGACCTGATTTTAATATTTATACTGTAGCATCACTGAGAAGCCTTGGTCAAGACTTTGTGCAAAGGACCCTACTGATCCAAGACGAGGTTCCTGAGATTGCAATTTGAAAATCTCGTGCTTAGACAACAAGCAAAGAATTGGGGAAAAGGAAGCAAAACATATGTAGGTTCTTATGTAGATACACAGCTATTTTAAAAGTAGAAATGCATAGATTATTTCAAAGTACTCAAAACCAAGGTAATTCTGTTCCTCTCTAAGTCCAGCCAAAGTTCCTTTTGTTCCCACAATGTATTAAGAAAAATGCACTTCAAAATATATTCGTAACTACCTTTTCTCAGTGATCATTAATTATTAATTGATTTCTAATAGGCATCATAACTAAGACAGCTGGGCAGAGATATGAAGAACAGAGAAGAATTCCTAATGTTCAGGCAGAGGTTTGTTGCTGTGGAGGAAGATGTTGTGGCATGTTAGACATGGGAAACAGGATGGGACCATCCTGAGGGGTAAATGGCTCTAAGTACTGTGGTCTCTAAGTGACACAGCAGCTCTTTTCAGTTTTTGCAGGTTTTAAAGTTTTTTAAGATGAACTCAAGAAAAAAGTATGCAACCAGGATGGAAATAAAAACTGGGATGCGAGTTTTGACATTTAATGATACTCACTCTGTCTATTGTACCACTTAAAAATGCCTGAGGAAGGTAAACCAACATGTTTTCTACGTGTTTCCTTTCCAAATACCTTTTAAAAAAACTCATTGCAAAGCAGCCGCAGCAGTGGAGTTACAGTGAATTTCAGGGCGGTAACGATGCTGAGACTGTGCCATAGAGGGCACTGCTCCCCTGAAAGACTCCTGGGAGCCGGCCTAACCTGCTCGCAGAGGATGCCTCTCCCTCATGTGCCAGCAGCAAAACACAGAGAAAGAGCATATCTCTGGTACAGTAGGAGTTGTTCTCTTCAGACACACAGATTCAACTTGATAGACCTACTGAAGGTACACTTAAATTATAGAGAAAACACCTTTGCTTTTCTCTTCAATCACAGATGCTGATTTTCACCAAGTCACTTATTAGAACACAACTTTCTCACAGGGTGTAAACTCTACTCTACAAATCAAGAAGGAAACAATTTAGAAACAAGAAAATGGCTTAAGGAAGCTGCTTGCTAACTTTGGTGCCCTGTAATTTGCTACTCCTCCCCATTTCTCAGTTTATATTTGGCTGTTTTCATTGTATTTGTAGAAGATCTGTATTTGCAAAGCACCCTGGAACTCTGTCAGTAGACAAACCAACAGCATCTTCAAAGACTGACATCTAAATTTCAGTTGATGACATTTTTGAGAGTATTAATCACAGTGTTGGCCAGCACCTCACTGATTTTCCAGACTGGGCACGCTTGCACATTTCTTCACACAATGCATGCCCCAGACTGAGGCAGCCTTTCTATTTGCTGCATTTTGGGCAACAGACAAGCACCTTGGAGACTGCACAGATGATAACACATGCAGTTTACAAACTTCTTGCTTTTACATAGTTATTTGATTATTATTAGTAAGTCCCTACTCTACAGACAACCCAGTTATTGCCTGTCTTGAACTGTCCCAGACATTAAAAACCATCAGAACATTCATAAAATCTACATGATATTAAATGAGTTTGTTTGCCAAAATTACTTCTTTCTGAAGTACAGCCATCGCCAGCCAGCTATTTAAGCCCTTTTTAAAACTAATTATGATGCAATTTTCAACGATCTGTGTATACTTTGCATGTGATTCATTTAATGTAAATTTAACTGTCCAAAAATTAAGCACAGCACGTAGTCACTTAGCCTTCTTCTCTAGTCAGTGATGAGTCAGGCATTGCCAGAAGCTGATCCATCCCCATCCAGTTGTCCAACACACTCAGAATGAAGCAGCCCCTTGCAGTGCCCTAACAGACTGCAGCAGCACCTCAGACCACTGACAGAGCCTTGCATGACTGGCTTGACAAGTAGCTTTTTGGAAGTACTCTTGGCATCCACAGCTGCTACCCTGACCACTTGTTTTTATTCTTCCCTCTCTGCTCTGCTGGCACAAATCTATGTGTGGTTGTGGAAGGATCTGGACTGAGAACTGGTGCTGCTAAAAATAACTTTTTTTTTTTCCATTTTGCTGTAAAATGTTTAATCACAGTGAGTTCTCTGTCCACTTCCCCCAGGAGCCAGAGTGGGGAACAGGCAACTGCAGACTGGGATGGGGCTGGCAGAGACTGTGTTAGCTGGAATCAGCAGTGCTGCTATGAAGTGTTCAGCCACAGAAATGCTGGTGGGCAGGCAAGAAAATGTTCTTTTTTAATGTCCCTGTATATACACCTGCATTTCACCCATAACACATAAAGCAGAGAAATTCCTAGAAGGAAGAAAGAGCTTGTCTGATTTTATAGTGTGCTTTTGCATTTTTGGGGGCTTTTTTCATTTTTAATGAAATTGTACTTAACCACAAGATACCTTTCCATGAAGAAGAGAGCTGCCAATATCTTGAATTTCTCCTTTATATAATATAATTTCTCATGTTATATTTCCTCTGCTGTCACTCAAAAAACCTGCTAAGCAGATAGCAGATAGAAGGTCTATCACCTTTATTTCCACACAGCTCTAATTATGACAATAATATTGTAGGGAAAGATTGTGGTGGCAGGCAGCAGGAAATGTCTAAGATGGAGAGAAGATGGAGGAGAAACAGGCCAACAGTCTTCCAGTACATAAAAACTGCTGCAAAAAAGGAGGGAATTACTTGTTCTCTGTGCATACAGAGACCAGAACAACAAGCCAGGGGTTCAAACACTGTTTAGGAGAAAAAACTTCCTTATGGTAAAGAAAGTTGTGAAGTGCTGGCACTGACAGGAGGGTGTGTAGTCTCCGTTGCTGGACGTCACTATGAATATGTCAGATTAAGAAGAGTCTGAACCATCATCTCTTGGAGTGGATGAATTCACCTTTTTAGGCCATTTCTAGTCCTGTCACTTAAGGACTTTTGAGCCCAGAAACTTCAATGAGCTACACTGGGTGCTCAAAACTAACCAATATAAATGTTTCTGATCTTCCACTCTTTGCAGAATGTAACATGCACTATCAGCTGCTCTCAGTATAGCTTCATTTGAGTTTATTACTCATTTTCCTTCCTCTCACATAATGCTGCAGAGAGTTTATTTCTGCTGTGCAATGTGCAAGTAGGTCTCTCTTATTCCCTTTTCCCTCTTCCCTTATGCTCTTGTTTCCTTTATTCCCTTCATTCTCAACCAGAAAATGAAAGAAATGACTGAGGAGGAGCTGGATATTAACGACCCAGATCTTATGTCAGCAAAGCAAGAGAGTGGGGAAACTGTTACCTCCATGGCCCTGAAAAACACCGAACACAAGCACAAGCAGGGGAAAACTGAAGATCAAAAAAGCACCCATCATTCTTCCAAAAGCTCCAAGAAACGCACCACTCGGGCTGCAGAGAAGCTCAAAAAAATTCAGGCTGACAGGTAAGTGAAGAACCTGTGGGGGATGCTCAGAGCCGTAAAGTTCTCCGTCTATCTCTTGAAAGCGAAAATACAAATTCCCCACCCTCCCATTGCCAGAGTACCTTGGTCTCTGTCTGGAAGGGGTTCCTCTAAGGATAGCAGTGCAGTTTAGCTTCATAGGCCATTTGGTTCTGGCCTTTGCTTGCCTCTGGATGCTACCTAATGACCAACCAGCAGTTTATTTTGAATGGAGCTGTAAACCATTACTCAGTTGATACTGGTTGCCTGGGTTGAATTCATGCCATATACTAATCAGTGCTGATGTTCTAGTACCTGGAGTCAGGTTTGTTTACCAGATTCCACAGACAAAATGAGATCTGAACCTTGTTTTTAAACTCAGTCATTTTGCAGGGCATACAGAGCTTCTGTGGCAGTTATAGCTATTATAGAACAGGTAATGTATATAAAGACTAAAGGTTTTCTTTCTTTTTTAAACAAACTATTCCTGCACCTAATCCAGTCCCTTGATTTGCAGAAATACCAGAAGCCTTTGGTTTGAAAGAGATTATGGAACTGAATGTTCAGTATGCATTTTTCTGCATCCTGGCTTTTGTCCTTTAATGACATTTCAACAAAGGGCTTAAAGGAGGTTCTATCACAAATGAGGAAAATGCAGCTAAAATGTAGATGCCACATACATCATGACATTCAATAAACTGGACACACTCATGTATTGCATTCCCAAGTCTCATTTTTCAAGATCCACCTGCCATCACTACTGCAGGCCAGCAGCCTTCATCTTAATGGCGCAGCATGGATTCGTTCATGCCCCTTTGCACTTTCCCAGGGTAGTGTGCAGGGCAGCACTTTTAAATTATAAACTTCAACCAACTCCTAATACAGAGTTCTCCAGACATGCAGTAAGCAGATACCACGGGAGAAGCACTTCTGGGTTTGATAGGACATAAGACCAGAAAAGGGATCTTTATTTCCTTACCTTTTACTGTAAACAGGAATAGCTAAAGGTGCCAGACACTATACTACCAGAACCTGTAAAGTACTGTTGTGTTCCTTTTCTTCCTGACAGGCAGTATGCAAGTGATGTATTTACAGTCACTATTAAAAAGATGGAGAAATTTGGAACATTTAATAGCCTAACAGATGCTAATGAGAGAGAGAAGGCAAGAAGAAGCAAGTTTTTTGACATCCTCACCAGGTCAGTGTTGTATTCAGTTCTTCCCTGTTTAAGTGCTGAAAGTCAAACCCATTCCCACTCAGTACATGCTGTAAAGGAAAACAAAACCAACAAAACCAAAATACAGAAGGGATTCCACTGTTTTTAACTTGAATTATTCTGTTTGCTTTACAAACGGCAATTTTTCCCTTTCAGAAAGAAATAGTGGATGGTTGTGATACTGATCTGAGCTAGGAATTGCCTGAGCTTTGACCACAGTGGCCGCATTAGCGCAAATGCCTCATTTCAATTAAAACATAATGTGATGTAGGAGCTCCTTGATATTTAGCTCCTGTCCCCAGTGAAAGCCAGAGCAGCAGAGAATCTGTTCAAATCAGGGCCAGCAACATATGGCCTTTAGGTTGCCTGATGCCCAGGAGAATCTGCTCTGACCCATATGCTAATAGGCTCTCTTTTCCCAGCAGCAGTGAGGAGTTAGCACAGATGGTGACAGAGGAGTTGTCTTATTTAAGGCTAATCCACCAGCACTGCACTGTAGATTCTCTTCTCTCCCAAATCTTTCAGGGTACAGATTTGTTACCATCTCAGCTCAAACCAGGGATTTCTTAGCTCAAACTTCTGAGCTCTAGAGGCTTGGTGTTTTTTAGCATGCAAAGCTCTGGTTCAATCCCCAGACTGTCAGAGAGAATTGCAGTCATCAGACAAAAATTTGACCACTTTAAAGCTATCTCAGTGTAGCAGCTCGGGCCCATCATTGAGGATGCACAGCAAAGCTGCTCCAAGTCATGATTTGTCAGGAGTCCAACCTACTGGAACAGCTCCTATGGTGGCTTAGGGGTCTGCCTCCGGGGCAAATCCCCCGTTTCCAGTGGAATGTGTGACTTCAAGCATGAAACATAACTTTTCCACTGCCTAAAACCAAGGGATTTATTGTTTATCCACGGAAGGGACAGAAAGCAAGAATAAGAGTAGCAATTGGTTGTGGAGTAACTATGCAATAGTGAAAGGTAGAAAAGAGCAAACAAATTATAATCAGAAAAGGACATAATCCTTTTTATCCCCTTCTGTCAATCATATCTAGCCACTCTGTTGTACTATACATTCTTTTCATGGAATGAACTTGATCTGTCTTTCAAGATAATAAATACTTGCCTGGTTTTGTGTAAACACACTGTTCTGAAAGCTGTCTGCAGTGAGACGATGGGGACTCCTTATCAGGAGCTTTTGTTCGTAAGTCACCCAGATAAGGACTTTGAAAATGCAATGCATGTGTAAGATTGTAAGATTGGGATAGGATACAAAGTTTCAGGGGACAACTGTAGTATTTACTGGTTTTAAAACTAATCATAAGCATAAAAGCTTAGAGAAGCACTCTGGGTGAAAGAGGCTAATAATATCTAGAATATTTACTGCATCTGTTGTTTTAGACAGATGAACACCTCTCTAGCTTTTGGGCTTCACTCAGATCCCTTCATGGATCTCAGAACCTGGGGCAGTGTTTTTTGGAAGATTTTAAGTCTGATAGGAAAGAAACATTCTCCATATGGATAATGACACACAATTTGGCACGCTCTGCTGCTCAGGCTTGCTTCTGCACAGAATCAGGGGCATTTTTGTCTGAATGTAGAAACTGTGACTCAATGACAGGTATGACAGGTATATTCCCTCTCTGCTATAGGAATTGTATTATCCTCAAATCTGTTCCAGGCTTTGAACAACACATCCTCTGTTTTTTTGGCTTGTTCTCTATTTTGTTCCCATCTGCCTTGCTCAGCCTGTGCACCTCTTCTTTCAGGATTTACTGACCAAGTCAGTAGTTTTGGTGAGAAGTCTCTGTTCATCTTAGCACAATGTATCAGGAGACAGGAAGTTCACCTTCTAGGTAAACAGCTTTTGTCTTTTTTGATATATTCAAGTGATTGTATTTTCCCACTTCAGGGAGGAAAAAGGAAAGGAGGAGATAAAATCACTCCAGAAACAGCTGCAAAATGTCAAGAAAGAAACTGAAGAAGATGTTCAGGTGAGAGCTCTTAGCACTGGGCATCTTGCCAGGGGGAAGCCTGTTAGCAAGCTGGGCTCTGCTGCCCAGGAACTAGCACTCAGAGAGGACATGTCCATACATAATGAGCCATCACTTAGGATTATAGAAATAGAATAATTACAGTAAATATTTGTATTTGGAATAAGCCCACTAATGACTTTTAGAGCAGTGTCTGATGGTTTTCAAATGGGAGCTCAAAATGCTTATAATCATGAGAGACCACGGTCAAATTAGAATACCCCAAAAACACTGCTGGGACTGACAAAGCACAGATATCTGCAATCAGTAAGGAGAAGGTTATCTGCAGATAAGGTTCTGTCATACTCAGTCATGGCAAATCATCTGGCACAGAAGAAAGTCTGCCAAAGGGAGTGAGAAAAACAGACACCTACCATAGGCGCAAGCCTTTTTTCTACCTACAGTTTCATCTGAGGAAACTCTATTTTTCTAGGCTACCAGACGTCAGAAAATCCCTAACATAGCTACACAAGGGCAGATCAATGATATTGCACATATGCTGTCAACTTAATCTTTCTGAAAAGCTTTAGCCCTTCTGTCTGTATCATACAAATGGTGTGTGAATGCACAGTAAATATGGAAATGTCAGACTTGCTACACAAGTGCAGATCAATTGAATGGCTTATCACTGGTCACTTTGATGCTCACTAGACAGCTCAGACTTGATGCTCATTCAGCATGGAAATGTAGCTTGGCCCTGCTGAGGCAGGAGATGTGTGATAGCAAACAAGCAGAAGGCAAGCTGTGTCAGAGTTGTACAGTGGCTGCAGAAAGGAACAAAGACAAGACTACTTTAAAGTACTGCTTTCCTCCTGTGCCAAAAATAATGGTGTCTCACTGTGTCTCCCAAGGGAGAATAATTTCTTCAAGAAAGAAACTGAATTTTCCCATAGGCAGTTTTACAGACACTTGCATGATTTGTCACCTTGCCAACTAATTAAAAATAAAAATACAGCTGACTTTGGAGTACTTTGAACAGCAATAATAATGCACAGACCTGTAGACAAAAGCCTACATGGCTGAGAAAACATAAGCGAGCAAATCTAAGCCTGGAACCAGAAAAACACGGCCTTTGTCTCACTCGTGTTGCTGTGTATTTGTATTTTCAGCCTTTCTACCTCTTAGTAAGATGCTAATTAATAGTGTATTGGCCTGCTCAGCTCATTTTTCTTTCTAAAGGAACACAAGTCAAATGCTAAATGTCTTCTTTAGTTTGTTTTCTTTTCTCTTGGAAAGCACTGGTGTCTCTAAAGGAGCTGAAATGATCCATCTGGTTTTGTTCTTACCTCTCTGTGCAGGAGGAGTACCGGTGGCTCAAGTTTGGCTGCAGGGGGTCTGTTTGCTGCTGCGGTGTTCATTTTCTAGTTTCTACAAAAATACTCACTTTCTCTGGTTTCCTGGACAAGTAATGGCAGTCTGTGCAGGTTTTGAAACAGATTAATATAATATAGGGTTATACAGCTTAACAAAAAAATTTAGGAATATAAACTTTAGCATTCCTGCATTGCTCTTTACCCAAAGACTTTTTACGTCCTGTAGGTTTTGTGCTGTACTCATGTCATACATGTATGCAAGTAATGGTGTCATTTTATAGCAAGCAGTAATATTACAGCTACCAAACAGACAGAAATCCAAGGCTTTGCACCACAGTACCTGTGAAAACAGGTCTGTAACTTTAAATCTTTCTCAGTTGTCATAAAACATCCAGATCCACTGTATCGGTACACCATTCAGTTGAGCTTTTAGTAATAAGATTAAAACCCATCATGTTTCTTCCCTTTTCCGCTCCTAGGAGGACAAATGCATCAATGGAGTGTCCTTTGGAATGTTTTAAACACATGTACACACCCACTGGTGCATGTCTCTACTAGAGATTTGCACTGCATGATTACAGTAGAAGGCACAAAGGTTGTGACGGTCCTGAGCTCCACTGCTGTCAGAGCCCCAAGGAGCACTGCAGGACCTGGACCTGGTGCACTAGATCCAAACCTGGCTCCAGAGGGCCAGGATTTTCCACAGGAGTGCTGCTGCCAACAAGTCTGCTCCCTGTGCCAGCAAACTGCCCCTCCCGGGCTCGCCTGCAGCTGCTGGGATCAGCACTGAGCTGGCTGAGGGCTGCAGAAGCAGTTCTGTTGAAGCCGGGTGACAGCCAGCCTTGCTGTCCCTTGGGCCCAGACATTCCTTGGGAGTGTTCTGGAGCTGGGACAGTGATGCAGGCAAAGCCTTACTGAAGTGCCTGCAGGGCTGTCTGTTGTGGTTTCAGGGGAGCAAGCCCAGGCTGCAGCAGGTGTGTGGATCCAAGCACATCTCCAGGCCCTGCAAGCTGAGATGCTGCAGCTGCCAGGGAGAGCCTTGAGCCCCCAGCACTCGTGTGGGAACAAGGCAGAGCAGGGCCCTCCGTCAGCACAGAGCACAGCACTCCTGCCCCTGCCAAATGACAGCATCTGACTGCTGGAGAATTCCTCAGACTGTTTACTCCTGTGGGCTATTTTTGTAACCAGCTGTATTTTATGACTGTAAACACTAATTGCTGTGGAAGAGCTTGGTGGCACTTACAAGAGAGATAAATCAAAGTAAATGAAAACACAGGAGTGCGGATAAGGTCTCCAGCTAAGTGCAATTGCTTTTGCAGCCGAACAGTATCTGTGGGGCAGACTCCTGTGGCACCAGGTGACAGCAGACAGGCCCCTGAGCTGATGTCTGCAAGCTGAGAGATTAGAGAAAATCAGCTTGTTTACCTGCTTGTGAAGCAGACTGGCTCCTGACAACTATTTCCTGGGTTTTGATCTTGGTCTCTGCCAGTTTTCTGATAGTTTTGGACACAAGGGATGATTTGATTTGGCAGATTCAACGCTTAGGTCATCCCAAATAAGCAGCCCAGAGATTTACTACATCATCTATGAAAGCGTTCCATGTCCTGGCATGGACCTTTGCTACAATAAACGAGAATGAATAAATATTAACTCATTTGCCCAGTGCCTGTCCCTGAAGTTCAGGGACCAGCACACTCTGCAGACGGTGCCCACAGCTAGTGGGCATTTGCTGCTGCATTTATTACCTGCAGCTAAATCCCAAACATGCCCCAGCTCCAGAGGGCAGCACTAGGTCCAGCAGCAGGAGCTGCCCTCACGCCTGCAGCTGGCTTTTCCCGGCCAGGCAGGCGCTGCTGTAAACCACCAGTGAGGTTTGCATTTCACTTCCCATCTGCTTTGGATTGTGTAATCGAGACCCCAGACTCCCCACCTCTAGCAAGGATGTTTTACAACACCACAGACCAAATCCAAACCACAGACATGCCATAGAACAGAGAAAACAACAGAGAGATGGACCCCCATCCCAGCCAAGGCTTGGGGCACTGGAATCAAAAGCACCTTTTTCTTTTCTAAAATGCAAAATGAAAACCAGCTGGTGAGAAGTTCATGCTCTGCCCCAACTTTCTGAGTACTTTGTAACCTAGGCTGAATCCTTCTTTTCTGGCCAGTTTGCAGATCTTTAGCAGATAGCAGTAACACACTGACAATAGCAATGCTTGACTTTCCTGAGCCTTGCCACAAAAAATTGTATGGGGTGTTTTTTTTTTTATTAGCACCTCCTCAGTGTCTCTACTGGTTCCTCAATTTAGACACGATTCCACTATGACCCAGGAAGACAATCTCAAAGCAGAATGATACACTTACATCCCATGTCTACTGACCAGGAATACAACCCCTCCCAATGGCCATCAACATTCCATGCCAGGGAAAATAAAGGCCATTACCAGAAACCTTAATAGGGCACAAACAGCTCATGTCTGTAGCCATCTGCAGTCATATGATGATATGGCCATAAAAATACTATCTGGTGTTTGAAACCTTCAAAACCATGTGAACATCTGTGAACCCACCAAACAGCATCAGCCAATGCCCCCAATTGTCCTGAGCCTTATAAATGTACTTTACTCTTTCTATGTCTGACAAGGGGTGCAGAAGGAAGGACTTTTCTTTTAACTGTTCCAAACTCTTCTTATAAGGAAACCTTTTCCAAATGAGTCATGCTGCAGGGGCTTTCAAACACAGCACTATTGAGCTGGCTTCTTCCTGTGGCATGTTTCCATGTTTACATAGCTAAGGAATTTGAGGTGCTTCAGAGACAAGATATGTGGGCTTGAAAACGCTTAAATGCCAGCACTTTGGTATTTCATCTTTATCCTCAGCTGTGAGGTTTGGCTGATGAATATCAAACCCATCAGAGCATGACAGGAAAGGAAAGAGAAAAGCTGTAATGGAGCAGTTGGGCACATTCACATTGATCTTGCATAATTACACAGGGAACTTTGATGACCTTTTTAACTCTTGATACAAAAGTCTTCATTTTACAAGTGGTTCTCCCAAGTTCCAGCTCCAGGGTAATGAGCTTTTATCTGCTATTCAAATAAATTAATTAAAAAGAAGTAAACAAAACAGCGATCCCAAATCAAGCAAATGCACTTTGCTTCCTGAGCACGCTCCAAAAGCTGGACAAACCACTCAGGATTCTGGCCTATGGGAGAACTCTAGGGAACAGAAAACTCAGCTTTCTGCCACAGAAGAGTTCAGCTCCATTACACAGCAAAGCATGGCGAGAGGCTGGGAGCTCATGGCCAGCTTTTCCTTGACACTGCTTTCTTGCCCTGAGTTTATCATGTTTCCATGATGAAGTGGGCAACCATCTACCTGGTAAGGTTTCAAGAAAGAGCTGTTTAAAAATATAAGCAAGTCAGGATTAGATTTGCACCTGTTCCTAAGGCTGTGTTTATACAATTGCTGCATAACTTGGAAAAGAAAAATTAATCCAAGGAACTTTTGGATACTTTAGGATAACAAACTTTGGCTTTTGTGGGGCTGAGACATTATTCTCTTCTTATAGATGCTCACTTACTGAGATGGTCTAATCCAAGGGGTTAGTAAAAGTAAAGCCTAACTTTAAGTGGTTAAAATTATTTGGCTTTTTTTTCATATTTATCCTAAGCATGACTGAATCCATTTCTGGACCAGAAAGCAGAAGACTTGCCTTCTTGTCCAACTCTGTTGCTCACTCCACCCTCTCCAGAGGCAATCACTCCTTGCTGATGGGTTTATTGCCATCTGTATGGGTTACAGATCAAACGAATCTCTTGAAATGGGGCAACATTCAGGTAAAATGTGAAGCCTATAGCTTTCTCTCTTCTGACCTTATCAGGGAGTGGAGAGATTAAGAAACAGTGAGCTGACCTCAATCTCCAAGCTTGCTTTTGTGCTGCTTTTGTGCTGCTTTTGTCTCCACTAGAACCGAGATAAGGTTATTGATCGCCTCAAAGATAAGCTCCAAGAGCAGACGGCCAGATTGAACACAGAGAGCTACTACCTGAAGAAAAACACCGACCTCAAGGTCCACCTAACCCAGAAAAAGTGCAGCAGTGCAGAGAGTGCCCTGGAGAAGGAAATCCAGGTAAGCCCTTCCACATGGCCCATACAGGAAGGCATTTGCATCTGGTAAGAGAAGAGCCCTCCCTCACTCCCCAGAAGCCTTTTCTGTTCTCCATTATAGTCACCAGCACAACTGTTAGAACTGGATCAGGAACCTCATCAGGGTTAGATACCTTTATCTCTTCCATTGTTTCTCTGTATGATCCTGCAAACAGCAACAACAGGGTTGGCATGGCTTTAGGAGACAAGGAATGCTTAAAGTAATGCCATCATCAGAAAACCAGACCCACAAGCATATCCAAAGGGGTGGTTGCAAGGGTATTTAGCAATGCAGGCAGCCTGAACTCCCAGCAGTGCCCCCAGCAGATTATGCAGATAGAGTTGCTTGTGTGGCCATAAAGTGAACTGGACTAGAAAACTGTTCTGGTTTTGCCAGCATCTTTTTTTGACTGATCAAGGTCTGATCTAATTGTCCCTTTTTCATGGATGGTCCAGGGGCAAGGACTGCTTTGGTTAGTTTTATCACTGGAAAAAATGTCTGTGGACTACACAGAACTCTAGCTCTCAGCTTTCAGCAGCAGTGTATGCACACACATGCACGCCAACATTGTCTCTGGTGTTCTGTCTGCTCTGATCACAGAACTTGAAGAGCAAAACTGATGAGGAGATTCAAGTCCACAAAGAGACTGAAATATTCCTCATGCAACAATATCAGGTATGTGTGACTGTCAGCTAATGCTTAAAATAGCAACATATAAACATTATATCATCAATTAGTGCCTTAAGTAAAACAGCTCTGTCAAATGTACCAGGTTCATGACTGCTGCAGTTTGAATGATTACTTATCCTCAAATCTTAATGAACCCAGTTTTCCCAGACTTGGAATTTGCTACATACAGATATATTTCCTTAAAATTGGGATTCATATACTGAATTACATTGTTTATTTAGGTCTTATGGATTTTTCCTCCTTCAGATAGTTGTATTTGGCAAATTGGAATTTTATTCAGACCCTCCATGGCAGTAGCTGGGGCTCCCAGCATCCCAGTGAAAAGCCCAAAGTGAGGGCAGCAGCTTCACAGACCCAAGGGCTGCATAGATGGGAGGACACTGAGGAGGGAATGACACAAACTGCTAGCCCAGTTTTGCTTTATCTTTGTCTGAGGAAGAACTGGGGTTCAATCATTGCTAACCCACAACCATTGTACACATTTTCAGCAGTGTGAATGTCCTTGTAGTGTTGATTCAGAGGTTCAGAACATTCCTATCCTCAACAGTGAATAACTTCACAGTGAATAATGCTGCAAAGCCTCTCATAAATGGTATGACTGGAAGAAAACCTGGACTACTGCAGGGTACCTGATGTCACTGCCAGTACTAAATTTAATAGGAGATAATAAGTTTTTAAAAATGTAATTTGAGTGCAAACTAGTGCTGTATCTTGTGAGCAATTGAACAGTGTGCTCTGTACCCCAGAGCCTTGGTTTGATCTATGCTCCCAGTGAGGGGAATGTCCCAGGACACACTGAGCCTGGCTGACCTCCAGCAGCTGGCCCAGCATCAGCCCCTCTGTGCTCAAGACAGCAGCTGGTGGCTTTGCAGGGGCCTGCAGAGAGGAGGATGACCATGCCCTCCATCTCCCTTTTGTGTCCAGCTGTGGTGCTGTAATGAGACTGATGCTTTTCCTCATATTATTTTTCCATGGAAGCAATCATGGTGGTTGCTATGAAGAAGTTATTGATGAATAAGGGGAAGTCATCTAGGTGACTATTTCGGAAACACCTGCCCTATTCACGAGTGACTGAAAGCCAAGTTCACAGCCTGAAATAGTGTGAAGTGCTGTCCCCTGGGACATTATTCCTGATGCACTGAGCTTAATCCAGAAAGCAGATAGGGAGTCAGACAGAGGATAAAAGCTTTCCCCCTGACAAATTGTGCTTTTTAAACCTCCTCCCTGACAAATTGTGCTTTTTAAACCTCCTCCACCCCCTCCCAATACACACAAAGAATGGCTTCTGGCTGTCACTTGCTTCATCAGGACTGACTGCACAAAACCAGCCCTACAGTAATTTATGAGTTGTCTAAGGGGCTTGATCCTTTCAAGATGAGAAGGAAACACTGACCATGCACAGTTTACAGGACTCTCACCACCATTCTGAAAGCAGGCTATGTAATAGCAGCAAACCTCTCACCTGTGCACTCTTTGCACCATGCTGAACACCACTCTCTCCCCATGCAGAAGGTGAAAGAGAAGCTGGAATACTGGATGGAGAAATATAAAAAAGACACTGATGCAAAAGACGAAGAACTGGATGATCTAAGGGCATTAAAGGCAGAGAACTTGGAAACAATGCAGAGATATGCTAAAGAGGTAAGACACCAGCAGCATCTCAGGGTTCAGTCATGCAAAATTGCACTGGGCTTTTTCCTGTGCTCATTCAGATAAGGAACCAGGACCATATCAGAAAAATATCAGTAACTTTGAGGCACAGATTGTGATTATAGCACTGGTCCTGGGAAGACAATAGCTGAGATATCACCTTCTATTTGCCACCTGTGACATAAAGGAGGGATGATGATGTTTCCCCTATAGCTATTTTCCAATACCAACAAGTAATGAGAGAGCTACTGACTTTGTGAGGGGCAGAAGTATTGTCCCATCTCACCAGCATGTCTCACCTTTGCTGCCTTAGTCTGAACAAATCTGCTCCTTCTAGAAAGATCAGGGTAACATCTTGCAGAGACTGGGAAAGATAGCTAATTCCTTCTTGCAGACACACATTCCTAGCTGCACAGAGCTCTGTTATCAGGGAGCTGATTCTGGGTAGAACCATTCCTGCCCCAGTGGGTTCGTGGTTAACTGCTGGGCTTTGATCACAGAAGAGCAGCAGCATAGGACAGAAAGAAATGTCTAGAAAAAAGTGTGTTTTAAAAGTAGAAGGAATTTACTTCTAAACATTCCTTACTGTCTGTGGGTCAGAGATGATGGCACAGAGTTTTATGTTTCCCGGCTTGTGGGCTCATTTTTCACTGTGCACACTGTCATCTCAGTGTCCCAAGTGTGTTTGTACATCATCTGCTGCTTAGCCTGGGGGACCAAGTGTCCTCCCCACCACCTGCTGTTGCCTGGGAAGCCATCAGCCAGCCATTTTACAGCATGGGATCAGGGGGTTAACTACACCCAGGAAGTCAGAGGTTTCACTTTGGCAGCAGCTCCAAGTGCCTGAGGACTGTCGGTGGTAATGAGCAACATTTGCCATCTGGATTTAGGAAAGATCAAACATATAATGGAGGTGGGGGAGGAAAGTCCTCACTCACACATTATCCCTGGGGTGCCCCGGAGCTCCCTGGTGCACAGGGACACCACAACCCATGGGCCTGAGCAGTCCTGGCAGGGCTGTGGGAACTGTGTAGCAAGGATGAGACCTGTAGGCAGCAGGGGAGAACAATCCTTGCACCAGGGTCCAAGTGAGCCCTGCCATGACAAGCATCTGGGTGCAGCGAGCCTGAAGGCCTTGCAGTGTAGGGGATGTATTTGTCATTGGCTTTTGCCACTCCTGTGCTTTCTTGCAGTGCTTGGCATTCCAGGCAACCATCATCATTGACCGGACAGAGAAGGAGATGAGGAGAAAACAAATCGAGCAGGAAGCCCTGGAGCTGAAGAGCACCCTGAAGGTAAAGGGGAGCAAAGCTGAGGCAGTGCTGATCCATCAGCAGCTGGGAGTTCATAATCTGTGCCACAGGCTTTGTCCAGGCAGAAAATTGCCCAAGAAAGTTGGCTGGTGTCTGGTGGCACAAGCAAAGGACAAAGCCTGTCTGTTTTGTTGGGGCACACTCAGAGCCAACAGCTGGCTGCAGATTTGAGATTGGAGTGAAAAGGGGAGCAGGCAGTCTCTTGCACAAATCACTGCATAGGTGATAGAGGGTCATGGAGCAGTGCCCCTGCTCGTCTCTTGCCACCAGCAAGGAGTGCCCTCAGCTAAAATGAGAATGCCTTTGGCACAACCAGCACAGGCCCGAAGGCTGCTGCATATGCTGGGGGTTCCCTGCTGTTGATGGGGAGCACAGGAAAGACTCTCCAGTCATGGAGCTGTACCATGTACCCCAGCAAGTGATTTCCCCTCAGGCCTCTCTCTCTCTCACTTCCAGGTGCAGGCCTGGTGGAAAGGTACAATGGTCCGCAAATTCCTCGGCCCCTACCAGGAGCTTGAGAAGTATTTGAAGGAACGAGCAGCAGAGAAAGAAGCAGGGAAGGAAAAATCTGGAGCAAAGAGATAAGAAAGTGGCCACAGATGTGCTCCAGGACTGTTGCTGGGCAGGGCACTGGAGTCTGTTTGTCTGACAGGACAAAATAAACCATGTAACAGAGCTTGGGCAATTCTGGAGAATGCATTTCCTGCAGACACTGTTATGGTCAAGTGCGCTAAAGATCTTAAATCTGCCCTTGTACAGCCTTTTTTCCCAGCAGAAAGGGGATTTGCATCACAGCAATGAGAAACACTATATCCCTTGCAAAGTGCTTTATGGAAACAAGAAAGTGGGAGGTAATCCTGTTACCAGCCCAGTAACTCACCACATGCCCCAAGAACCTCCTCTGCAGCCCCCAAAGCACTGGCCATGGCTCTGTGTCAGGGGTGGAGGCCAAGGCACCTCCAGCTGGACTCCATCTGTGCTCTCCCTGCCACAAGTGTAGAGCACACAGGTTTCCATTCCCAGAGTCTTGCACAGTGCCAGTGCATAGACAGAATAGCTCCAAATACCTTCTGACTGAGGAGAGGAAAAATGGGAAAAGGCAGCCACGCTACCTACAGGAGCTGGTCTGTCACAGCTGTCCCCAGCGCCCTGGCCAGCACCGCTGCACAGTGGGCTGGGGCTGTAGGCAGGGATCAGAGCTGCCTTTTAACAAAGAGGGAAATCCCTGCTCCTGATGCCACTGTCAGTCTACATGCAGGTCTGTGCACAAAGCCCTGCGGCTGAGCTGGCTGGTTTCTGACTCTCCCACATGGAAGATGATCTCAAACCATAGAGCCTGCTCTGCTCTTTGTCACCAGCCCGTGCTGGCCCCACCCAAACCTCCTTGTGTCTGATCCAAACTGAGCCAAAAGCTCTAAAGTTCGCATGAGATGACTGAAACCACGAGCAGAGAGCCTGTGGCTCAGAACGCTGAACAGAGGGGGCTGGTGCCTTATAAGGCAGACTTGATCGTCCAGTGGAGTGCTGAAGTTTCAGATACTCCAGACAAACTGCCTTAGAAGTGCCAGTGTTCCCGCTGGAGCATGGACACTTGCTTGAAACCTGAACACGTTGCCATTCCAGCACTGGTACTTAAGTTCCCTCGCTTCCCATGCTCCCCATGCAGTGGTAAGAGCAGGGATGACTCCAGTCCAGTGCTGGCAGGAACAGAGCCAGGACTGTGCTTACACCCCACTGCAGGAAGAGCTTCAGTGCAACCCCAGGATTTATGTTCCTAATTTTAACTCTTTTAATGTGCTGCTGACTCAGTACATTTCACCACAGACCTGTTTTCCATATGTGATGCAGGTGTTAACAGGTGACCTGCTTGGGTGGAAGGAATGAAGTTGATCATAAAACTCTCCAGAGGGTTTGTGCTAAGGAAAAGCAGGATAAGATGGAAGGCAACAGATCTCTGCTGTTTCCGTCAAACTCCAGGCACACTTTAATAATGCAACTAAACTGAAATCTCAGGTATGGCCTCAGCTGGGCTGCACTTGCTTCTCAGCAGAGAATGAAGCAGATATGGAAACAAAACAATGAGGCAACAGGGTTTGCTAATCCCATGACGTTGGGATGCTGAAACTCAGGCTGCAACATGAGGCCACTGTGGGGTAGTGACAGGGGCACAGGTGTGTAACCTGACTGAGCCCTGTGAGCTCACAGCTCCCAGAGAACTGCCACACACTCTGGGCTGGAGATTGTGGCTGCAGTGCCACCCATCCAGCTCCTCCCGGCCTCCCCGGCTGCACCAGCTCATCTCAGGACACTGCTCTTTGAATGAGCCTGCCCTTGCTCCACAGAAACTGCATTGGACTTTGTGTCTGGCTGTGCAGCTGCCAAGCAAACAGTCTGGGACATCCAGGGATGGGAGCAGGGAGCAGTGTCCCAAACCTGACACTTCTGAGGAATTGTGCCATGGTTGGTACTGCTCCATTTTTCCAGTTGTGGAGTGATGGGATCAAAATTTATATCCATGGAATTTTCTGCAGGGAAATTGTATGCCCTTTGGAGAGTTTTCCTGGGAATTAAATGACGAAGAAAGGCTGGAGACTGGGAGGCTGGTTAGGAGAAAGCTTTAGATTGAGGGGGAGAAATGAACACCTGGAGAGAGCTGGGCAGCCTTGAGAGGCAGGAATTGAGCTGTCCCCAGTAGCTGACAGAGTCACCAGGTCATATAAGGATACTGGAGCAGCCTGGTGTGCAGGGAAGGGCATCACAGGCGTAACACAGGCAGGATCTCTGGCCATTTCTAGGCTTTGCATTTTTATAGTTTAAAAAATAGTACAACTAGTGATGAGGAGGGATGAAAAGAGGAATAAACATTCTGGCTAACAATAAACCTTTCAAATGAAGTGGAGTCAGGAAACAGAGATGTGAGTTTTACACTTCAAACTGAAGACAGGCCAAAAGCAAAGGACGAGAACAACGAGCAATGGGACTGACAGCAGGAAACCCCAAATCCAGAATGTATAATTTACGTAGAGAAAGAAAAAACAAGGAGGGAGGAGCAAAGGATTCTATATGAAATTGGTGTTTGGAAAGATTAAAAATACCCCCAAGGAAAAGCTTCTGACGTGGCAGCAGAATATGTCTAAAAATGCTGGAATTTTCCTGTCCTGGTTAACTATGAAAAGTAGAAAACCAAAGTCGGTCCATCAAATGCCAACTGGGATGATGTGAAAGGGGAATAAACACCTGACACAGAGGATGTGACATTCATTGATGCAACAGAAAAACAGCAGGAAGAAATACTGCGATTCATGTATGTTTTAAAACTTTATTTCAAATACTCATGGTTTTATATTATCAATGTGCTAGAAGTTCACACTACTGGCAGAATACAGGCGATTTAAAATATACAATATTCAGACACATTTATATGTAACAGAAATTATGGAATGTATTTACAGACATACAGCATGGGATGAAGCTTTAAAATCCTTTACTCTATTACTTACACGTTTACACTGTTTTCAGAAATAACAAAATTAGATCACTTTGTAGAACATCACAATATCTATACAAAAAATTTTTTTAGTTGTCCAAATTCACCTTACAAGTCTTCTGTTTCTAAAACAGTTTTTCAAAGAACCATTTATAGTCATAAAGGGGTAAGAATACCATTTGCCATCCTGCTGCTATCAAGAACAACAGAGGTGCTCTGGCACTGTAAAGAATTGTCCCTGCTGGATTTTAAGCAGGACACCAGGGGCAGGGCCTTTACAAAAGTCTCCCATTCAAAGGGGGAACCCCCAGGTGCTCTGCCCTGCCCCCCCAGTGCCATCAGGGGCTGCCGAGTGCCTGGGCCACTCCACCTGGAGTGTGTGACCTTGCAGAGCCTCAGACACTGCTCAGGGCTTGCCAGGTTTGAGGATGGAGTGTGACACCACGGAGACAGTGTAGGAACACCAGCAGCATGAACACTGAGATGGATCCCTCCCACATCCTCCAACACAAATGCCCCAAAGAGGAAAGAAATCGCTTTGCTTTAACACACAGAATAGAACTTTATACATGTTTTTTTCAAATATTCTTTTCATGGGATACAACAAAAATTCCACATAACTACACTGAAAAAATCCCAACCCATTTTGCAAGAGAGAACTGAAGGGGGTTTGGTGTAACACATTAAATAAACCGTATGATGAAACTTCAGGTTTGGGTTTTTGTCCTATGCATCTGGACAAGATTTAGTGCTTGATAGTATGAAAACACAGGATTATAAATGTCAAACTAACACAATTCCCTACACTGAAACTGCCAGAGTGAACATTGCTCACAACAAAGTACCCAGTGCTGGGGACCGTCTGCCTGCCTGGCCTCCAGCCACGGCCCTTCTCCAGGCCCGGCTTTTACTGAGCTGTGGCTGCAAGTCACAGGTGGCTGTGAGCCACATATGGCAATAGGAAATTGCCCTTTCTTGCAGGCCAGATTCGAGCTCCCACTCCATTTAAAACCACTGTTAATGAAATGACAGAACTTCCACTAACCTGAATACTGTTAAGTTTCATTTCTCTTAAGTGCTGGACTGGAGCAATCACAACACCCTTGCAATTCCATATGAAGGGAATGGTTTTCTTCAAACACGGGTATTTAAAAACCCATGCTGGGTGTGCTGCCAAATGGAACATGTCCCTGTAAACAATACAGGTGACAACGTTGGAAACCAAGATGAAGTCAGTGCCTCCCTTTCTCTCAAATTATGTGCAGAGACCAACACACCAGGAACACTGTGTGTCTGTGGTGTGGCCTGCGAGTGGCAGCATCTTCCCCCCAGCAAACTGCAGCAGACAGTTCAGACACCTCTGAGTAACCCTGTAAGAATGACCAATGCTCCTCACCAATGGCATTAAGTGAAACACAAGAGCTACTTAAGGGGGAAAGACTGCCTGTGTGGAGCTGCTCTTCCTGTGGGTCCTGTGAGTTCCTGGCACTTTCATTCCCTGCAGGGCTCAGGGAGCTGCACTTACCCAGCATGAGGAGGGTTCTCTTTGCAGCTGGGCACTTTAAAACACCCTCCAGATGTTCTGGTTCACTTGCAATGTGACCAACCAATGCCAGTAAGAAGCAACTGGAATTATGTGAAATAAGGGATTCAACAATCACCACAATGGCCCTTGAAAGAAATACATGAAGCAAAACAAAATGGAAGCAAAACTGCAAATCAAAAGGGGAAAAACACAACTAAGACTAGTCCTTGGCAGCTCCCACAGCAGGTTTACTTCTCCAAAAATAACTTTCAGCTAATACTGTTCTCATTTCTTCTTCCATTATCTGCATAAAATCCTCTTGGTGTACTCTGCGTCAAATATATCCTCAGATGGAATATGGCTGATGTCTGGAGTTGTTTTCAGAACCTCATGCATGCAACATGTACTAATAGCATGATGTTCTGGGATGCTTTAAATTGGGCAACACCTTACAACGGTACTGCACGAATGGAGAGCTGGACTTTGTGAGGTCTTTTTGTGGGGGGAAAAAGATTACTGTTAATTGATCTGGTAGTGAACTTGGCCTTGTCATTAGGATCAGAGCATATAGAACTGTCTTTACTTTGCACATCAACTTTCCAGGAAAACACAAAACTTGTCAGCTGCCTCTCCCTCTCCTGTATACTGAATTTCCATTTTTAAGTTAAGGAAAGAGGAATGAAGTACTGAAGTCCTGTAAAACCAGCACATCTCTCTACATGAACTCCCACGAATAAAGGGCTTTACTGAAAGCCTTGTCAAACCCTCCAGAGCTTCAGAGCTGCATTAGCACAGATGCTGCCCTGACAACACCCAGCCCACCCAGGGAACTTGGGAATTGTGCTCTTAACATGATCCATTCTGTGCCTGCAGGAGATGCTTCAGCTCCTCATAAACATATTGGTTGGTACCAGGCTTCTAATGACCAGCAGGGCAGGCTGGCATTGTTCCCACTGCAGGGAAATGCACAGGATTCTGGTGATCCTGCAAAACCACCAACTAGCCAGACACATTCCTAAGTGGCCAGAAGCGGATGTGGGGACAGGGAAGATCTCCCTCCACTGAGGCTGGAAAAGTGTTCAGATAAAAACATGTTAAAACCCAAACAGAAAGTGAATCTAGCAAAAATGCTGATGGGATGAATCCCATTGGAACAGATCTGATTTAGTGTCTGTTACTAAGGTGTTTGTGGTAGAGAAAACATGCAGTAATTTTTCCATTGGGAGAAAAAAGTGATTATTTTTTCAGCTTCTCCTAATGAGGTGATGTCAACACAAGTTATAGCTGTGTGAGGTTTGACCCTGTTACCAAACACTGCAGATTAAGATTGTGTGATGCAATTTTTAAAATATTATAATAGAAATAGCCATTCTTTGGAGGCAAAGAAATTCCATTTCTTTGCACCTTTGTGGGTAAGGAAAGAAATTTAACTATGTGTGCCCATGGCAGGAACACCCTCTTTTTACAAATTCCCCTAGGAATTGTGTTCCAAACTCTAAACCCATATCTTCATCCTGCAAGGTCAGTTTATACAGCTGGCTCCAACAGCCAGCCACTAGAATTCCCTGCCTTCCTCCCAATGAACTCTCATTTTTTTAAATAAGGGGCAAAAATATTGATTATAAAAAAATGTTACTGGAAACTGTTGTGATCTCCAAAAAATGGAGAAATGAAGTAAAACATTCCTGTCAGGAATCACGGAAATTCATTTCTTTAGAACAGAGCTCTGTGTGTTTGGATGCACTGCATGGGCAGTAAAGTCTTCAGGTCCTTCTGCTTAGCCAAGGTAACCCAAAAGGTCCCGGAGGTCTTTACACAGCAGACAAGTGGTGAAGTGGCTGCTGCTTTGGGGGTGCCAGCTCCAGGAGCGCCTGGACAGTCACAGCTACCTGTGTCAAACCCTTCTCTTCTAAAATATGCAGAGGCAAACATAATTGCTCCTGAATGGGGAACAAAACAAAGACAAAAACAAAATGGATGAAAACCACTCAACTGAAAAGAAAAAAAAATTAAGCAAAGATGACTGAAATATGAAATGTTATGGACAGGCGGCACACACACACACAGGGGTAGAACATGAAATTTCTGCTTGTGACAAAGGAACCATGACCTTGACCTACTTAAGGAAGGTGGCCTTGGGCTTATCCGTGTTCTTTTAATAGAAAACTCTACAAGTAAGAATTTGAAAAAAGATTGTGGGAGAAAAGGGGAATAGCAAATTGTCCTCCACCTCTGCCCACACTGACATGGCAGCAGTTTATGAAACCAAAGTAGATGAACTTGAGGAGGGGAAAGCTTTGCTTCAATACGATCAATGTGCTACAACAGAGCAGGAGAGGAACCACAGCTCCCTTTCCAAATCAATGCTTTTGGAGAGAGTCCTTCTAGGACAAGCCTGTTCAGCTACAGCCATGAGGGAAGCCCTGCTGTGGAGCAGTCATTACCACTCACTCATCTCCCCGAAGTGCCCCCACCTAGTGGGCGGCCCCCAAAATCATCCTGAGGAGTAACAGTAATACGCAAAATGCAGAAAGAGGTTTCAAAGTGTTTATTAATATTTGTGCTATTCTCAGTCTAAGATGTATTTAAAGCCTCATCCTACAGAAGTCCTTGGCACCTCCTGGCCATCCTCTCTCCACAAGAGTCAGGATACATGTCCAACAGTTCTCTGTATCTGCAGAAAATAACCCAAGTGTGTCCTTCCTATAAAGCTACAGAGACTATTTTTCATGAGTTATTTTCACATCAACTGGCATTTCTCCACTCCTTGAGTCTTTACTGATTTTTGAGGTTAAAGAAATCCTTCAGCACAAACAGTGGCAGCCAACACTCCTCCCGCAAAGCTCCAAGCAGAGAGAAAACAAGTGAACCCCGACTGCAATTCTCACAGAAAGCCATATGCTCAGGCTAAAATACATTTTTCTTCCAGCAAATGTATGTTACTTTGAAAAAAGTGTGCTTTTTGAGAAAATACTTGTAAACTTGAGCAAATATGCCTTATCTTTTTTCTTATGTATGCAAACAGATAAGAGGGAAAAGCTTTGGAATGACTCCATACCACAGACAGTAATGACAAACATAATCTAAAAACTGGAAGGCACTGTTAGTGTAAAACCCCTTGCAGCTTTCATCACAGTGTTCATTAGAAGTTAAGAAACACAGGAACTCAGTTCATTTTAGTTAATACCAGTAAGCAGTGCAAAAATAGCTTACTTAAAAATAAAATAATCTCCGCCTGTCAAAGGTCCCTTCTTTACTCAGTGATGTTTGGCTTGGACAGAAGGCAGCAGCTCTTTTACTTGCTCCTTTGAAAAATACTCACTTCATGGTACAAGAGCTTGTGAGATCCACATACACATAACACATTTTTACTGGTAGTGACCACATTTGCAACTGAACTCCTGTGTAACCTTAAACTGTGCTTCAGAGGTGTTCCAGGTTATGGCTGGAATGCCAACACCACTTGCACTGGGCTTCCAAGGCATTTACTGCACTTGCAGATATAACAGAAAATTTATTGAAGACAAAATTGGAACAGCCATTTCCTGAACACTTACCTGACACTGGTCTCTGAGCAGAGCTCCCTGAATTGATCTCCACTCTGAGGAGACACGGTCTGTTACACACATGGGGAGTGCCCTGAAGTTCTGAGGTGTCCCTGAGACATTAAAGCATTAAAGCACCAGGATACTTTCCCTGGGGAGGGAAAGGCTGTGAAGCTTTATGGAAGACTACCTGAGTTTGTAAAACAGTGAAGAGTGCTTCTGCAGCCAGGACTTATAATTGTGCAATTGCATGACACAAATGTTTCTGAAAATGACAAAATAAGAGGAAGAAGGGAATAAATAACCAGGGAACAAGCTTGGGTTGGGGTGGCCAAGATCAAGTGGCAACTCAACAAGTTTTTGGTAAGTTTTATCCAGAGCACAGTAAAATGCTATGATATTCTGTAGCACCCGATAGAATCTTAGAAATTTTTCTTTCTTTGCCAGAAAACTTTTCTCTTAAAGCTGTTGAAGAGCTTAATTTCTCTGAAATTTTTCTGCTTGAACTGTTATAAAGTAGCTCAGGATTCATTGACAAATGAACTGTTATAAAGTAGCTCAGGATTCATTTAAAAATCCTGACTCAAAATAATACAGCAGAGTCTATAAATTTGAGAAATCAAATGCTCTCAGAAGCAGGATAAAGGATTGGGAGTTAAAAAAAAAAATACAATTAGAAAGTTCTGTGGACAAACTTACCAGACCATGTCTCCTAAGATTGTAAGACCTCATCAAGAACACTGACATAGAAAAAAAATACTTCACATTGTTTAACATTTTTCATCAGATAATCCTCACAATTTTACCAAAGTGGTTGCAATTCCCACTATACAGATGGGGAAACAGAGGCACAAACTGACACTGCAGTTTTCACTAAACCACTGGTCAGCAGAATACAGCATGCACCACGTGTCCTGACCTCAGCCCTTGCTTGAGCCCAGGGACAGCAGCTCCTCCCTTGTAAAGCATTTCATCTGCTCAGCGTGACATAGCAAATACAAATGGGAATTGGGTCACAGATGGTGCTGTGGGTGCACCAATGTGTTTGCACATCGTACTTGTCACCTCTGTCCCATCCATGGGAAATAAAGCACTTTTTTTGAACACACAGTCTTGACAAAGCCCAGAATCTGTTCCCAAGCACTGGAGTGACGGAGGGAGGAAGCAGCACCACTATCCTTCACTAGAGAAAAAAGACCCAGCGATAGAACATACAGAGCGTTAGCATTAGAGTACAGTAAAACACCACAAAGCCCCAGAGCTGAACGGAAAGGGACACAAGACTGGATTCTTCTGAATCTGTCCCCAGGGAAAGAAGAGTCTCAACTGTTCTTTTAACGCTGAGGTTTAGCTGGAGAATGTCAGAAGGGGAACAAAGATTGTCCTGTCCAGAGTGTGTGAGCAGGAAGGGAAAACAGACAGAAAAAAAAAGGTCAGTCAGTTAGCCATAGCAACATCCACGAAGCAGTTATCAGACATCTCAGATACAACCTACACATTCCAGAAGCACATCACAGATGGTTAATTCTCACATAGAAATCTGCAAGACTCCCATTGCAAAGAACTCAATGTCAATGTTTAGTGTTCAGGGAGGTGCCTATCACATCTACAGCTCAAACATGTACCTATTCCTTGTTGTTAAAACCAGCAGTTTACACAAGCCTTAGTGACACTCATTTTTCTCCAGAAGTGAACAGGCTACAGGTGTCTGAGATGCTGCTGGCACTGAGCACTCACCAAAGTTCAGCCTCCACATCTAACTTAATGAAATAATTATTTATGTGTAACTGAGGCTTGAATGAAGCATCCTGCAAAAGTATCTGTTACTAATTAGAGTTTAAGAGTTCTGTAACTATCCCCATTGTGTGTCTCTTGTCTCCCTTTCCCACAGGTAACTGCTAATAATCAGTGAAATCTAGATGCATGGATCAACCTGTTCTGCTAAGGGTTTCCTTTGATCCAAGGGCTTTAAAACCACCAAAGTCCTACAGAAATTGCTGCTCTGCTGTTGTCTGTAATTAGCCCTTTCTGAAAGCAGCCTTCCCCTTAGAAGGCAAGTATTCCTACATGGATCCATGCTTTCAGAAAGCCTTTTATTTTTGTAATTAGAATTGAACTGATATGAAAAACCTGCAGGCAACTTTTCAAGAAAAACATCCTAGGCTGCCCCACCATTCTTACATACAGGTATCTTATGTTCACATCTCAGAAGGGATGTAATGCAGACGTGTGAGAGCAGCTTTGTTGTTCGGGGGGGGTGGTATTTTACTAAGTTTTCCCTGTGAGACCCTCCTTGAACTCTTTCACTTTACAAGAAGATATATGAGAAGAAGAGGAGGGTCCTACACAGTTGGGGTAGCAGATGGAGTAGCCTGGGTTTACAGATGACTTTTCTTGATTGGTCTTTCTGTTCATTTGTTTTTATTTGTGGAGCATTCCAGTGGTCTGTTTTGTACTGCAATCCCATAAAAATTTTATCTTCATACTTGAGGGAACTATAAATAGGGAAGCTGGGATGAAATTGCACAGTTTTGTTCCAGATGAATTTATATTGTGCAGTTCTGCTGGAATTAAAAGTCCAAAGTTTCTTAGAGGACCAAAGCAGTGCAAGATCTCCCAGCACTAATGATCACTTACAACTCTATACTCCGTTCCAACATGATTCATCACTGAGCCATGTGAAATTGCCAGGCAGCTCAATAAATATGTCATCCTAAAATCCCAGTGGCTCAAATGTCTGAAAATGATCTGAAAACACCAGAAAATCCTGCATGACTGACTCAAGAACTGCCTTTAGATGCAGCTTGGAAATGAGTCATGGGGTCTACTTCTCCCTTTCAGAATATAAAAGAAAGAAACCAGCACCTACAACAGAAACACCAGTGCTCGGCAGTGTGAAAACCCAAATCTATTTGTGCACTAGAAGAGAAATTAAAAAAATATGATGTATTAAAATTATTTGTACTGAGACAGCTATTGAATAATAAAAAGTGAAAAGGACAGGACAGCATAAAACAGGATAACTGGACTAACAGTATAAGATGGACTATTTCATATGTTTCCATCTCCCAGATCTTATAAGTTTCCAAAGGGGACAAGGAATATCAGAAGACAGACTTCTACCACTGGTACATAACAAATGAAGTAGGAACTATGCAAAGACAGCTACCATCAAAGACCAATAATTCTGTGACTTGTTGGTAAGACAGTAAAGACATTCATGTAAGAGAATTATTGTGAAGGAGCATGAAAAGCTTTGGGATAAAAAAACCACATGCAAACCATCATCCAGATTTTATCCCACTTTTAAACTGTCATATGTCTAAGTTTGAGAAAATGTAACTGGTTTTATAGAACCTGCCAGTTCTAAAAGCAGACTCAAACTCCATCAGGTATTATGAATTTGAGGCACAGCAGTTAAGTCAATCTGTACTAAACTATATATGCTGCACTCTGATAAACTGTATCTGGCTTCATTTAGGTATGGAAGACTATGCAAGGTAAGTCTGATCTATACTGCAGGACAACTTGTACCTGAACTTTCTAAACTTTTAATCACCTTGTTTTTATCCAATCTTCCAAAGAATGTTGTATTTTCTGAAGCACCAGACAAAACTGCATCTGAAACATTTTATCAGGATAGCAGAAATACATACCTGAGGCACTCCAATCCTTCTGCAAGCTTCCAAGAAATTCTCCACATTTCGTCTGCACTTCGCCATTGTAAGTTTAGGCTGCAAAGAAGCAAAGGCATACAGTGCTCTTAACTGACAAGATTTTAAAAGATTTTTATTTTTTATTTAAATAAAACTTAATAAATCTCTGCCAAAAACACCGCACTGACATAGGCTTGTCTAATTCAAAGCAGGCTCTGCTGAAGTTTGCTTTTCTTAGAAAACCATCCCAGTTTTCAAAGCTGTTTTATGAAAAGCTAAGTTATGAATGCTGGATGATTTTAAAAAAAGAACATTTCTAAGCTCTGCAATATTTATATACACAATGTTCTATAAAACTGGCTAACACTTTCAGTGACTACAGTATGATCATTTTAAAAATGTCTTTTGATGAAATGCACATCCAGGGCTTCCATGCTGTGATTTCAGAACAATTTCATGACATCAAGCAATCTAGAGTCTGTTCTGAATTATTAGAATGCAAGAATATACAAATATCAAACCATACTTTAATTAACAAAGAGGTAAAAACATAAAGGCTAGATGAAACAAAAAAATAATGTCAGAAAACTGGAAGTGAAGCTTGCTGCTTGTCAGCATCTTGCAGATGTGTTTGATAGAGCTGTTTGAATTGCACTCATAGGCATTTTTTCAAGCGGGGTTTTTTCTGCAGTCAGCTTTCACACCTCTTCAGACATACCACAGCAAAGGCTCTGTCTTGTTTCTGCTCTCAAAGCTTATTCTCTTCTGGTTCAAGAGACACAAGCTTCCTGCTCCTCTGAACATGCTTTGGAGCAGCAGGCAGCAGCCTCCATGTGTTCAACACTTCCATAAGTGGTGGGGTTTCTTCTCTCCCCTTCATGTGCTCTGTTACCCTACCAAGGAAGCAGGTTAAAGGCCAGCACTGGCTTCTTCCTCCCGAACGACCACGGGAGTACAAAGATCACATTGTGCCTGGGGCATGACGTGATGCCTCTTCTGCTCCTGGAGCCACACGACTCAAGGCTGTCTCTTCCTTGGGATTCACATGACAAAGCCAGGATTTAATTCCTAACACAGAACATTCAGCAGCACATCAAACCAGGCCATTGAAAAGATCTCACTGACGCAAATCTCCTGAGCAGTGGCTCCCTGCCTTTGCTTGGAATGATCCCACAATCTGCCTAAAATATTGGCGCGTTCAGTTCAGTTGTTCTCAAAGTAATGGGGCATCTGCCCATTCACATCGAGTCCTAGGAACACACCCACAATGACACAGTTGGCAGCCCTGGAAGTGCCAGTTCAAATTCCAATCAACAAAGACTCACTCTAAAAGAAGGGTAAGTGAATGTTTCAACTTCTTCCCCAAAGAACAATCTCTGGGTTTTTTCCCTTATCCATACAATTTAAAGGTGCATAACAAGCAATCTGCCTGTCCATATTACTTTTAAGTAGCTGATCCTAAATATTTTCACTGAACTTTTTGACTTCCACAAACACAGACTGGATAAATAATCTGTTGTTATCTCACAGATTTTGACCTTTCTCTAATTCTGTGCTTTCCCTACATAACAGACAGCAATACTTCCCTGCTCTCAACTGGCCCCTGACTCAACCACCTTTTTTCCTGTTATCACAAAGGTAACACTGGATTTGTTTTGTTCCAGGAGATGGTGTTCTCCAAGTACCTTGAGTGTGTTCTGCTAAAATTCCTAAGCTGAGGAATTTGTAGTGGTGTGGACACAAGAACCAACTTGATCTCTGCCTCTTTTCACTGTCTTGTGCAGTGGGATCCTACTTGTAACTCCCTATTACATTTTCCTTAACTTCTCAGAGACTTTGATCTTTTAAAATATCCTGTTTCAATTTTCATGCTGAACTGTGTCTTACTTCACTACTTTTTCAAGTTAACATGCTTAGGGAGCACATGAAAATGTTAACATTTGCTTACAATCTGCTAGAAGTAACTTCCTTTAAATGAAACAAACCCAAACAGAATTTCATTTAGTGACACTACAGACCTCTTTTAAACAGCACAGATGGTTATTTTTTGTCATGAACATTCACTGAGAAGAATGCTGAGTTTAGTGTCTGTCTGGATTACAGGACTTTGTTGGATGTCACTTTGGACAGCTATAAAGTAGTGTCATTGTTATACACTTACAACAGCAGGTGAGGGGACGTGGATGCTGGGAACAGAGCGAGGCCGCACGTGGTTGGCCAAGTGGCACAGGACAACGCCATCTGTGAGAGCCGCCCCAAGGTCACTGGGCAGAGACACCTTCAACCGCGACTCGATATTCTGTGGGAAACCAACAGGGACACACACGTGGGTGCTGAGAGCTGCGTTTTCCCAGCTGGTTCATTCTGCACAACCGTTTGTATGAGGCAGAGTTCCTGCATTACAACCCTGTCCATCCTCATGGCATTTCCAACTAGCTTTCTGAATAACCCCAAGGAAAGCCTCACGCATTACTGTGGCCCATGGCTGGCCACAGTCTGGGAGCAACTGAGTTCAACGAAGAACGGTTTTCATTGTACAGCACAGTGGACTAATACAATCACTATTCAAAAATAACAGAAATTAGGATCTAGGAAGAGTATTCCTAACCCTACATATTCTCAGAGAATGCTTCTGCCAAGGAAAGTGGAAATAATTGTCTTTGGGGGTTGGAGGACAACACAGTTAACAAAAGTCAAGACAATATTTTTGCCTTTAGATACAAACTAAACTATTTGGCATAAGCAGTCCTTTAAAAATAAGGTAGTTAGCATTTATGTAAGAGAATGAATAAAAATTCAATTCAGGCTTTCGAACTCATTTAAAATGTGTGAATTTCACTGAGTTGTAATACTGTATCTAAATTTTTGAGTATTAGAAAAAGATTTAAGCTTATCTGAGGAGCAGAACAAGAGACATTACATAGAAAGCAGTCTGAGATAACATAACAGAGGGTCTGCAAACACCATAAAGTTTGTTTTATCTAAGGTAACCTTTCTCCTTTTAGAGAAAGGAGATTATCGTTCCTTTGATATTTACTAAGAAATTTTCTCTGTCCATCTGGGATGCTTATGGCTTTTAAGATTAGATTCAATAAGTAAATTCTTATTTATTGGGAAAATTCAAACAATCAATTACAGCACCTGAAGGAACCCCTTCATGCTCTAGAGAAACAAGTTTGGGGCAAAGCAGAGCAGTACTTTAATACCATGTGGCATTTTCAATATTCCTGTTTATTGTCATTGTACCTGGGCACAAACCAGGAGTGTGGTGGCCCTGGGCAGATAAAAAGTTAAAATATAAGGAACATTTGTGCCTCAAATGTTTTGCACTTAACTAAGGATAAGGCAAGAATTAGCAGACAGATCTAGAGTACACGAGGAAACCATGCCGTCAGCATGACTGGCAGCACTCTCTGCACTCCATCTGCTTTTCTGTCAGCTTTATAACAAAAAAAGAGTTTTAAAAAAGACGTGAAAAACGGACAGTAAAGGCAACTTTCCAGGGAGCTCTTTACAAGTATGAAAGCTGATAAGGAAGAAAGGAAGTACACATTAATTTTAAAAGCAGAGTTCACCGGACATTTAGGAACAGGAATCAACACAGTTTATTTTACAGAATTTGAAGCTGACTTAATCTACCCAACCAAGTGAACTCCACTGCACCCATCTGAAACAAGTACATAGACTGTACTGCACTATTTAATTTTAGTCAACTGTGCCCCATATTGGTTGAGTGAAACTGGTCCGTAAGACAAAGGCAGATTTAGCAGGGTCACAAAATGCATTTACTGTGATGTCCACACACTGGCTCCTGGCAGCAATTACCTTGCGTAGCTGCTCTATCAGCTCCAGCTCCTCCTCCCGCTGTTTGGAGTTTTGTCTCACTCGAGGGTCTGCAGAATCATTAGCAGGAGACAAGGCACAGGTAGAGGATGAAGCAACAGCTAAAACAGCAGCATGAAGGAAAGAAAATCACTAAACATGGTTTGGCTCTGTGCTGCTTGTTGCTGCACTGCATACAAAGTTCCAGAATGGGCACAGTACATTCCTTTTCACTAATCTCTTTCTTTCCTTTGATTATTAATCAAACTAATGGTCTATCTACCAACCTAAATGAGGTGTCAACACAATTCTCTCACTGCTTAGATTCTGATCTTTCTGTTGGATAATAGTTGTGCACAAATGACGATACAGTTTTGCCACGTGGAGTTATGTTGAAATGGTTCTTTCTCCAGAAATTGCAATTCTATTACAGGTTACTGGGCAATGCAAGAATTATCAAGTTGTGGAAGGCTTGTGTGGCAAAGATGTAAGTGCAGACCAGGAAGAGGAAATTCTCACACTTTCACAGATATGACAAAAGAATATTGGACAGTTCCAAATAAAACCCTGTTTGTTCACAATGTATGTGATGTCATCTGTCTACAAATGGAATTCTAGAAGTAGTTTGATGATAAAAACCTGAAGTAACAAAACACTGCAAACCCCAGGTAATGTAGATGTCAATATAATGTAGCAAAACTAGCTAATTTCTGAGCTATATAACCTACCTTTCTTGGCTTCATCCCTGACAGCTGTTCGGAAAAGGAAACTCTCAGGTCGCTGGGAAGGGTTTCTATAGGAAGGCGGGGCTGCGTGGCCAGGATATGGAGGGGAAAGGTGGACTAAACAAATGTGGAAAGGCACAGGAAAGGAAGGAGGAAGAAGGCAATGGTTAGAGTTTAAATAGGAAATGGGTTCAGCAATGTGGTAATTAAAAAGAACAAGCCAAAAATTTTAATGTAATAATGACAAAATAAATTACAGCCATGCATGATAAAAGCAGAGCAGGAAAAGACACTTCCAAGGACACTTGCATGCAAAGCACATTCCACATATCAATTCCAAAAACTGTTCTGACTCTTGCTGAATGCATCTGTGTGCCAAAGCCTGTATATGAAGGCCTAAACCAGCCAAACCCTGTGCTCTGCCTGAGGGCATGTCTCTCCCCTTGTGATTTTCTAAGGAGACCTAAGTAACTGGGTAAATTCTCACAGACAGCAGTGCCACAGACAGAGGTGGGAACAGATGATCCCCTCTCTTCATAGTACAAATAAGCAAGCAGGCATTTTGATGTTATTTTTCAGAATTTTTTTCCTTTCCCTGTTACCTGTCTGAGCAGTAGGTGAGCCAGGGGAGATGGCAGATCTGTCATCACTCTGTGAACAAAAAAGCAGAAGAGTATGAATGGTCCTAATCTGGAAAAGCTTTGACTACATTTTAATTTGCTGTGTTTTAAGAAAAGCTCCATCCATCTAAATGTGTTTCAGAAAAATAACCAGAAATAAGAGAAAACACAGTGTGTTCCTCCCCAAGTCTTATCGCTGCAGGGACAAAGCACTTTTTTTTTCCAAAAATGACACAAATGCTTTTTTTCCTGAGGAAAAAAAAAAATGATGAAACACCACTGACTATGCCATGACAGATCATGGTTAACTCTCTCTTCCAACCCAAAGTGAAAAAGTGCTCTTCACAAAGGGACACCAAAAACCAAGTATTAAGCAACAAGCAGAATTGGCATTACAGCAGCCTGGATAAGGATACACCTCTTTGACACATTTACTAATGCAGAACTGCTATTTACTGAACATCTCTCCCCTGCGAAACACACTGTGGTTACATCACAGTGCTTACACAGACTAATGATTTCTTGTGAGGAATGCATTCAGCAAAGCAGTTTCCACAGAAGAGAAAGAAACAAGAATACAAGCATACTTTTGATGAACTCAACTTGATCAAAAGTAAATGATCTTGTACAGAGAAAGCAACATCAAAGACAACCAAGAACCCCTTGGAACAGAGACTGGTTACCATGTTTTATAGATTAGGCCTCCTTTAGACACAGCCTAAAGCTAAGATGAGGTAATACCTACTACAGTTTAATCAGGTGAATCAGGTTCATACCCTACCTGAACTTTTGATTAGATGTTGATAGACTAACACCTGTTAAAACAGATGTGTGGATCCCAGATTTTTTTGTTGGCTCTAGTGGTGAATGATAATAGCAAGAGATACCTTGACAGGACTGAAGGTAGAGGCACTAGGCAGGGTAGTAGCACAGCTTTCTTGGTTCAACCCTGAGAGTGACTGAATGCAGAAAGAAAGAGAAGGCAGTAGCAGAGTTAGCGAGTAGCTGTCAGGTCATGCACAAAGGTGCAATTCAGCGAAGTGAGAAATGAAGAGGTGATCACAGTCACATTCTCAGAAACACTCAACAAGCAACACATCAATACTTGCTGAACTATAGTTAAAGCCTTCCCACCCTCCTGAACATTCTGACTAATAAGCTTGGGAGGTGCAGTGATTCTTTTACAAATAATACAGTGACATTAAAAACAGAATTAAGAACAGTAAGTAAGGCAAAAGCTTCTTTAGCCATCAGAAAAAAAAGAAATGTTACCCTACAACAGTCCATTCTAGGCCACCATTAAAATTAAATAGCTTTCTTTTTAATCTTTTGAGGATGTTACACATTTTCATAAGTTATGTTCCAAATTTGTAAATTCAGAGAAACCCACATACAAGAGGGTCAGTAATACACACTTTGTATCTGTCACAAACACTAAAAGCTGGTCTTTGTGATTACATACAAAGTAAATGAGATTCTGTGGGAGGAATCTAACTCTCAGGGAAGATGTCTCTATCAGGATTTACAGTGTTGCCACAAATAAAGTGCAGCCACATTTCAATTATGAGCAATATCAAAACGACCCAAATAAACAACTTTTCCTGTTTATAGAAGAAGGGTTGCACTTGTGCCCATCTGTCACTGACAGGTGGATCTAGAAGGCCAAATCCTATGTCTCACAGAAAGCATCATCAAAACTTTAACATTTGAGGACTGAATGGCTCACTATACTTTCTGAAATAGCATTCAAATAGCAAAGTGACAGTTCAGCACAAGAAAGAACATCAAGTGACATGTAGAAACTCTGCAGATAGTGAAAGACACATCTGGGAGTTAGTTTTTAAAACATTTGCAACTATTCTGCCACTTCAGAATAGCACAGAAAGAAGGACTAGAAGGGAAGGTTTACACTCAGGGCAGGCCTTAAACACAAACATCTTTAGGCCACGTGCAGACTTACAGCTGATCCTCAAGACAGCCTCTTTCTCCAGAGCAGGGCAGAGCCAAAACGGTGGGGTTTTTTTTTATTTTTTTAGAAGTTTCAAATATCACTTGACTTAGACAACACATTAACTGGTATATGACAACAGTAAAGTAAACCAGAACTAGGTGGGCTGTAACATCAATGTATCTGCTCATTCCTGTATGAAAAGATCAGGGCAAGCTTGACACAGACTAACAAGAACTGGTCACAATGTGAGTATCCAGCAGTGGGCGGAGGGAAGGGGGACACGGCACAGCACAGGGAGAGACAATCACAATACCAACACACCACACCACATGCTCTTCACCTGTTTGCGAGTGCCTGGCCTCCTTTTAATGGTATTGGTGTTATTGTCAATCTCAAACACAAAGAGAGGCTCAAAGCCATTCTGTCAGGGACAGTAAGGAAAGAAAGAGAGGGAAGAAACGAAGAAGTGAGGCAAAGAACAACTGTGAGAAAAGGTAGTCACAATACTGAAGGGGCCAGGATGCTGCAATTCAGACTTACACCACCTTCTGCACATGCTGCACCCTTTAGGACTAGCACTGAAGTCACAAAAATTTCCCTGTGCCAGAAACAACTGAAAATACAGGGAGTGCCAAAGGAGAGCCCAACCAGAACTTTGCATGAAGCAAATAAGGATATTTTAAGGGAATTCAGTTATTAAACATTTGAATACACAAATGAACGCCAACGGTCTGACAGAAAACTCCAGGGTACAAGTTTGCATAAGCCAAGTCCTGCTTACTTTAACCATACCATTATTATTTGTAACACTGGTGCTTAACTTAAACTTAGTCTTAACTTAAAATGTTTCAGACACATTTGAGACCACAAGAAGAAAACACAGCATAAGGAAGGGAGCACAAGGCAGCAATGACACAAAGGTTGTGAAAGGAAGAGGTCACAGCAGTTGCCTGATGCTTCTGAAGTACCTTGTGGGCTTCACAACAGAGAAATTGAGCGGCAGTTAGAGAGGATATTTTGGTTGGGTTTTTTTCCCTTGCGATGTACTAACCTTGTAAGGGACAGTAGGGGAGAAAACAAAAAAGATATTTGGAGAAAAGTAAGATTTAGAAGCAATGAAGGTTGAAATCATTAGCCAAGTCTGAAAGCTCAATACCAGCTCTACAAGTAATGTCAGTTGTAACAAATTGAACTACTCTTGTGAGAACAGCAAGAAGTTATGACTAACACAAGACTTTTATTTTCTCAGAAAGGCCAGTGATTACGTTTCTTCAACAGCATTTTAGTCTGGTTATCACAGGTCAACCCAAAGAAATCCACCACAGTGTGCAATAAAGTTCTATAGCCAGACTCCGCTTCTAATCACAGGTATGGAGAAGGAACTACAACTAAATGCAACCATTAACATTTACAGAAGGTATCGGCAATCATTCTGTAACTTCAAACCAACTGTCCTGACACTGTTTATAAACAGAAGGAAATGGTCAGAATAACCTGTGCAACATGAATACACTTAATTTTAATTAGTGATTAACGACAACAAGAAGATGACCAAAAGAAACACTAAATATTTTAAAAAGGAGATTCACAACCTAAATTTTTTGTTAAAGCAGTAACAATGTCAGAGGAGCAAAGAAGTAAAGTAAAAGAAAGCTCACTTGCTTTCTAACTACATATTAGATTTAGTACTTTTAAAAGCTTTTCCTTACGTTCTCAGAAATTAGATGTAGCTAAATTTCAAACCCCTAAGGACAGGAAAAACGTCAAAAGAAATGCAATAGACTATAAAAGGGTAAAAGTAATTTCAACTCTTACAACTATTTTTTTTAAAGCAAACTGATGAACATTTCCTTGATGTTGAACAAGTTTTTACTATATAAAATACATTTGTGGAAACAAAAAAATGCCACAAATTCATGAGCTAGTATGGGCTTAATGTTCCAGTTACAGTAATTGCAAGAAACAGCTGCCCTAGCATATGTCATTACTAGGCACAGGGTAGATTACCACTACAGAACAGAGCTGCAGATCAGAAACTCCAGTATTTCTTATGCTATTATAGTTTAGTGCTGCTGAAAAGAGCAAGGAATCAAAAGAAAAATGAACAGAGAAGTTATTGCTTTCAATCTTTCCCCGCCAGGCTGGTCACTCTTTTTTTGTGAAGTGAAAGGATGTAACTTGGTTAAAGACATAAAGGAAACAAACAGCAATGGAAGCCACTTTCTGAAAATGCTATATCTTAATTTACAACAAAAGTAATGTGATCACATGATCAACGAGAAATTGGGTCCTTACATGTATCTTTAAAATACATTCCAAAGACCAATTCACTGACAACAGAGAATCATCTCTTAATCCAAACCATGGCTGTTCTCCTGCTTTTTATTACCTAAACATGAAAGCACATTTTAATATGCTCATTGACTGTGATTTCTCTAAACAGGCACATGATTATTAAATTTCTCTCTAACATTTTAAGCTTTCTTTCTCTCTCACAAAGTGCTAGTCTTATGAAAGCAGGAAACCCAAAAAGTCTGAACAAAGACACAGCAGATATCTTGACAAACATGCTCAGGAGAGAGATATTCTAACCAAGAGCACTGCCTAAAGAAAATTTAGGCAGATAATGGAAGTTCATAAATCAAGAAAATAAATTCTAGGCATGCAGTCATGCAACAGCAGGCAAATCAGGTGCATTTTTAAATTTTCTAGATATGGATTATGACATTAATTATATTTTTTAGTTATACTACATTGCCAAGATGCCACAAAGGAAGAAATAGCATAAAACATGAATTATGTACATACATGTTTTTATTTCTGGTAAGTGTTCAAAAAAGTGCTCAAAAAATCTGATGATTTTTACAACATTTGCACTAAAAAGCAAAAAGCTGTATGAGGAGTATTTCATGATTTGTAGCACTCATAAGCAGAACAGTTTTTACCTGTGCCAAGTATTTCTAACCCCCGTGTGCAGGACACAGACAAGTTAAAGTAGAAGCCTGTACTAAGCATTGTAATTGTTTACTTGACACTGAAGAGCACATCAATTAGGAAGCAAGCTGAATGGAGAAGAAATCAAACCAGAACAAAGAGGTGAATTCTTAATTTTAGAAATTGTTCTTTACTATCAGTAATTTTCTTCTGCTCTCAAACAAAATATAAGCTTTAATTATCTTGTGGAAAAACATCACTGTATTATTAGCAAATGGCTGACAGCAAAAGTGTCAACATAACATCGTAGTTCACAGCTAAGCTACTTTTCAAAGGAGATGATCATGTTTTATGCTATTTAGATTAGCTCTAAAACAGTTGGTCTAATCTGAGACAATCATAACGTTGTCATTTCTATGCTCTAGAATCTGCCACAGAAAAAAGGCCGTTGCATGCAGGATCTTACCACTAACAAGGCACTATCATCAGTATGCTGAGACCTTCTGGATGGAAAGGGACACTGGGAGGTGGGAGAGATGGAGTAATGTCAGAAACACACAAATGTCAGAAACACACAGTATGTGAACAGACAGACATTTTGGAACATGTACTGCTTGCTTATAGCACTGTGAGGTTCTTTAAAACAATCCATGAAGTATCTGTAACTCTGTAGGAATACACAGCCACGTGACCCAGGAATTACAGTGCAGTCATATTACTTAACGAATCAATTGTTCTGCTTTCTGTGCTGTGTCAAACAAATACTATGCATTCACAGTGCTTATTGTGATAGAACAAAGGACCTTTTAAAAGAATAAATTTAGAACAGAAGAGCAGTAAGAAGAAAAAGGAGCAAAAACTATTTCAATTACCCCATGTTTTGGCAATTTTCTGACAAAAAGAGTTAGCTGGAAAATACTGTTAAAGAACTATCATATTTGATATAATATTGAAATTTTTAATCTGATTAACACTACTAAGTGAATTATCTTTATCTGAACAAAAGTGGGGATGGCAAGCAGCTATTACTATGCAGAAATTTGATTCAGAGAGTCAACAGACATCATTGGCTCAGCTTTGTATATTCTAGAAGCCTGAGCATTGTCTGACTTGTGTTCCTGGTTTTGATTATAAAAATTACATTATTATAAAACTAGAGCAGAAAAAAACTTAAAAAAAAATTATTCCTTTTTCTGACAGCCTTCAAAATTCTACTGCTTAATATTTCTGGGACAATTGGTGATCTAATAACAGGAAATGGGGAGAAAACTGAGCAGTGAAGGATGACTATAACATTGTAACTTGTCTGAATACTCCTGTTAGACTATAAACTGCACTGTTCACAAGGAGCAGGTTAAAATGGAATATGAAATGTATTTTCTGCAGATAATATAGAAAACATACAAGAAACAATAAAACAACACACTTGGACAGGCAATCTCCATGAACAGAAGGAAATACTAGACTGATCCCATAAGCAAAAAACCCCAACCCAAGGCTTAATAATATGTGAAAAAACTATGCTATAACCCAATTTTGAAGTGTTTTCCACAATGAGGAAAATAACTGTGATGGAGGGTGAAGAATTCAAGTGCTGACATCCCTACTAATGCTCTTATTGGACTCTTACCTCACTATCCCTTGGACTTTGTTTCTGAGGACTTAAGGAGGCTTTTTGCTACATAGAAAAAAGAAAAAATGAAATTTAAAATAATGTCACATAGAATCAAAAGCTCAGAACAAACTAGCATAACTTGATAATGCTCTAAATCAGAAGTCTTAGTTTTTAAATAGAACATTCATTGGGGAAATTGTAAATTTCACTGAGCTGAAATTTCCCTGATATTAGTAAAAAATCAGCCTTTATTCCACATTCAAACAAACAAAAGAAAAAATTAAATTACGCATATGAAAGATGTGTAATAAACCCTAAATAAAACCCAAGGGAGGAATTTAACTGCTGAGAATGAAGTGGTCATGAATAACAAAGGCAACAGAAGAAAAAGACCCAAAAACCAAACCCAAACCAAAACTCCCAGGAGACTCATCAATGAACAAAATGCATCCTATAAGCTTAATGTTTAACTAAAAGACTGAGCTGAATCTTTAACAAGCAGCTGTACTACAAAATAGTGCCGGGACCTGAGACTAGTTGGTGCTAATGAAAAGCCTAGTTTCAGGCAGCTAAGACTCTTTTTCTAAACTAACTTTATACATTAAACATATGCAATATATCATTCTTTGCCTCTCTGCAGATGACCCTAAGCCCAAAATATTAACCATAACATTTTTTAAATTTGTGATGGTGAGATTCAGGTAAGTGACCAGAACAGCAAACCGTAAAACAAATTTAAAAAGTAAACAAATTAAACTACCATATAAATAAACTGGCATATTAAGCAGAAGACTTCATACTGAGTGCAGAGGCAAAGACAGTGAAGACACAGTGTCCAGAGTGAGTGTCTGATGTATCATAAGCCTGCACCTGTACTTTACCTGGAGGTAACTTACTTTATTATCACAAAATAGCAAAATAGATCAGGCAACATTATAATTTTGTGTCTATGATTATTTCCTCCCTGCCAAATTTGTTTTCAAAATTAAACTGCCTCTATGCCTTCTCTGATAAAGACCTCTTCTTTCTTAAACCAATCCCATCACATCTATGCACCTGAAAATTGAGACAGTGAGGTGAACTATCCAAAAATCGGAATTCTCTGCAACAATCATATTTTGGGTAAATCTTCCATCTTCCTCCCCGGTCCTAGCTTTGCCTGTGGTAAGCTACAGCACCAACAGTTATTTGACTTAAATGTTATTTGTCCAAATTCTTTATAAAGTGCCAGGAAAATAACATACAAGTATTAAATACCTTGGCAATTAGTTATAATTAAGGGATTCAGAAAAGATAAAGTGTGAAGTAGGTACTAAAAGGAGGCACCTTAACAAAGTCAAGGACAGCTTCTCTCTGAATCTGCTTTGTTCTCATCCTCTCCTCCTCGTACTGACGGGCTGCCAGCTGGGCCTCCCGACGGGTGCGCTCAATGTGCCGGCGGTGCAGCTCGGAATCTGTATTAGGCACCTGGAATCAAACAGGGCATCAGGCTGGGAAGTCAGAGCTGCAGATGGGTTATGGAGAAATTGTCTGTGTCTTATGGATAACATCAGTTTGGTTTTGCATCAAACTCATTCAAAAGAATTAAAGAATAGAGTTCAATATGTTACCTGGGTGTGGTGACTTGATAGCGAGAGAAAATAGGGTGAATCAGGCAGGGGTCTGACAAACGCAAAAACAGAGAGTAAGTAGAGTTTTAATTGCAAATCTAAAAATTTTGCATACATGAATTGCCAGAGGCACACAAGTATCTCATCAAATCATGAGCAACTGTCTACTAACAGCTGGGATAATGATTTAATTCTGTGAATGACAGATTTTGTGCAGTCATTTCTATTTCTTCTCCTGAATTGTAATAAGATTTTTTTTATAGCACAAGATGTACCAATGGGATTGTACATTTGGCCTACTACATCGAGATACTCAGTGCTTTATACCCATTCTCGAGGGGTAACCAAACCAGGAATTTTTCAGATGATCCTCATTTAGAGGAACAACTGACTACTATGGTTATTTGGGGGAGGGGAAAATAATAAAATGAACCAGCAGAAACTATCAGTTTCTTTTTCCCTACCTCTCTGTCCTGTCCACATAACTCCTTAGTACTTGGTGACACTCTCTTTCCTGCATCAAATTTAGAGTTTCAGGTCTTCGTAATTCATCTGTATCCCTGCAGGTAAGATACCGGGTGGAAGGGGGTTTGGCCACTGATGCATATAGACTACTGTCAGATTAATTCTTCTCTAGATTACAACTGTTTTTGTGAGAGAATTGCCCAGACAATTAGCTTCAGATAATTACAAAAGTGAAATTTGGACTAAAAANTAAAAAAAAAAAAAAAATCACATTGGGATATCAAGTCAGATCACAACTACTGCAGTTCGTAATTAAACATAACTTGCTTAATTAACAATGATTTCAAAATACACAAAGATGGAGTCTCTCTTTTAACATTCCAGTTATTGTAGGCCTTATTCTGCTCTGGAAAGAGCAAAAATTATTTTTAAACATCAGGACCCTTTGACATTTTCAGCACAAATCTGCTCACTTCACCGATCAGGTGATTGCCAGTGACACAAGCCCTCAAAGTCACAAGGTAAACAAGAACCCATCTGGCTTTTATCCACCATATCAACAATAAGAGAGAAATTTTGCAGTCAGTTCTTTGCTAGAAGGTAGTTCTTAACACTGAAACAATTCCCAAGGTCCTAAGTCTACAGCATGTACCCTGACATTTTGCTGCCCAGAAACAAAGTTGATGGAAATCAAGAAGTTTTCTCTTGACAGCCTAAACTCTGAGATCTTTGCTCCTGGGGCAACCACAGAATACAGACACACTTAACAATGCATTTCCAAAAAATGTCAGTCCAGCTGGCTGCGTGCACACTTAGCGTCTTTTCCTCATGGAGATGAGATGTGGAAGACCTATATGTTACAGATCTCTTCTGTTACTTAAATTAGCACTGAAGCACATGACAAATTCATTACTTAGAGCTGTTTTAAACAGACAGCACTGGGTTCAGCTCAGTGCCAAGGAGTGTGTTCAGAGTGTGTACACACAGCTCTGTTGCATCAGGAATCCACCACAGTCTGTCCAGAGGCACAAACTGTATTTATTTGAATCAACTAATATAAGTACTCTTGAGATGAAGTCTGCATTACTTCCAACTTTCAGAGTTTTAATGGCTCCAGCATGCTAAAGAAAAAAAAAAAGAAGAGGCTGCCTGCCAAGACATTTGCACAGAATTATTGTAGAAGCACTTTACAGCTTGTGGTGGCCACAAAATAGAATATTTGACTAATACAAGCTTAAAAAAAAAAAAAATTACTCATTGTCATATTGTTGTTTTTACACAATTTTTAAGGCAATAATAACATGACTTGTTTCTAGTGTCTTAATAATTTCACTCTGCTCCAGCATAACAAGCTACAATTCATTTAGATTGTTGATTAACTACTACTGCATGGAGATCTGCTGCTACCCTTAAGTTAAATTCTGAAATCACTGGATACCTTACTGAACTACAATTTCCTTTGTCATTAACATCTGTCTGTGTAAACAGCAGCTCTCCCCTGGCTAATCAGCCTTTTCGTATTTCCTTCAGATATGTCATGGAAACCAGTGTTTGTAAAGTCTAATTATTTCCATGTTGACCACAAATGTTCAAATAGAAAAACAAGTAAACAAAGAAGCAAAACACCAGTTTTTCAAACCAAGAGCACTCACTTTATTTGGGGAGAACATGCCAGAACTGCTGTATCACTTTATACCTGACTTGTGGACAGAATAAGGAACGCCAACATATGCTGAAGCAGTTACCCTCCCTTACAACTACTGTATCTGCACATTTCAGAACGCCTATTAAAATGTTGCCAAAACTCTGGAAAAATTTATACACTAATCTTACTTTCATTTTCTCTTTCAATATCATTTTAGAATCCATTATAAATTAGTTTCTACTGACAGTATAAGTAATGACACATTTAGGACTAGCAGTTGTCTTTTCCACCACTTCCCCTCCTCGCCCCCACAACATTCCAATACAACCGGGCTGGTTTTCTTTGGAGTCCCTGCACATTCACTTTCACTCCACAGAATACTGAAATGTTTCAATGGTATAATAAAGGTTCTATCAATTTTCATTTGCAAGAATTTGCTTATTTATCTTTTACTTGCTTATCTTATTTTCTTTTAACTAGACATCCAAAAGTCTTTTCTTAAACCTAACCACCCTTCACTGAACCTCTCTGTCCAATTCTGATCTTTATTTTACAGATAAGCATTCTCTCCAATAAGCCAAGTAATCATTAAAGAGTATGGGTATACTTCATCCAAATAAGTGACTTGTTTTCAGTATTGACTCCCATTCTATCCCTTCTCCTGATGTAAGCTCATGGTTATGCCACAGAAAAGTACATCTAAAATAAATTAATCTCCTACAATACTAAAACCAGCAAGAGTCAACGAAGAATGTGTCCTCATGGCACACCAGACACTCCATAGTAACTCCATCCTTCCTGCAGTACACTCATCCCTTTTATCCTCCACTTAATACAGCTTAAATCAACTATTTAATTAATTTAACAAATTAAATCACAAAAAGCAGATATTAAATAAGTTTAAAGGTATACACTTTAATTAGGCAGATTTCTTTAACCAATTGATTTAAACTCGAGCATTGACATAAAACAGCTCTGCCTTTTGCTCACTGACATTATTAGAATTCCAATTCCTAATTTGAACCAATAATTTATCAATAAAGTGCCATACATATTTCTAGTGAAGCAACAGAAAACAATGCCATTTTCCAAACATGTTCAGTAAATACATGCTCTGCATTCATCACCAAATTCTGGATAAAATTATTGTTACCGCAGTAATTCTTACCTGTTTTGGTGTGAATGTCGTCTTGTATCCTCTGTTCTCTGAAATTCTCTGACGGATACAGGCTTTACTGGTGAATTCTAAGCAAAAAACCACAAAAGACTAAGCTAGTAACTTATTCAGAAAACTGTACACTAATGTCAAACAATCTCATTGTAGAGCTACATCTATAACTACTGGTATTGAAAACACCTGACAAAGAAACAAAAAACTGAAGTCAGGGATGTTTATTTCCAACCAAGAGAGCTCACTCTTACTTTTTTCTTGAATTTAAATAAATAATAGTTTCAAGATTAAATATGCCTGCTGATAACTTCAGGAGTTTAAAACCTCCAGTATTAAGAATTGTGCAGAGAAGTTCATGCAGGTATAAAATTTGTACTGAAATGTACACACATTCTTTGGAGGTTAACTCCACAATTGTACAACAGTGTAGACTGTATTCTCAGAAATGCAGGATGCAGTAGCTGATCGTCTTTTTATGATGCTCTAAAGACAGCTCCCAGAGGGACTAAAAAAGCAAAACATGGGATTAATAGGAACACTTTAGGTTTAATCTGAGCAATGAATTAATTTATCCCACGGAGAATAGAGACATATTGCCTTTGGTGTTATTTAAAAACTTCCACTGACACCTATTAATGTAGGAAAATGGAAACTTTTCAAGATTAACTTGCCAATTTTCACTCATGCCTGCATGCATGCTGCTATGTTGCACAATCAGCTTCCCTAAGTAGTACAGTATTTTGGATTGTCTTTTTAGAGAAACTACTGCTTCAGCTAAAAGCAGTTTAATTTTTATGAATAGACGGACCCCCAAAGAAGAGCTGTTTTGATGCTGGCCAATGCTTTTTCCCTACCTACAACAACGAGTCCTTGGGTTGCATTGCCTACAGCTGCCTTTTCTGAGTTTTGCTCTTGTGTCTGTGCTTGAGCTTCTGTGATTTGACGTTGAATTTATGAGATTTTCCAAATGAATACATCTCTCATATCTGTGTGACTGATTTTAAACACAGTAATATAAAGCTGACAAGATAAGGACCAGGCTTCTACACAAAGGCTAAAGATACACTTTTTTTTGGTTTCCTTCTTCAAAAAACAAGTATCTTTCTGCTTCAAAACACACAAAACTTTGAAAGGACATACCTGAATCAGAGCACAATAGTTACTGTTTAAGCAGAGCAGCCACAAAGATTTTTTTCAGACAAGTTATTCACGTAGTCTATACAGAGAACCACTGAACTGTGTAACTGTGTACATAGGTATTAAGACTGACAGAACACAGAAGGAAACATTATGTGGCTGAAAATCTGTTTCAAGAGCTTCAGTTTCTGAGGACTCTCTCCAAAAGTGTAACATCCAAATGACTTAACAGGGAACAGCTTTCACAAGGGCTTTGCTGGGGTGTGTGAATTGAATGAATTCAAGTAAAAGCACCACCTCATTGGAGATTCGCCGCTGATCAATGTAAGCCATGAACTGGGAGCTGAGGCTGTCTGAGTCCATGCCCTTGGGCTGCCTCACCTCCTCCTCCTCCTCCTCTGTGGCACAGCTGTCGATGTAGTCGATCTGATCGAGATCATGTTCCACTTCACAAACATCCACAGAAAAAACACCCACAATCAGATAACCCACAGGAGAGGAAAACACCCAACAATGCAGCAATGTCAGGAACTGTTGTTTTTCTTCCATCTGGGAAAGCTCAGCCTGAATGCTCTTGGATTTTGCCAGGCCCACTAACATTAGATAAACAAATTTTGAAATAATGATAAAATTTATGCTTTTTAAAAAGCAACAAGGAACATGTATCAAACATGTAGTTTTATACTGCTAGCTGTAGATACTCTTGCAGTGAATGAAAAAGTAAACACTGTGGTTTTTTTCAAACCCAAAAACTATGTATCAAAATCTTTCAGCTAATACTAAGACTGTACAATGATCTGTGTACAGTTTTGAATAATTTCTCTTGGTTCTCTATCAGAAAAATGAGAATGGATATGACAGATTCTTCTACTAGTATTACTACTACAACAGAACTGAGAGCAGCATGTCTAACTTATCTGGATGCAAATACAATAAATATAAGACGCGTAAGTGGAAATAATGAACAGCACTACTGAAAGCAACAAAATCCCTCTAAAACAATATAAAGGCACCTGCAATTTTATTTTAAAAAGAAGAATGAAAAAAAGAAATGAGGAACCACTGAAATGAGAGCAAGAAACAGCACAGCTTGGCTGATATTGATTTTCCTTGGTGTGGGAGATATTATGTAGGGCAATTTTTTCACTTGTCACTGCTTTTCCACATTTTGCCCAGGGATTTTGAGAGTTATGACACTAAGCAAACCCCCCTGGTAAAAATACTGTGCTGGGTATGAAGAGGAATGCATAAGTTCCTTTTCAGAGGACTAGGGTTTTCTTTTTTCTTAAATCTCCCCAAACTTGCTTCAGACTCTTGCAGACATTCTTTTTTACTCCCCCACCCCTTTCCTGCTTGTCTAAAACAGATTTCTCTTTGCCTCACCACACAATCTAGCAACTGTTACTGCCAGAGCCACCCGCTCTGCTACTACAGCCATCCAAAAATACATTCCTATAGACTTTGGCTTCATTAAATTTCCATCTCAGTTTCAAATCTTAAAAAAACCCCAATAAACCAAAATTCCCCTTCTTTCCAGCCTTACTTATTAAGTAATTATAATGATAATGATAATAACAACAATAATGCAGGAAAGGGTACTAGTATCTGTGTTAGGAACAAGGAACTGCAAAGCATCTGGATCTTTGACAGCCACATGCTATGGTTTGTGCCCCTCTCAGATACACCTCCTCATGAACTGATCGTGCTCCAACTTAAAAGTCTGTGATCATTTTGAAATCCCTGGTGTACAAAGCCCAAAGAACAAAACAAAGTTAGTCTTGGAAGCAGAGCTGGCAGCACTACCTGTCATTAAGGCTGCCCACAGCTCTCCATGACACTATGTCTTCAATTCTTCAAACTGCCAGAATTTAACTATTTGAACTGAATTTTTTTTTGCCCCATTACTGTGTGAAAGTGTGTGAGTCAACTAAAAAGTTTCAGATATTTGTAGAAGGTGGCAGAGAAAACAAAAAATTGTGGTAGAGAAGAATAAAACCAAGAAAAGATGGCAAAAGATGAAGATGGGGAGGAGGAAAGAGAGAAGAAAAAAAGTGGGAGTTGGGCATAGGAGATTAGATGTAGCTCGGAAGAGTAACACAGAGAAAATGAACTGTAGCCACCAGAGAAAATGAAGAACAGGGTGCAGCTGAGAAAGAAGAAAAATTAATTCAAGTATGGGGATGAGATCTAATCACAAGTAGAGCAGAAAAAAGGAGGAGAGGGAATGACTGAAAAAACAAACCTGGAAGACCATTAAAATTAAGGCATGTAAACAAAAAGAGACCCTGGGGACAGCAGACTATTAGAAGTTAAAATGGAGGAGGACTGTGTAGATCAAGAAACATGGAAAGTACAATCAACTCTTCAACAATTACAAGGGTGCTACTGTAAGATTGCAGGACACCAACTGAGAAAGAGCAACAAAGCACTGCCACTCAAAAACACCAGCCCCTCCTAGATGACTAAAGTTTGGACTAAAATCCAAGACTGAAATGAGACACTTGTACTACTCAGAAATATGAAATTCCCTGACAAAATTGCTCATCCTGTTCTGACAGCAGTCGGCACAGAGCACTGACAACTTAGTAGTGCTGTAAATTTTCCCCAGAAGCTCAAACAGTGAAACTCCATGCACTGAAATTCAATATTCCAAACTACCATTTGAAGCAGTTGGAGATTGTAACATAGCACCTATGCAAAAGCTGGCAATGTTTTCAAGAAAATCTCAACTCTGCTATTTGATTTTGCCTTTAACATTCTTAAAACAACAGTATTTTTACAGTTTCCACAATACTGCTTTTGTGTACTCCCACCTAGACCCTTCTGTTTTTTTCCCTCTTTAAACAACCTGCTATTTATAGGAAACATTCTGGAACTTTAATAATGATGACAATAAATACTGTTAGCCAAAGGTCACTACTTACCTCCACCATTAGTTACAACTGCACTCCCTCTGTTTTCTTGGTACTGACATTCTCTTCTCAGTCTCTGCTCTTTGGTGATCTCTGCCACACGTAAAGGGAGATCCGAGAATTCATCTGTTGGCTTTGGAAAACAGTGAAGTCAGGAAACATTTTTCTTCAGAAACATAATTTTGTGAGCTACCACCTCTTGATTTGTCCTTCAATTGTCCTGTTTCACAACCACAAAACACTAATTTAAAGCAAAAGACAGCTATAATATACTGTTTAAAAAACCCCAAATAGTTACATTTTCTTTAGAAACCAGCTTGCCTACAGTTTTATTTGCAGTATCTGCACATGTCTTCAGACATCTCAGGATGGAAAATCCTAGCACCTTCTCTAAAACCAAACTAGGAGTGCAAACAGATTTATGGAGTATAGCTCACTGAGACACTAAGTTTTGGCTACTTTCTAGTTGTCCCAAGCGAAAAAGGGAACTTCTTCCTGAGAATAATAATTAACAATCTTTTAGCAAAAAGATACTACTCTCCTGCTTCTAAATAGCAAACAGATTTTAACATTTCAAATAAGCTGCAAAGAAAGAAGACAAAATTTCCCACCTGATTTCCAAAGCTGAATTTTCATGTTCAGATTTATTTTATTGAAACAACTTTTCATGAATAATTATAATTGACTCAGCATTGTAATATGATACTGTTACAAGGTTTTTAAAATGAGGAACCCTATTTTTCTCATATTTTGTGCTCCAGTAAATTAATTTCTCATGCACTGTTTTACACATTTCTGTTAATATTTCCAACTTGGGGTCTGTCCCATATAAAATTAAGCTTGTTTTTGCTCCAATAAAACAATATATAATTTTGGCTCAAGGCAACCTGCACACCAGCATATGCATGTTACCTACGGAATGTGCTTCCATTATACATACATTTACTACTCTTTCCTGTACAATTCTGCACTCAACAAAAATAAAGCTGCAACACTTACTTCATTCCCTGACCATCTTTTGTCTCCGCTGTCCACACTATTGAAACCAGAATCAAGTGCTCCATATGGACGACCAGTATAGAGCTCCTCGTGGCTGTCAAACACATAATTTTAGTTATTGTGATATAAATACCACCAAAAGCTTCTCAGCTAGAACAGAACAAAAGCAGAATAAGCTACCAAGCATACTTGCAGCATGTTCACAAGCTCAGCATGTCTGAAAACCTCACACTGCATTTGCCACAATAGAGCAGGAAGCACGTGCTTACAACTCAACATCCTTGTCAGTCAGCTGTCACCTGCCACTGCCTGGCCTTTTCAGAGCTATTCAAAGTATAGATCCATGCTTCAAACATTTCCCAAAGAGAAATTATGACAAAGCAAACTGTCTCATATTTCTGTTTAACAAGTCAAACTTTCATTTTTGACTACTCATGTTTTGGTTGAAAAACCCTGTCCAACAAACTTTTATGTAAATAAGGAGAAATATGTACGAAATCACTAAAAATACAGAATATACTACTTCCACTCAAAAGTATGCAACATGTATTACATAAATATCTTCAGTATCATAATTACCTAAGAAACTGCAGTAAGCTGGACAGTGTTTCAAATACATCATAATATAACAACTATAGAAGTACAGTTTTCATCTTACAGAGCTTTGTTAATGACATGTCTAGACAAAGGCATTTGACATGTGCCCAGTGGTACAATACATGTAACCAAACAGCCATACAGTTCTTTAAATTTCTGGGCTTAGAAACTATGTAATTCAGCAGTACAGCCATCACAGATGTCAACTCTGGCAACTGTTGCAGATAGCTACAGTAAAAGAGACAATGGGCCTTGTCTGATCCACTGCAGATGGCATTTCACAATGGCTCAACTGTCCTAGTGGCACTTGATGCCCCAGGGAGAACTGCAGCAGTAATTACTACATAATGCATATGGAAGAATGAATTTCAGGAAGTTAATTGCTTCACCCCGTTGTAACTAAATTGCAGGTCATTTTCTCACTGGTATTGCTCTCAAGTTGCTGCTCCCTCTGAAATCTCACTTTTAGGAAATACTTATTTTCAAATTATTATTATTATTATTATTAGTCCATACATGTGTATGTGTGGCTTTGTAGAAGACTGACAGGCTACTATCCAGGTCTTTTTTAGTTTTCAGAAAGACATGAAACAGCAAAGAAGTACCAGGAGGGATGGAGCCTACAGATGAGAAACATTGAGCTATGCATCTGCTTCTATGCAGATGCAGACCAAATGACAAGCTCTTGCATCTGCATGGAGTTTTGATTAACTCAGGGGAGTTCCACTTTTATAGCCCTGTATGTGAATAGAAAGATCATCTGCATAACAAACCACCAGAAAAAAAAAAAGCGAAAGAAAAAACAACTCCCTTCTTTTGGGTGGGAAGAAAAAAGAATAACCATGAAGTCACCTGATGCAGTTAAAGAGCTACTAATTTGAATAACTGACAATAGAACCATAATTACACTAACAGTTCACAGAACTTACATATTGGATTAAAAACAAGGGTCAAAGAAAAATCCATATGCAGTATAATTCCATTTTAAAAAGATCAGTATTTTTAGCCTCTCCTGAACACCCAGTTGTAAGTTGAACAATTATTGCAAGTTGAAGAGCTCAAAAATGAGGAAGTGTTTTGACACAAATTTTCTTTCAGCTTCCCTTTTCAATTGGAGAATTTGAAAAGCTTTACATCTAACACTAAAGCTAGCTGGAAGCTCAAAAATACATAATCACTATTCAGAGGACTTCTTCAATTTAACAAGGAAGCTGCTTTCTGTCCTCCCAACTCACAATTAAACCCAGCTATTCAGTGCTACACACTTGATGCATATATAATGATACAGCAGCCATCTTGAAATCAGCTGAGACTTAAGATTTTTATTCCTCCCTGACCAACAAGCTACAGGGAACAACAATTAGGCATTTGGATAGATCAGAGCATTTTAGAGCAACTACAGCTTATGTGGGAAGCTGTGTAATGCTTGAAATCAAAGGATGAGAAGACAAATGCCTGCTAAGACCAACAACAAAAGGAAAGACAATACTTGCCACCATTTCAAAGTCAGACTAAAACATTTATCTTTACCTCCTGTAAGAAAGAACAGTTGTCCAAGTCCCAGAATATTCACTACACTGGTTCACTCATGAGTACTTCATAATTTAAATCTTCTAACTCCAGACTATACCAGTCTGCCTCAGTGCCAAAAACTGCTACACAGCTTTGACAGTTCTGTCTTCTCTCAATCATGTTCATTTCAACACCAACCTGAGCTGCTCTGAGCTTCAGTGTTGCAAATGACAGACTGGCTTGTTGCAGCTGAACAAAACTTGCTGCAAGACAAATTTCACATTGCTTATGTTTAGAAAAGGACTGAAACATACAGGGTTTCACTCTGGTAAAACAGTTTGATATAATTTGACAAGGCTAAACTAAATAATTAGCTGTGCTAGAACCTCCAACCCACACTTCCTGCCATAATGTTTCAGAGTATCTTGTTTTATTAGCAGCATCAACAGCCTTGCTATTAAAAATGTTTGATCAAGAGTGAACTGATAGCATGACACAAACTTCCTTAATCTTTAAGAGTCTCTACCACTCAGTTTCAGACTCTCAGCCTGCATGGTAGTACACCAAGCTGATCAGATAAACCAGCAACAAAGTCTAAGTGGACTGATTGATACCATATTTCTATTGGTCACCTTTGAAGATAAACACAAAGCTCTTGTGCCTAGCCTGAAAATATTAACTATCACAGCTGAAGGCTTTTATTTCTTTCATATCAAGTTATGTAAAAGTATGATTACTTGGGATTCTCTCTTTCATTGGTTCATTCTACCATTTTCTTCTAATCTGTACTCTGCTCCATGGACAGTTCTTTCACAGGTACATGAAGATGGAAGGAATCACCTGCAACACTAAATGCCCTAAAAAGCGCAGTAACAACAAAGAATTCTATCTTCAACTCTTATCTCCTCTTGGGTACCGAAATACAGCTAAAAGAAAGCCAGCTGAAGCTCATTTCATACTGCTGAGTCTGGCAAAAATTCTAAAGAAAGCATCCTCAACTCGTTCTGCCCTTATTTTTACATTTACAATTCCAAGCTATGATTAAAATACATTAATTCTTCTCATTTCACAAAAGCAATTTATGAACATTTCCAGAGCAATATACAGCTACAGACAACAATAAATCAGTAAGCACACAGCCCACCTGATTTTGAATTTCTCTTAAAAATAAACAACGTATGTTAGAGCTAAACAGTCATTTAGAGCCTTTTCTTTCCAGTAAAAGGACAGTATCTTCAGTATTATGTAGAAACCATCTGCAACAGCTTGTACCGGAAATTGATTAACACTTGACATGCTCATATGTTGACCTCATCTAGAACAATAATTTAAGACATTCAGTGCTGATGAGGAATCACTCTGTCAGTCCCTCATGCAAATTCTTCATAAATCTGACTCAGGATGATATATTGTGAAGCCCCCAATTTGTGTTTTATGGCTGCTAAGGCAGCAGTACATCCTTCAGCAACTTACTCCTCCACACCTTATTACTACTTTCCAAGATGACTGAAGTAATTTTTATATACATATATATATTCAGTTTCGTAGTTCACTGACTCCCTTTCTTCTGTATCACTAAACAGAAATAAATCTTAACTCCCACTTTTTGCTAGACATCTTAATTTAGCAGCTGATACGGCTGACTGTTCCAATATTTGTGTTACAATGCCAAGCAGCAGTGCCAAGAGAAAGCTTGCCAAAAATAATAGTTTACCAACGGGGTGGAGATCAGAATTTACACCTGTGGTTTGAGCACAGCAGTTGTAAATTCTGTACAAAAAGTTAAAAATCACAGCAGGGATATGATTCAGTAAGTCTGTGGAAAATATTAAGATCTTGTAAACTGAACATACATGTTAACACGAGAGCATACCTCCTGTATTGTTTATTATTACTCTCTTTTTACTGTGTATCAGCTCTGACACTGCCTTTCACATGATACTGCCCAGGTCATCTCCTCAACTGCTTCTCACTTCTTATGCACTGGCACCTTGCTAGAATGCACCATGAAATAACAATATTTTTCAAAGCCACCTCAATGCATTGGCCAAAGAACAATCTTTGATCTCTTTTTTTAAAAAACTCAAGGCAGATTGACAAATTTTCCTGAATGTCACTAAAACTAGGAACGTGCAAAAACTTGTGTAAAACTTGTGTAAAACTTACCATGATCCAAATCCCATGGGTCTTCTATCATAATCAGGCAAGTCTGGAGCTATCTTGCATGCTTCTATGTTCAAGTATTTAAATATATGAATTTTTCCTTTTATACATATCTTAAAAAAATTTTAAAAAATCAAGTAAGTATAATTTGACAATACATTTCAAAGTACACTACAGACATTTAAGATGCAATCGGGAATAACAATAAATGAGCACATTTACATCAACCAATGCATCTTTTATTCTAATCTCACTACATTTTAGAGGAACAGCTATAGTGGAGCATCATGGGATGCCTGTGGTAGACAAATGGAAGCTGTCCTCCAAGAACATCTGGTCTGCAGGCAACTTTGTCAGCTGGATGCTGACATGAGCATTTACAAGGACTAGAATTTATACCCTTGGCATCAGAACAGATGCATCCCACCCATGCCCAGATTTGAATGCCAGTGGCAGACTGCCAAAGCCAGCTCAAATTTATAGTCAATGAAGCCAGTAACAGCTGTCTCTGCTTTCACAAGCAAAGCAAAACCCTACTGAAACTACAAATTTCAGCAAGTGCCTCTCTTGACTCTGATGAAGCAGCTCACAGTAGAATCTGTAATACTCAGGGGCTCATATACCCACATTGAAAACTAAATTAGTCACTAACAATATTGCAGTTTCTAGCTCAAAGGCCAATTTGAGTACTCTGCTGCAAACCGGACCAACAATCTGCAGCACTGAGACCTCAGTCAAAATTTTGACATTTGAGTGGCAGAAAATCAGTCTTTCCTAACAGAGGTTCTTCTCTCCTATGTTGAAAACAGAAATATTCAAGCTAACATTAGTGGAATTCTTTGTAATACCACAAAGCAGAGACTATTAATACGGTAAAGAGAAGAAAAGGGATTTTTCAAGCTCTGCTGCATATTTAGATAATAGAATTTATTTAAATTTCTCTTGTTTTTAAATAACAAATATGTAATATAATCCTTCAGTTTATAACTTAGTTCTGCCCTTGTTAGCTGAACTAGTAATCTAATTTTGCAGCTGCAGTTTACCTGTGCAGGGGGGGACTGGAGAGGGTTGTTTTCTAACATGATGGTCTGAAGATGTCTGAGGTTCCTATAACAAACTGGTATTGTTGTTATTTTATTGCAGGAGAAATCTAATCGAATCAAAGGTAACTCAGCAAGCTCTGGAGATAGAAAACAAACATACGATTCAGAAGATTAAAAGAGTTATGTAAGAAAAAGCAAGAGCATAAAAATATGTTTTTCACAAAACAATTAAGTTGCTTCTAGCTCTTGGGGAAGAAGAAGGGATTGAAAATAAAGAAGCGTTTGAAGTTTCTGCTGTTATAACTGACAGCTGTTTTCTCACCTTCAGGTAAACGCACCAAATTATTTCTTCTGACATTTAGGTCTCTCAAGGATTCCAAATTGCCAATCTGCGGAGGTATTGTCTGTATTTCATTACAGCTCACATCCTACAAAGCAAGAGCAAAGAATTAGTTACCATTGCCTACTAAGTCTCTGTTAACAATAATATGCAGCTCTATTTAGGGACTGAAAGAAAAAGACAGCTATTTATATAACACCTCAGATCCTTATATTCATTCAATCTCACTGCTGATATGAAGCATTGTTTTAATTTTAAACATAAGGGGAAATAAAAGCTTTAAAAGACTAAGCATTCTGTTGTAGGAATTTATTTCAAGTTACTCCATAGTATTTCAGACAGCAAAACTTGCTACATAACAGCTTTTTGCCAGAAACAAACATGGCAAGAAGTCGAATTCCACCAGGCCTTCCTTTCTAGAATAGGGAGGACATTTAAGTTGATATGCAACATTTGTTCTCCAGTACACCTTTCCCTCACATACAATTCTTTTAAAGTCTCAATATTTAAAACTCTTTTCTAACCTCTATACAAAACCAAACATAGTTAGAGACACTGTGGCAGACACAAATCTTTCTTAGGCCAAGAGCAGAATAGTAATAGTTGAAAATCAAGTGTATACTCACAAGCTCTGTCAGCTGTCTGAGCAGTCCAATTTCTTCAGGTATTGAAACCAACTTATTATTACTTGCTATCAAAACTTTTAGTGGTAGACTACAGAGGTGTACTGGCAAGGTTGAAAGCTGGTTTCGACTTTTATACAGAAAGAAAACAAAATAATCAGAAAGCTAATGAGAAATATTCATGCAATGGAAGACACATACAAAAAAGCACACTTCATTTAGATTATCAAATCAGTTTTTATGTAATTACTACAAAAGTAGTTCCATAAGGCTGTTCTTCATTTCTTGCTTTATCTAGTTACGTGTGAACAAACTCTGAATATAAAGTATTAAGGCTGATCAGATGCTTTTGAACTCAGTGTAGAGGAGCACAATGTTTTTGTGCCCTTTCAGGTGCCTCTGATAACTGGCTATGCTCTATCACAAAGGAGTTTGTTTGAGCTGAGTGAAAAAGCTTCTCTCATGGGTAGCACTGGGCAGCACATGTGAAACTCCACAGAGAAAGTCATCAGACACTGAATATTTAAAGTGTATTTCTGATTAAGTAAGGATGATAATGGTACTGCACCAACTAGAGATACAGCATTAGGAAATGCATATCTGATTCATATCCCATTTGTACAATTTTCACATCAACAGAGAAAAGAAATAAAGAAATATACTTTTGTCAATTCAAAAGTATTGCTTATAACAATACTGTGCTTATAACACCAGAAACAGCCTGAGACGTTTTTTATTTGTATCTCTGCCGATTTCTGAAGAGAAACTTTTCACATCTTCTAAAAGACCCTCTACAAATGGAAGATGCTGTACACATTTGGATTTCATCAACAGGCCAAGTTGCAGTAATTTGCTTTTAATGCTAGCAGAGAAGCCTTAGTGCTTGAGAAAGATCTTCCAAAACCACCAGTACAGTGAAGGTAAAGGGATATTGCATAAGCCTTACTCAGCTGCTGAGAGCTGCATTGCAAAGACTATGCAAAAGCTCTACCATCTCTTTTCAGTCTGCATGGTGATATTTCACATGGAAACGACTGGAATTTATTTATTCCTTCAAGCTGGAATTGGTTTTTTCTTCTTCATGGTCCTCTTCTACAAGCTGCTGTCTAATCCTCATGTTCCCCGATCCACCTAAGTAGGTAACACTGGCTCAGGCTGCTTTCATCCAATGACATACAACATTGTTAGCATTACTTATGGATGCACAAAAGTGTATAAATCTAGACTACTCACGCTAAAGTAAAATTTGTAAGACAACTGTTACCTGATATTTAAAAATGTTAAAGACTGTAAGTTCAAAACAGCCTCCGGGATATATCGAATGCAGTTCTGGTACAAATTTAGAGTCTCGAGGGAGACAAAGTGACAGGTTTCTGCTGGAAGCTCCGACAGTCTGTTCCGTGACAAGTCTGAAGTGAGGGAAAAAAGAAAGATTCAGTAAAGCTGCCTTAAAACTTCATGAAGTTCCTTGCTTGGCAAGAGAGAGAAGTTTAACCAAAACACCTAACAAGTGTTTGTATTTGAAGAATCAATATTTCTCCTTAGACAGTTCCAATTCCCAGTCTATGGGCATAAAAAAGCCAAGAGCATTACTTTCGTTCACAAGCTGCACTGTGATAAATAATGCAGTTGCAAAGGGTTGTATTTTCTTTAAAGGTCAAGGAAAGCTGCTGCTTATAAGAGCCAAAGGGCCGTTCTCACAGACACACACCTACAAACCTCACTTTCCTCGCACAGCCAGCTCTGACAGAAGCATTACCCAAGCTCCAGGTATGACTGAAGCTCACTACTGCAGGAGCTATGATGGATATAAAGTTCAGCAGATGTCACAGGGTGCACAAAGATAAGAAACCATGAAAGTAATGGAAAATTCTAATTCAGCAATATAAAAAGTTAAAGGGGAACATAATGAAACCCCTTATCTGTTCACCAATAAAAATAAATAAATAAATAAATAAAAATATTAAAAATTAGCCCCCTATACACACACACCAAGTGCTTCTTTCCAGCTGGCATCAGGCTCAGACATGACACCAGCTTCAACTTGTCCAAATTTATTTTGAAAACACAACACTTTTAAAAGAATGTTTCTGGCAGCTCTAATAAGTGGGAATTAAAATTACAAAATAATAGAAGTCAGCAATAAGTTTGCATTGCATATCTAGAATTATTTTATTATTTTATTACTTTATGACAGAAAGCAGTTTGAGATCTTTGCCCTACTCTTCTATATTTTGTGGGGAAAAAAAGTTTTTCTCTTTTATTTCCCTTTTCTTCCACGAGTGAAGAAAAAGCTGCACTTACAGATTGCTAAAGACAGCTCTATAAACATCATGATCTTTCCATTTGCCAATCCAGATAAAACATCAGATAAATGCATCAATGCAAAGAAAGATCATTGTGATGGATCCTGCTTGCTGCTACTGCCAAACCAGAGTTTTCCTACCTCTATAGCTTGTCCCAGGCGCTTTGCATTGCCAGAGTGCATGAGAGAAACTGATCAGAAATACAGTGTTTTTTTCCGATCCCCGCTCCAACAAACACTATGCCAGAACCAGGGAAAAACATTGGTGCAGGCAGCAGAATCCCTAATTTGGTGGCAGGGAATATTTTTGGCATTTTAAAGCACTCACTGAACTCCAGCTTAAGTGGAAACAGCAAATTAATTGGACTGATCAGAATCTGCTTAAGAATCTGTAGGTAGTAAAGGAGCCAATAAAGTAATTGATATATCCTGGAGGAACACAGCATACACTTCCAAGAATTTATGCAATGGATACTTATTTTGCACTAGCCATCTCCCAGAGTGCACTAGTATGTCCTAGGGTTCCTTCTGCTTTACTTCCATAGTTTAATTCTAACTAATGATTTAGTGAAAATGACAGCAAACTCCAGCACTCCCCTCCTCCAAGTCGTAGAGCTGCAGCAGATTTAAAGCAGAGTTTTAGTGCTGTGCTACAATGTGATGTCCAAAATTGAGACATTCCTAGTGGGATCTCTCCGTGTGCTAAAACTGTTGTAAAACGTAACAGGAGAAGAGAGATTTTCAAACAAACATACTGTCCCAACATAAGTCATGTATCCTGAATAATTTCTACTAAGTGCAGCTAACCACAGTGCTTTCAATCACTGGAATTATCCGTGATCCACACAACTTGCTATGAGGTTTCACAATACAATTGTATATTACCATGTAAGAAAGAGAGAAGAATGCAAATTATTTCAGAGAAGACAAGAAAAAAGCAAGAGTAATTTACAAAAAATACTTGTTTTCCACATTGACTAGATGTTTAACCACCTATTTAAAGAATTATTACAACACTGGTTTACATGTAAGGTGTTACAGTTTCTGAAGCCACCACTTCTCTCACAACATATGAACATCCCTCAGCTCACAGCTTTATCTCTCCTTCACACAGTTGTGCTGGCAAAGGCAGTTTGAATTCTACCCACTTTAACAGAGAACCTGGCTTCCTAAGTACTGAGTCCTATTTTCTGGCAGAAAACTGGCAAATAAAAAATTTCTTTCAACTCTGTTGTGGAAAGGGTTTAACCACAACCATGAGAATTCTCATTCCCTTTTTATTTCACTTTACCTTACCAAAGAGCATTTAAAAACTACTTTTTACACATTATGCAGACCATAAGGCATGAATTACTCAAGAACTTCATTTATTCTGAGCTATGATTCAGTATTGCTAGAGAAATAACTCCCCGCGAGAATAACACTAGGTATGAAGAAACGAAAATATACTTTTTAAAGCAACAAATGAGCTCATAGTATGATAGAAGAGACACCAAAGCTGGTTAGCAGCAATGAATAGGTTTTTCCAGACTTCTTTCAATCTACAGTGATTTTTAAAACTTGGCATTCCTATACAGCAGTAGACATTCACTGGAAAACAGATTAAATTGAAGCTGAATTTTGATGCTGCAGTATAGTCTCTTAAATCATTCAAAATGGACCTAGCCAGTTACAAGTTTGGTTCATAAGTTTAGAGCGTTTTTACTCATGATGGCTGCAAAAATGCTATCTTACACAGCATCCGTGATTTCACGTGCCCAAATGGGGAACCAAGAGGGAGGGTTGGCCAGGACCATAAAAACAGGCAAGCACTAGGAAAAGAACAACTAAGCTAAAACAAGAGTTGAGAATTGAGTTGAGAATTACGCAGAAGCAACATATGACAAAATACAGTGTGAATTCTGAATCTGCAAATTCAAGAACTGCTTTTTGTTATTTGCAATCCCTGCCTTGCCCCTGCAAACTTCCAACAAGTATTTAAATTTCCCCAAGTCCAGAACACAGCATCCCTAAGATTCAGTGATATTTTCAAAATTTTGTCCAGTTTCTCTGAAATCCTCTCCTATGCCAGAAATGTATACCTTAAATGGGACCACAAATGGGGCAGAGAGTACAGCAGTCACTGCATGAAACAATTCAGCAATTCCATCCTCTTTCCCACAATCTTTCTCAAACACCTGAATGAGAGGCACAGCTATAACAAACCAGAAGACAACAAAAGCATTCCAGTGACTGGTTATATATTCACTTATTTGCTGCCCAGCAGCACAGGCACTAGCTGATGCTTTTTCAAAAGAGAAAGTGGAAGTGAGGTAAAAGAAAAAACTAAAGTATTTTATTTAAAATACCCTGTCAATTAAGATTTGTTTTGGTCATATTCTTCTGCTACTGTATGCATAAAATAACTTCAACAACCAGAAAATAAAAAGGCATTACAGTACAAATTATTGTGTAAACTAAAATTTCTGTAAAGATTTCTATTTCTCAGAGAAAATAACAGATGTTGCAGTGAGATATTATTTACATTTTCCTATTTTTTAACAAGCAAGGAGTAATTAGTGCAATGCAGGTTATTTCCTCTAACATGTAGGTGCACACCCTTGCTGTTCTCACACCTTAAATTGCAAAAAACAAATTACTAATTAGCCCCCAAAAGAAAAAATTACTGAATTTCACTATGAATAATCATATTAATAAAGTATAGCTGTTTTAATTTGAATTAGGATTGACTCATTTGCATCCACATTTCATGGGTTAAAATCACTGTTACCAGAAATCTTCCTTAAAAAAAAGGCTCTCCTATTTTACTAAAAATGGATGTGTTTCCTTGAAGGCAAGATCATGTGGAATTTTGGCAAAGGGGAAGCATTCTTTGGAACTAAGCTCTTTGTGAAAGATAAAAAAGGCAACAGTACAGATACAAAATGAAATCTCAGAGCAGAGGCAGATCACTGACCTTTTTCATCTTAATTGGGATTCTGCAGAGAAAGCCAGCAAATCCAATGCTAAATGTGACAGGATACACTGTGCTTAAAACTGCATCTTTTGGCATTAAATGTAAACTCTTCCTTCTTAAAGAAGAATGTTCCTCTAACATTAAACATGAGCAGGGCTGTGTTCACATATTTTAAAATTCAGCTGTAACACAAATTTTGTCTCCAAAGGACTATCAGTGATGCATAAAGATGCACTGTGATAAGTACGGGATACCCAGTACATGCACTACAAAGAGAGGGAGCTGCAGCTCAACTGTTGCTGGCTCTCAGACCAGCTGGGTGGTGATGAATTCCAATTCATTGCGAGATGCTAATGGGATCAGTCCACTAATCCTGTTGTGATGTGAATAGGCTTCTGCTCTCATTCCAATTAACAGTGACAAAGAACGCCAGCTCTAGACCTATGCTTAGATAGAAAATTTTGGTGATAAAAATCTGCCTTTTGTTGCCAGAGATCTATATGTGTTCCCCGCACACTTTGAAGTTTGGGGTTTCCTAGTTTTTTTTTTTTTAATTTAAAGCAGTAAAGCCCAGATTTTTGGCTGTTTATTCAATATCAAGGGTCAACAACCACCACAGCACCCACTGGCAACACACTGATGTGAAAGAGATTGTGACACTGTCAGCTGTGGGCTCCCGCCTATGGTGTAACATGGCTCCAGAATAACCCCGTTGCAGCTGTGTGATGTCAGCCACAAACTTGCTGCAGTGATGCAACAACCGTGGTATCTGTGAATTGATCTGAATCCCAATGGTGACACTGGTGGCTATAGACTGCCCTCAGCTAGGATGACTTCATCTGTATGGCAAGAAAGTGTTCTGTTTTCCCAAAAACTATGAGGCACGTGTTGTAGCTTGAAAGCACATTCATGGTTTTCCTTTAATAACAGACAAATCTAGGACATATGAGCTTGCAGCTGACAGAGGAAAATATATTTTCATATGAATAATTAAAGAAGCCAATCAATGACCAGGAGGCTGACAACCAGTATAGTGACAGAAGGCAAAAAGCAGCAAGAACTGCTTTAGGAGGACAAAGTATGTTCAAGAAGAAAAATCAGAATCTGGAACTGTGTAAACAGACCCTTTTTTCCCCCCACATACACAACTTAAAGACCAGAAGCAATCTCCACAGTTTCACACTGATAAGAACAAAACCACCATAACACTGAAGCATATCCTTGAAGTATGTGATATACTCTCCATGATATGGAAAGCAGCTCACCAGAACAGCTCTTTACAGCTACTGCTCCCTGGAAGGTGACTGCTTAGGCAACAGGCACCTCTCAGATAATGTCACTAAAACCATCTTTTGAGGAACTTGATGCCATTTTATTGCTCAATTCTGACATTTAGAATCAGCTCTATTAGAACAACATTTCCAAACAGATTTGAGACACATTGTTATATAAACCTCAGCTCCCCCTTTAGCTTGTTACTCATTCTATTAGCCAAATAAAAGCATGCATATTTATTCTGGTTTTCTGAATTGATTTTTTTCACTTCTTAAACACTTCAGAACTCGATAATTTAAGAGCAGCCTGTGATTCTGCTGACTTTTAGGAAACATTCCCATAAAGCTACTAGAAGAAAATTAATATAATGAAAGCATAGCCCCAAGCAGATGACCTACTGGTACTCTTTTCTTGCACAAGAAAACTAGAAATCATCATAAGAGAATATCTCTGTGATATACTTTTGATGTTGTTGGACCCCGTACTCAGTTACTGGGAGTGTTTCTCTTTCTGAACACCGAAAATGTTGGCATCCTTCGAGCTTCATTTCACACCTGGAGGATTTCCTGACACAGGAGGGGTGACTTTACCTCTTCCTGCCTGCCATGATACAAGACAAACTCTTCTGTCGTACCCTAATTTAAAACAAACCTCAAAAATGTCATCTCCTGACTTACCCTCTACCAGCCAGCCCTGTCAAACCTGAACTTTTCCCAATTATTTTCCCAGGTATCTAAGATACCCTTTGTTTAAACATATTAAGTTAAGGTGGCATTTACTGAACCAAAATGCATTTGTTCTTTCTGTGTTTTCCTCAGGTAAACTGCCAAGAACAGTACCACTGCCCAAGCAAGAATAGCCACGGAACAGAGACTAACAAAGACTGTTTTCACCTGCATTATTTCTGTAGCCTTGTAATGAAATATGGAATTTCCAGTTTCAATTTCCAGTATTTCATGAAGGAAGATTAGGTTCAGATGTGATCCATCCTTGATACACTTATCACATTTCAATTCTCAGCAGATCCATGCTTGATATGCATGATCAGATTCCTACTTAGCAGCAGCACCAGCAGCATTCAACTGCATTTTAACCATTTCCATGAACTAAGAGCTCGTAACCAAGAATCTCCAACCTGCTGGTTTTGGCACTGTGCACAGGCTGGTTTCTGCAGTTCCAGAAAACAAGGCAAAGGTTAGTGGTTTCTTTCAAATGTTCACTTGGTGGTTCTATGTCTGGAACTCAAGAGTGACCACCAAAACTTGCTCCACCAACCTGAGAATGCACTGCATGACATGAAACACGAATAGAACACTTCCCACTGAAATGGGCTCTCTGGATTTCCTGTCTTGAGTGCTAAAGACAAGGTTTGTAGCTTTTAACCAAGGTTGCTTAACTGTCCTTTATAAAACCTGCTTCAAATCACTGCCAAATCATTGTCAAGTTTCACATGTGTGAAACAAAGTTTCACAGATGCTATTTCCTGTGGCTACACTTTTCTTTTGGAACATTCAATACAAATAACAAAGCCTCTTGCCAAAGCTTTTAAAAAACAAGAAAACTCTTCACTTCTCTGAAGAACTCCCACAAATCCCTTGCTTGAAGCAATTTTAATGATGTGAGAACTATGGCCAAAGCCTTTACCTTTTCTTTTCCTTCAACACCTAGATTACCAGGTGAAACTTGGCTGGCTTTTTTGTTTTCTAACTCAGGAGCATCTTAAGAACAGTGACACAAGGGAGATCTGCAGAATCTGGCTTCCAACTTACTTGAACTACACTAGGTTTTTTTAGCAACTCTTCTCTGTTAAAACACATCACATAATACCAAAAAACCTTATCAAGCACAGCTTTCTTACCCGGCCTAGTCTCTGCAACATTCACCATTTGCTGTTAAGACTAGAAAAATCTATGTACAAAGAACTCTAAGAACTTTAATTACACTAAATAAGAAAACTCAGTCATACCTGGGATCAAAGAGGAAAACAGAAGAGTCTAAACACCAGCTCCTATTCTCCTTCCCTTTTTTCTCTCCCCATGATTTTAATGCATATTTGCTGTACTTTAGCTGTCTCTTTTACTCATGAAGGAAAACCCCACAGGTGCCACCATAAAAAACACTGACTAAACACAAGCACATACTTCGCAGTTCTGCCTTTAATGTGAGCTGCTGTATGACCACTGACAAGAAAGCACATTTCCAAGGAAAGCATGAGCTGCTGGAGCAGAGCCATCTGAGTACAGCAAGAAGGGGATAAACACTGTAACGAGAGTAACAACTTGAAATACAATGCCACTTCCTTTGCAAAATGATTTCATTTTCCTTTTGCAAGGAAGAATATTCTTTGTTTATTAAAAACCTAAACCAAACAGCGACAACTATAGAACACCATTATACAGTTGTTCTTGTGTGATTACTGGAGAGCAGGCAAGAGTAACAAGCTCCAGTCCCTGCAAGGAACTGAAAACTCTTCATATTCCATCAACTCCCATTGCTTTTCCTCTAGCTGGCTCTAAAGCCGAAAAAATCTGTAGCCTGAATGGATCAAACTGTTATGTCAACTATTATTTATTCATTATTCAATGCAGACCCTGGCTTCACAGTCAGCCACTCTAAGTCACAGAGAAATTCCTTACTAGCCATGTGTTACCATCCTCTCCCTTGAACCAGCACTCCTGACTGTGCAGTCACACTGCCAGTTGAGTCTCATTATTGAGAACAAATCCTAAAAAAAACCAAAGCCACAAAAAGTTTTCAGTCCTTCTGAGGCATGATCCAATTCATGCTGCAGTTGAGTAATCTCTAACATCAACTCTAGGGAGAAGATGAGAATGTGTGGCTGCAAGAGTATGGAAGAAGGAGACTATGACTTTTGGCAGTATCTGGGATTTGGACCAGCTGGTTAATAACAACCATGAAACTGCATTTATTTGGTTCCTTAATTCACAAACATGACTAATAAAACAGGTCTTTTCAGAGTAGTAAATACAGGGTTGTGATCAGGGATTTATTCCCAAGTTTTGCTCATTATGGATGTGTATCTGAGAACACAGCACGGTATGCCCTTCTGTGCACACCATGGTATTTTAAGGATGGCACACGGTGGAGCAAAGCAAACACTTTAGGAGAGAGATGAAACCACTTTTCAGATGAGCAAGGAGAGGAATTCAGAAGCTTTAAAAGAGAGGCTATGGGAAGTCAGGTGACCTGCCAGCTGGGCCTTATGACTGGTCAGTAAATAGCAAGACAGATTACAGACAGAGTACAAACTGCAACTCATGCACTGCTACAGCAGAGATCATGCAAAGTGGAGCTGTTTATCCATCTGAAAACAGGAATTAATTCTAACCCCTGCACATGGGGTTTGTGGTTAAAGAAGTTTTTACATATGCTCTGCTTCCAACTCCCATAGACAGCCCCCCAATCTTCTCTCTTCTAGCAATTTCACTCCCTTTCCTCACTAAACTTGGCACCCAGCCAACAGCACACTCATGCTTCTCTTTCAAACAGCTTTAAAGCTTAGAGCCAAAGAAACTAAACTAAGTGAAAGTTGGAGAAGCAATATTGCAAAAGATCTATCACTGAGTAAATGAACTGGAGTCTCCAGCTCACCAAGGCTGGTTAAATAGGAGAGGCTCAGCTCCTCACTGTCCAGCTCCACTGCAGGCCCCTCTGCTTTTGTTATGTAGCAAATACATAGACACAGCATTTATCTGCAAGGAAACCAGCCTCTGGACTATACCTACAAAGCTGGTAAGGCAGCATACACCCCTTCATTGATAAAACTGGTTTAAAATAAGCTGTTTGGGTTTGACCCAAACCTACGCCTTGTTAATTTAAAACTAAAAAGGAAAAAAAGAAAGTCAAATCATAGCATAAAACCGTCATGTCTGGCCTTTTATACAGTGTAACAAAGACAGTTTAAATGATATCTGAAAGCCTCGGAGATCCCCACCCTGTGGGATCCGACTTTACTGGTTTAAAATTATCCCCTCTCTTGGGTCCTCCCTACCAGTCTTTTGCCGTAAGCTACTGATTCTGCAATGCTTGTGTGAGCATTTCCCAGTTCTCATCTCAGGCAGAAAAACCGTCAAGTTAGCTCACATGATTTTTGGAGTTGTTTAAACTACTCTTGCAAATTTTGCCTGAAGCTAACTTGGGGAGGACTTACATGAACTGTCTCTCTAGTGGATATATGAGGGCAGTGACTTCCTCTGGCAGCACAATTTCTTTAAATTAGCTGTTATCAGCACATTGACAAACAAGTTGAAGTCTTGCCTTAACAAAGAGCTGAGAAAAGGAGGAGAAGTAAGAAAAAAACTTTTCAAAGAAAATCTTTCATCAGGATTTTCTAGGCAGACATTACTTTGAATTAAATCAGATCAAAGTCTTCATTACTCCAGCATTCCATTTTCTTGTAGCATTATGCAACCATCTCGGCTAAAACAAAGGAGACTAAGCTCGTTTTGTAAATGTCTCACTGCAATACCATCACTTAGAATCATTACATGGTTCAGATTTGCTGCTTTGATTCCCAGCATACATAACACAAACATTTACCTCTCCTGTATTTCTTCATCATATATTTTTATCTAAGACATTTGCTTTTCTCAGTTCTCACACTCAGAACCATGGAAAATAAATACCAGTATATGGACATACTCGTACCAAAAACATCAACATACCTCCCTTCTATGGACTCTCCCGATCAGGAAACAATTCCTCATTTTCTTTGACGTCTCTTCACTTTCCCATGAATACTTCAGGACAACTGAGGGCTCAAGACTTGAGTATAACTTGTCATGTTCACAGCGGCAGAACTAACCTGGCTGTCAGTTCATAACTTACAGAAACTTGTTCTTAGTTATATGGTTTAGAATGCAGAGGAGAGTTGAGCAGCTGTACTGAAACAGGAATAAATAAGGCAAAGGGCTGCAAAAAAGTTCCGTTGAAGACATTCTTTCACAGGCTCAAGCTGGAATGCTTAATTTGAAAGTCAAGTCACTTAATGCATATTTTTTATCTTGTTTTTAATTAAAAGCTTGCTAATGTTATTATGTTTGTCCTGACATCACGGTAAATTGTATTCAAAAATATACTTCAGTACAGGACACAGTGCAAACTGCCACCTCAAGAGCAAGGGCTGAGCCAGTGGAACAGTCTGCTCTCTGTTCTGAGGAAGGCTGAGTGGTCTATGGGGCAACTTTTCTTTCCTTACTTCTACAAACTAAAAGTACCACATTTTTCTCATGGTCCAAGACCAGCCAGTAAGCACTCAGAGGGCTTCAAAGTCTTCACACACATTATCATCTCCTCAAACTAGCTTCTTTCTCTTTTCCGGTTTTACATGGAGAACATGGGGCACGCAGTATGTATGAAAGGCACTGTACAGGAGCAGCCATGAAAAATAAAAAAAATCTTGCCAAGAAACTATGTTGCACATACAACTTCTCAAGGAAATCAAGAATATGATAAATAATAGTTCCTCCATTCCATGACAAGACTCTCAGACACTATGCTAGAAACCACAGTCTGTAGTTTAAAATCCATAAACAACCTTCAGTTATTCATAAAAGGGAAGGGAAGGAAGGGTCAGATAATCAGGACAAAGTAATACCACAGGTTAATATAAAACCTAATGCAGAGGCCATACAGTCATAAGCAATGACACTGCTGACAGAAGAGTGTTAAGGACCTCTAGGAAGGACTGAGCCAGGCTAGAAAACCCTTAAGGCAGCACAGTGCCTTTTGAATACATTTACACTGTGAGCTGGTCGTTCCACACGCAGCTTAGGCATCCCAGTTACATCGACTGTATTGATAAACGACCCTCAACAATCTGTTCACGGCTATCAGAGTCACACCCAAAGAGACCATGGGTGAGGAAGACTGTGTGGTACTGTCACTTTGCTGAATGTTTTGCTCTGGCTTTCATCTGAATCAGTGCAATATCTCATATATTCAGCACTTCCAATGGCTCTGGTGAGTAAACTGTAACTTGGGGAAGGAGAACCTGGGATGGAATAAATACAGGACAAATGTGTAAGTCAGGAGGGCTGGAAACATAAAATGCAACTAACAAAGACTTCTTATTTCCACCATTAATCTATTTATTTTACTAAAAGCTTCAATTCATCTTAATACTGGACATAAAATTCTCCATCTACAAGCATTTTCACATATATATATGTCAGCTAATATAACGTGCTATTTACCTATTGTCACATTAGTTCTGCATATTCCCCCCTTATATTTCACCAGTGAGTTAAAAATGTATTGCTATAGTCCTTTTCCTCCACAAACAGTTTAAATACAATGATACGTTAAAAGTCTGCAATAGATGGACAGACAGTAAAGAAAAAAAATGTTAGCTGTGAATACTTTTCAGAATGTCTTAAGGGAAGAGTTAGAAGCAAGTCAGCTCAAACAAGCCAAAACTGAAAATGCAAAGGTCCTAAAAAGTAAAGTGAGTAATTTCACATAAAAAGGGCAATTACTTTCAGAGAAAGGCAAGCATTTCTATAAAATTTTATGCCTATTATTACTGCATTTCTCTGACACTCTTAATAGAGTGCCTCTGTATTTATGGCAGTCAGACACAGCTTCATCAGACTGCACAGTAAAGTCACCAAGTATGTCTCATACCACTGCAGACACTGCTCTGTCTTCTGCAGAACTGTATTTTACTGAGGAGAAAAGTCAATGAAGTCCAACAGTCAAAAGTCCTATGTTCTTTTAATGGCTCCTTGAGGCCATCTCTCATGCTGACATAATCCTTAACAAAAAATAGTCTGTTACACTTTACACAAGCAGTGTTTTCAATTTCAATAGGACAATTATTGCCAAAATTCTAGAAAGAGAGCTGGAGTCTTGCAAAGTCATCTGTGCAGTACAAACCATTTTAATGTCAAGAAATAAAACAACAGTATAGGATATGCACGGAAAATATCCCGTATCAAACAGAGGGAACAGCTAAATGAAGAGTTAAATGGCAGCAACTGCGAAAACATATGTTTAAAATACAAAATATATTTTGAATCTGGAAACCGTGAAAGTCACCTTCAGTCAAAAACACACCATGCACACATTACCAGGGATCAAGGGCTACAGAACTGGTAGTCACCATTTCATACATCTTCACTTTTTTTTTTAAAAAGCTAAGCTTGCTAAAAACTAGTAGCAAGACTATCAAAATGATTGTTACATTCTCAAAATAGTATTTGAGGTGAATTGTATGCACATCTTTTCACAAAATAAAATTAACATTATGAATGCCGGAAGTAAACACATAAAACAAAAAGAGTATGGAAGTGCAGCCATGAAAAATAAAATCCAAACTCATTTGACCACAAATGAATTTTTTTATTTTTAAATCCAAACCAAATAGATTCCTATTCAGGGAAATACTTAAGCTGAGGTTTAACAGTAAACATTGCACTTAAGAAGCAGTGATGAAAATTTATCTCAAACTGCAGTAGTCACTTCAAAAATTTTTGGTTGGTTGTCTCTATTCCTCCAGCTCTTCAGAGAAACAGTTTTCTGTATGTAACAAGTTTATCTATACCAGCTCAGTGCAAACTGAGGAAAATGAAAGCTTTTTGCCTTGCTAGGAGAATTCTTGACAAACACTGAGCCACAGAAGAGAAACTGTGCAACAACTGCCCACACTGCACAATGATGAGAATTCCACTTCCAGAGATCTCTACTATTCTATTTCATAATGGCTACTTCAACTGCTGGTATTTTAGGTCTACATGTATACAAAACCGTAACTTAAAAAGTGTTTATTTACAAGCACGTAAGAATTTCAAGTGGAAACATCTCCAAGTTACAGAGAAACTGCCTCACCCCTGCTAACACGGGGCCACAGGCATGACACTCGAGATGTATGAGAGCATTCACTGCTTCTCGGCAACCAGACACTGCCTTCTGCCCACTGCTCCTGAAATACTTGACTGTGTTCCAGCAGATCAGGGTTTCATTTTCCAAGACTGCTTCACAAAGTTAGCAGTGAGGGGAAGAGTGCAGTAAATGAACTCATCTCCCCAGTCCCCTAGATAAAGTTCCTTCAGGTACAAAAGGAATTACCCAACTTTAAAAAATCAGCTTTTAAAAACATAATTTTAAAGCAAAAGACATAAAATAACATTGAAAATGGAGCTAAAACTATTGCCAGATTGTAAATCTATGTGCAAGCTTCTGGATCCATCTATTATTTCTTCCTATCAAAAATTATGAGTACTGTTAAAAGTATGCATTTGACATGTATTAAATCCACTTACCTTTCCCAAAACCTCACTAGCATAATGGGATTGGGTACAAAGAGGGACGATAGCCTTCAGCTTGGGTGAACAGGAGGTAAACTAATGGTTAGAGAGTGCAAAAAAGTCCCAAAGAAATCTAACCCCAAAAACCACAAAATAGCCCCAATGCAAAAATCATTCCCTGGATTTTAATCAATAGATTTAATGAGAATAATTCAACTTTAACAACTTCCTTAAGTCTGCACAGGGTGTGGGGAGATAAGAGAGAAGGGCTTTGATGCAGCAAGGAATACTTAGTCTTGAAATTACAGGTTTGTTATTCACTAAATAGCAAATAAACCAATGAACCACACACAGCAAATTGGAAGAACTGATTATACATTGAAAATAAAATTGGCCCTAATATGCAATATTTGAAATACATTATAAAAATGGCACAGTATTAAAAGATTCATTTAACTTCAGTATAAACATGGAAGCGATCAGCAAAAATAAAGAAATATTGGTAGGAAAATGTAAGTCAAGCAGGATATTTGAAGTTATACACAAAGAAAATTTATGATAAAGCACTAACAATAGTAGCAGTACAGGATATTTCTCTTGCCCTGAAAATAGTATTGACCTAATTTCTGCTTTTCACTGATGTAGAGTAAGATAGTTAGAGTGGAAGGATCATAAGACAAGATGCCATAAACTGACAAAAAAATCTGGTCATAAAATTTTGCCACTAGAGTTTGACATCCCCTGAAAAAGTTAATACCAACATTACACCAGGAATGACTCTTCTGCACAGCATGCAATTCTATGATATTACATAATGTAGTCATGTAGCTTCAAATCATCTGGCAGGGAAATAGAATACAAAGGCACATGAAAAAAGCCTGTTTCAATGAATTTACTTATATGCAATATAAAAATTGAAATGAAATTTAGAAGAAGTCTCCCACATAAAATAGATGGTTTACAATTTCTTTTTTCCTCCTCTCTTCATGGAGCACAAGCTGTGCCTTCCAGCTTTAAAATTATATGCTTTTGCCTGAGAAGTAAAACAATACACTAAACAAGTTTTTCTCTAAATGCCTCTGAAATAAGGATGAGTCGTGGTGCAACCAGGGAAGAACTGGGATATACCACACAAAATAGAGAAAGCAAGATACAAAGAGATGGGAAATGCAGTGATAGAAGGATTTCTTTATGGTCCAAAACAGAACAGAAATAGAACAGGCAAATCTAAAAAGCATAATATAAGTATGAACACACTTTCTTCTAATATGACTAAAAATCAGACACCAGTGTTCAGCAGACTGAAACATCTCCAGATGTTTAAAACGGAAGTATAAAGTGCTTCTCCAAAAGTGAAGTGGCAGGCAGCCCACAGGCTGGAGAACAGAAATTCTCAGGGTTCTACTCAGGTCTTTTGTTTGTTTGTTTGCTTTTCTTATCCCTAACAATTGGCAGGTACCAGACACACTTCTCATCACTATACTGAGAAAGCCCCAGGGACATGGGCTGTACACATTCCTTAGAAGAGGAAACCTCTTCCCCAAAACAGAGGGAACAACACCTTATTTCAGTTAGCCCAGAATCTGCTCATACAGCTTGTAATGCATGCTTCTAAAAGCCCTTATATTTCTGTTTATAACATTTTGAGCATGGTCAAGAATTAAAAAGAACTGTATCATATGGGAAGAATACAGTCAAGGTTAAATTTTTTTTAAAAATTTTTTTTTTAAAGTCACATTTCTGTCTGAAAATCTAATTAAGTAGAAACAATAACAGTCATTATTAAAACTGTTAGAAGTTTTTCTTCCATTTATATAATGCAAATCTGGCAGCACTGTGGCAAAACTGCATTATTAATGAAAATCTGTAGTTTTGCCTTCTGTTTATGCATCCAAAGAGGAAAAATGTGTTTTAAGTAAAAGGAATATGAACTGAATAATATTTTAATTTTATTTATATGTGGAAAGCTACTTAAGTGGTCCAGTTCCAAACTGCTAACGTCTTTTTCAAATGGAACTTCCACAGACTTACTTCTTATCCACTACAGGGCAATACAGGGGCTGTGAAAAGAAACTGCAGTGCAGCAACGTTGATAAAAGAACCTAACAGATGCATTTCTCATTTTACCATATTTGTGAAAGGAGAGATCGCAGATGTTTAAAATATCACATCTGTATTACTCAGTTACATAATTCACAGCCAAATCATGAGCCCTAGAAATGTGTGTGTGTCCAAATCATGAGCACTAGAAACGTGTGTGTGTGTGTGAGTTCCTTCACCATCCTCAGAACACAATGCCAGTTCTGAGCTAATCACCAGTGAAGGTTTGATGACTGTTACCAACAGTAAAGGTCCTGGGATTTCCACACTGTAACTTTTAATGGTAATTATAACAATCTTCTGACACACACTCACCCCTGAATGATGCGACATAACTTGCACCCAGCAGAACAGAGCCATGAAATATTTAACATCTGAATATTTGCAATAAGTTTACAGCTCTAATGGTCAACTTGCTGTTTTAGCATAGATGGGTTCCAAAGATAATTTTTTCACCTTGCTAAGCACAAATCTCCCCACTCATTTGCAAGCCAGCAGAATGAAAGGAAATAGCAGATATTTTATGGCTCATAACCACATTCAGTTGTGGCCCTCTACAAAAACATTTATTCCATAGCTGAGCTTAGGGCCAACGTAATGACAAGCTCCTAATTGTCCTGCTATTATTGTGCTCAGTGACTCTCTTAGTCCCTGAGAACAGTGTGACTGACACCAGCTCAGACACCAGCTCAAACACCAGTAAAAGCCTTGGTCTATGACTGAGCAAAGGGTAATATATATGAATATAAATAATAGTAATCGTGAATTAAGCATGTTTAAATTATTACTTGTCTCATCAGCATCCTAAAATTAATGTCCTCCTTGGATTTAAAAGAAACTTCCTTCCAAACGTTAAAATACCACTTATTCCTCTTTTTATCATGCTAACAACTTGGATGAGAAGACTGGAGTTGGTGATGAGAGAGGCATTTGAGACCAGGCAAGATTAACAAGAAATGAAGAAAATGTTAAGACATGGAAGTTGGGATAAAGGACATGGAAAAAAAAAAACCGTGGCAGAAGAGACAGAAGTGAGATAACAAACATACTGTTGGGAACAAGACACGTGACATAAATACAGGGAGGAACCCCAACCTGGTAGAGCGTAATCACCTCCAGAACACCCAAACACAGAACCCAAGATCTGCTCAAACCATCACCTCTGCCCTCAAACATTTGTTCAACTTGGAAGAACAGCATTCCACCCTACAAACAGGTTCCAGGGAATGACAACCTCCTGCTATCTTGCTGGCTCAAGTAAGAGAAACATAAAGGTTTGAACTGTCCTGATGAGTCACACAGATGCCAGTTTTATTCCATTTAACCATTCTTGAAAATTCAGACCGCATTTCTGACTAAAACGGAGCCTGAATTTAGAATTCAGCATCAGGAAAGCAACTTGTAAAACATGCTGAAATTTTGTACAGAGAAAACTCAGTTAAAAACTTATGTAACACAGCTAAATCAAGCACAAGGATGATATAGACTATCATCAGAAATGCCCACAGAACCTTAATTACTCATTTCCTGTGCATATCTACTGTCCACATCTTTAACTAAAAACTACATACCACTTTTCATTCTTCTTCAAAATTTTTTGTTCCAATAGATTTTTTCAGACAAAACGAAATTACTGTAAGAATCAGGACTGATCACAGACAAAGTCTTATAAAAGAGAGAGTTGTTGAAAAAACATTAGGGAAAAAGCCCAGGGAATTACAGAAAGAAAAAGGGATGGTTAACCTGAAAGGTGCTGAATGCTGCTTTGGAAAAGTAGATTGTATACTGTCACCACCATATATTTCCTTCATAATACTAAGCAAATCTTCTAAACTAATCTTTCAAAAAATAGTAATTAATCACATTTTTCTAGATACTGGGCTTGATTCCCAGTACTCCCAAGGAGTCACCAAGGCATCTGAAGTTATTAAAAGCTACATTTAAAAATAATGCCTGTAAATTCAGGCACTAAGTCTTTTAAATTTTGGTACTCCAATTCAGCAGATGTTTTCAAACTTTGCACCATTCCAAGCTTTATATATATATAAAATGCAGTAACATTACCATGCTTCACTGCACAGAGATTACATGAAAAATAGTATTTGAAAACTTCTCAATAGTCTGGAGTACTACCCAAAAGCCCAAGGCAACAATAACATATTTCTGTATTCAAAGCTAAGTTTCAACAATAAGCTGAACAAAGAGACTAAAATTCACATGGGTCACTGAACAATGTGGGGGTGGTGGGTGGAACTGAATAGATGCTCCCTAATCCTCCTGCCCTCTGCACAGAGCACATTACGGTTACAAACCATATATTTCAGCAGCCAACACCTGGGCTGCATAGCAAGTTTAGGTTTTCTGGCATATTCTCATTTTGGAGTGCCTGAAGCTCATTGGGAGAAAGCTATGATTGTAAATATTTTAACTTTCAAATCAATAACATTATCAGCTAGAAGAGAACAAAGACTCTCCTCACTCCAGAAAGACTCATGGGCTGTCAGTGGAAACACCAGTTTGTAGTGTAGAATTGTAAGGGAGGCTGAGCAAAGGACTATCAGGACAATTTTGGGGACTTCAAGCTGAAAAAGAAAACCCTCATCCTGCACATAGACAGAAGTACTAACTTAGGCACAACAGACCTATAAAGAAAAGACCACGATGCCGTACCCTTTGCATCTTCTCCAAGTATCTGTGACTCAGAGAATTAAAGTAATACTTTTAATTCTGATGCACTGATAAATCTAACCACAAGACACTTCTAACATAAATAGGTTTCCACTCCTCCACTTTGGAGAGGGGGACACGGCAGATAAAGAAGACAGCACCCTGCACTGCCCATGGCTTCTGCTGAATACACAACTGCAATTCATTCAAGCTGTTTGGCCAACATCAGAAACCATGAGATCCAAGCCTCATTAGTTATTAAAGAGAGAAGAACCCTTGGATTGAGTTATAACCTTTTTGTTAGCTACCGTGTAATTTTAACACACGCTACACAATTTGCAGTGTTTGTTGTAACTAATTCTTTACTGCTGGTTCTTCTACTGAATAAACTAATTACATCTACTGCATTCTAAACCTGAACCATCAGTTCAAAATTACTTACATAAAATAGTGTATTTTGCCAAATGAAAGCACGAGAGCCAAACCTATCAGTAGTAAAACTTCACTGAATGAAATTCAACTCTATAAGCTATATTGTAGAAAAAAAATTCTTAGGCTCACTGAGTCAAAGGCCAGCATATTGTTTGACAGAAAATAACTACCAAATTTACAGCAGGTCAGTGGTAAAAGGTTACAAAACAGAGTTAAGGTGTGATTTCACACTTGATGCAAGCCAATTTAAGCTTACACATCTGCCAAAACAGACCTTCTCATTCTCATTATCCATGCAGTCCTTCTACCCTTTTGTTTGCTGGCATTCAAACACACATGAAAACGCAGCAAGCTGTTCAAGGATTTGATACAAGTAGTTACTGGCTGAACTTCAGCCAGGCAAGTACAAAACAGTTTGCTAAAAGGCACTAAGATTGCTGATGTTGACTGTGCAGCAAGAGATGAAGACAGAACTTCCCCTTTTGGCCTCAGCATAGAACTTGGATCACATTAGGCCATGTATTTATGATGGACTTCAGGGAGTACTTAACCAGCAAAAATTTGCTACCTTCAAGCACAGGTACAATCACAGGAGAACAGGACTGGAAACACCATGAAAGAAGCACAGACATTCCCTTTTTCTCCCTAAATTCTAGTTTGTCCTTCATGTGACTGCAGGGCTCAATATATTCAACTATGAATCCCTACCCTCTTTACTTTTTATGTAGTCACAGTTATCTCCAAAAATATAGCTACAAGGGCATAGGCAGACAGGACAGTATTAAAAAAAATTACATCTGATCTTGATGGAGTCAAGGAAGGGGAAGACTAGGGAAGTAACTAGAAACACATGCAACACCACTGAACACCACTTACAAGAGCTCACTGGTAGTAAAATTTGATGGTGGGACTTTATTGTTTGTTTTAAAAGATAAACTCGCTAAACAAAGGCGTTCTGAATGTCATGTATTGCTTTTATTGCCACAAGGATTAGAAACTACAAGCTCAGATTGCATTTTCCCAGTTGCCATAAAACGTTAGGGGAAAAGACTGCCTGTGTGCCAAGAACAGCTGAGCATTACTGCAGGCTGCAGGTCTCCATCCAAATCCAACATATCCAACAAAAACTATAAACTACAACGGTCTCCTACTCATTGTGTTTTCAGGGTAACAAAAAAAAAAGCCAGAGAACTGACCTCAATTTAGCAATTTACCAAAGCACCACTCTCAGACAATTCCATTAGACCAAGAATTGCCAGTATTTATGTACAGACCACACGAGATCAAGACTTCCCAATAACAGAAACACGACAAGAACAGAAAAAAAGGGAGCAATAATCAAATTAAACAAGGACTGACACAAGTAGGAACTAAGACCAAAAGATGCAGTTGAATGGAACAAGCTGGATTACTGTCCAAAGTCTGGGAAGGCTTGTGATCCTCTCTTCTTCTCGCTCCTACAGCTACTAGAACCTCTGGCCAGTGTGTTTACATTTGGGTTTTGGTAAGGGTAGAGACAAGGACACAAATGCAATCACAAGACTCTGAACAACCCTAATGACACGTTAGGTTTTGGGTTTTAATATTGAAACTTTAGATAATCTAAGTACCAGTACTGTAAACTCTGCTGACAAATAGTCTGAGACTTGAACAAACAATAATCCCAATTCTTTCCAAGTTACCTTAAAGATCACAATAAGTTTACATGCAAGATATAGTAACTCAAAGAGATTTAAAAAAAAAAAAAGTACTTTTACACTGGTTTTGATTGTGCTGTTGTGGCTTTAAGAACAAATGTTTGGGTAACAGGGTCAATACTCTTTGAGCCATACCGTGCTTCTCAAGTCATTTTACATTTCATTAGGCAATATCAACTGAACTTCTAGAAGGAATGAAAAAGACCAGTGAGACCCTTTACTGCAGAACACGCACGTAGTCACTGGAATCCTTCTAGACGCATGCAAGCACTTGGTATACAGAAATTTTATTGACAGTATAGTCAGATTTTACCATTTCTATGGAGAGCTAATAAGAACAAAACAACAGAGATGCCTTATTGGCAAAGCCATTGAAAAGGCACAGCAGACCATTCTTCCTGTTCAGAGTTCATCTATCATTTTTTACTACTAATACATTCCAGAAACAAGACATAGTGAGCTACACGTAATTATTTTGCTTGATTTCCATACAATGGACATCTCTTTTATTGCATAAATCCACATATTCCCAAGTTCTCCTTTAAAAATTGAGACAGTGAGTGGTTTAGGTAATTATAGCTGTCATGGAGGGTTTGACAAACAACTTTTCTGCTCAATGTATGTTTTAGGCCACTGGGAAAGCTGTCAAATAATGACATCAGAGTCTACATTAAAGCTGGCGAAATGCAACTGTGCTTCCTTTCATATTTAACTCAGGTGGTTTATAGCTCTTCCTTTTCCTAATCTGTGGTCAAGAACATGAGTGGAATGAACAAATGGATTGCAACTCAGATAAAATGGGGAGAGATAACTAATGTTAAATGAAAGTATGAAAGAAAAAGAAAAGTATGAAAGCATATCTCTCATTTGATAATGAAGAAGCTTGCTCATTCTTCAATCATTAATGAGCTTTGCAAACCTGAGTCACTTCCTAAAATTCCAATTAAGCTATAAGGGAGAAATATAAAGGAATGAGATACTCTTTCAGTATCTAAGTTATTAGTAATTACTATGCTGTATTTCTTGCACATGAGCCATCCCTCACATATGAGAATATGAGATGGATGACTGCATCACACCCTGTAGGGAGTTACCTTCCTGCTAATCCATGCCAAAGCTTTCCAGCACAGACTATCTCATCTTCAATTTGATTTTATATATGATCTTAATTCTGGTCAAAGTACAAAACAACCAGAAACTCACTACTGCTTTACTGCCTGCTGAAGTTATCTGCTCAGTTCTGAGAGTAACCTTAAGCACTGATCTTGGTTTAAAAAGTCTCATGTGGGTCTTCATCATCTTGAACACAGCAGTGCCCAGAAGCAGCCAAGGCTCTGACAGGAGAACCCACTTTCCAGTGAAAAGTTTAGTGACTGAGGAAAATGATTAATGAGGAACTTAATTTTTCCACTGATACCTAAAAGACACACTGTATTAAGTTCAACAGTAAAGTGCAGCAAACCTGACCTGGTTTTGCTGCTCTGATGACTGTTTAGTGAGTGGTTAAGAATGCCACCTAGAAGCTATTACAGCTTGAGCACCAGGATTAATATTAGTCAAATCTGAACCCATAGAAGGTCCAAAGAAATGTGATCTTCCCACTGATTTACCATCTGAAAACGTACCTTATGGCTGACATCACCCACAATGAACCTCAAAAGCTGCACAGAGCACCTAACTAAACTTGATCAAGCCTCTTATCTCTAACACCCTGCTCCTACTGACCCACTTTGCTGGTTCACCTGCACTGAAAGCAGCTTCCAGGCAGGGCCAGTGGATCTGTTAGTGTTTGAGGCAGTGTGAGATCCTGGTTTTCCGGCAGGGTAGTTACATTAATGAGGGATGTGATTCATTCCCACCTCATAAGCATCAATGTGTAACTGACATGAGTTACTTTTATTGCTACAAGAATGGGAATGAGCTATATCAGTATATGATTCACACTAGAGAGGTGTCTATTCAGACACATGAAGAGCATGGTTTGCACATCATTGTTTCATCTTCAGTTTTGTAACTGAATATGTAATTTGGGAGCAATTCCAGTGATTTTTATGAAACACAGTCATGCCTCATTTTATATGCTTAGAGTCTGTGGCACAGTATGTAGGAAGGCACTTGGGAGTCTACAGTCTGTTTTTAAAGTGTTTACTTAAGTGTTTATAACACCTAACACACATATACATTGTATCCTATTATTTGCGGCTTCTTCCATACAAAAGAATTGTGGGCCTCCCACAAACTAAATCGAGGAGGGGAAAGAAATAGATTAAATTTGTAGCTGAGCACTCAACTGAAAACTGGGGGTCAGAAACACTTGCATGGCTTTTTTTTCCATTGCTCAGCCTTATACATAACAAAAGTCATAGAACAAACCACGTTAAAAAAAATCTCAAGATTAAATTATTCACAGCAGCCTTCAAAACACAGAATTCAAACATAATGGGTGTCCTCGCACACACTCAATAAACTTTGCTTTTACAACTTAAGAACAGTTCTAGCTTTTTTCTAAGGTTCATTGTGATGATAAATGCACAAAAGTGTATGGCATGCACTGCTGCTTATTAGCATTTAATGCTTCTTGAACAACTACAATGCAAATATTCATCACAATAGATGGGAACCTTGGTGGGAACAAGAATTCCCATAAATTGTTCAAGAGTACAGTAAATGAATATTGTTAAAACCAAAAAGCCCAAATCCCTCACAAATGCATATGCTGCATTTGCCTACGGATTCGTCCACTACACGTTCATTGTGCAACTGCAGTTGTGTACAAACGAAACAAAAAACACCCCAAAAATTTATATCCCAAGAAGAAGCGTTTTCTATGTATAGATGTGTTCGAGACAAGCAAACCACAGTTGTCTCAAAGTTTGCTTGAGTTTTCATGAATGTTTATTTAGTTAGTGACAGATTTTTGCATAAGTAGAATGTTACAGGACAGAGTATGAAGTCAAGACAATTTTAAGGAAGGTCCCATTTTGAATTACTTAACTGACAGTGTAACCAACACACTAACAAACATGGTAACTTGAAAAAAAAAAGTGACATTGCAAGCTTATTTCTAAGCTTTTCAGCTACAGCGCAATACTAAAAAATTTAAATTACTAGATTTCAAAGCTACAAATAGATGGCATGCTGACACCTTTTAAAGTTACTTTTACTTCACTTATACAACCAGACAATGAAAATAAACTAAATTTGCTCTTTATCATGTATAAAGAAGATTTCTACATCCTGCACAAACTCTCTTTTCCCAAGTCTCATCTCTCTATTTAGTATAATAATATGCAAATACAAATGTGTTTTCACTTCCAGTCAAGGAACTTAGAGGCAACTATTTTTTTTAGTCTATTCTTATGAATACTTTTAAGGAGCAGAGCGGAAAAAAGCCCTATTGCTTACTGTACCTTGTAAAGTATTTAACAATGCTTAATATCCTTAAATCCATTATATACAGGAGAAAAAAAGGAAAGTGGTGTGATTATATTCACAGTATCTTTCATATCTTGTTTATGGCTGTTTGAAATTACAATAATAGAAGCATAAGGGCGTATAGAGCTTATAAGAAATAGTTTCTTTAGCATACACACACCTGACAGCCCTTCTTGGAAAGTTGGTTTCCCATATCAGCAAGACGAGAGATTGAGAGGGTGCACACATTCGTGAATGTACACATACTCACATACAGATACATCAGAGCAAGAACAAGACTGGCTAAAATCACAGTAGCGAGCAGCAATACTGAGGAAAACCTCACAAGGCTTTTTAAAACAGCTCCCCATAAGGGAAACATTTTACAGCAGAGATGACAAAGGAAAAAAACCCCTACAAATGGGAGAGACCTCATTAGATGGGCAGAGGAAGAACCCTGCTACAGCTCCTCCATCCTGCCTCAGCCGAAGAGAGGAAGGGCGGAGAGCGAAGAGGCGAAACTAGCTACAATTTAACGAAGAGACAGCAAATTGGTAACCTCAGACTCAATCCTAGCGTGAGGGTTGGCTGGGCAGCCAGGACCCCCAGACCCTCTCCGAGAAGCCCCTGCTCCCGTTCCCCGCTGCCTCATCCCCCTCACGCCCCGTTCCTCACCAGCCTGGGTGGTGTCGCTGAGATCGTGGTTGGCGGCGCTGGCCCGCGGATAGTCCCGGAGCTTCCTGCCGCTCAAACTGAGGGTCCCGCTGACCGCCGCTTCTTCCAGGGCTCGGTCCAAGGAGCGGCTCCAGGAGCCGGGAGCCGAGGGACCAGGTGGAGCGGGACAAGCCGCGGGCATCGCGGCAGAGCCGCCCTCCGGCGCCGCCATTTCCCCGCCACAGCCCGCCCGGACAGCGCATGACAGAGCGCGAGGCAGAAGCGCATGCGCGGCCGCCTCTCGGCGGCAACGAAACCGCACCGGCACAGCATTAAACCCACCCGAGCCAGCCTCTTCTCGGGAGGGCATCTGCCCGCTCGCCTCGGGGCATCGGGCGTGCCAAGGGGGCCACCACCCCTTGACACGGCTATACATCTGCTGAAACTCTTAAAAATTCTACTTTACCCGCCAATACGGGATGTCACAGGTTGGTTTTGGGGTCAGCATTGCTCAGTTGCTGGTGGCCCGTTCCAGCAGCAAAGCAAGGGTAGAGCGCACAGATCTCAGCAAAGTGGGAAATGTAACAACTGCTTCACGTTTTTTAACGTAAGGATTAATGACATTAAAAAGGTCACACTCTTTGCACATATCTTCATAAATGCCATAAATGCCACCTTGCCCTGCTGCTTCCACTGAACCCACCTGATGATGCAGCCAACACACTTGAGCTGGTAATGAAGAACAAAGACTCAATAATCAAGTGGCAAGACACTTACAGGCAGTATTTTGTCCTGCACTGACAATTAATAGCAGCATTTCCACTGCCTGTTCCTCCTGCTGGCACAGCACTCCCAGATACAGCCGCAGAAGCTGTTCGGGCAGTTCCCCCAGCACAAGGTGTTGATGACAGTGACTTCTCGCTATCAAGACATGTCACAGCAACAATCAATGCTTGGGCATGTGGTACTCTCATAACACCAAACCACTAAATTAGGCAGTACTACTGAAACATGAATTAGTAGCTGACACATTTAAATACAAGTGAGCCTCTGCAGTGCCACTCCCAGAAGTGCTTCATTGTCAGGGTATTAAGCTGGGCAAGGAGTTTAAGTCCTCTTCTAAGTTAGGTTGCTTTCTGCTGTGTTCTTCAGAACATTTAGTAAGAATTTAATCAGTAAGAACCCCTTGCAGGCTATTAGAAAATTCACATAACCAGTATATTGCCCAAGTGGTTATAACAGGAACAAGACAGTATGAAACCTGTAACTTTTTATTAAAAAAAAAATTAACAGCTTCAGAATAGATCAAATGTAATAACTTCTCCAAAAAATACCGAAAGGTACAGTGTAAAGCGTCTTCTCATTAAATACAAACTAGCATTTTTGATGCACTGCATCAATGTTTTGCATCTATGTTGATGCAAAAGAATTTTTTTTTGTTGCATCCTGGCACATGGAAAACTTATACACTGAAACAGGATGACTGACTACACTTTAACTACTCAAATTCTAACAGTGGGACATTTATTAAAAAGAAAATATTTCCTACTAGTAATTGAGAAAGAAACCTTAACACCGTTACATTTAGTTTGCTTCTGCTAAGGTATATTTTCCAACATTAAAAATAAGGGTTTAAGTCCTGTTTAGCTTCAGAGTGCACTCTGACTTCAAAACTACACAAAAAGAAAAGCCCTTCCGCTGTCAAATGCTCTTCAAGGTTGAAGTTGCCAGTATATGCTAGTTAACTTGGAATTTGAGATAAAAATGCAAGGAAACCAATTCTGTCAAGTGTAAATTCTTCAAGAACTTGAAAAGGAGTTAAACCCACTTCAAACACCATAAACATTCCTGGATACAGCAAGCCAGCCACTCTTCTACATGACTGTACCTAACCCTCCCTGCCAAAGAGCAGTGCCAAGATCATCTATTCCTGGTCTGGAAGCAATTCTGAAGAGGTGCCTTAGTTTTAGGAATTACATAAATTCAGATTGAGGATGCCCCAGTTGTTACTGTCCTGCAGATTCTGATGCACGGAGCTCTGCTTAAAGCAGGTGGCTACATGTTGCTGCTTAATGCCTTACACATGCTGGCAAACAGAGGGCTTTCCTCCAGCAACATTTTCAGTTTCAGACAATTTCCAGATGTCTGACCATTTCAGATCAGCTTCACATCTTACCTCTCTTTGGTATAAACAAACAAGTGCCATGAGATTGTTTGCCTCCAGCTATTTTAAGAGTCAAAGAAAACCCTCTGGGGCAAGGTATGCAGGATGAGAATCCTGTGTCTGGGAGGGTAAGAAACTCTACCCTACTGCTGACTTCCTTGTGAACAGCTGTATTTTTTTCTATCAAATTATTCAAAACCATGAAGTTATTGCATTAAATTTGTGAAAAAGCTTTCAAAAAGAAATAAAAATCAAAAGTGTAAGAAGAAAAGGAGACAGATAAACAGTTTACAGAGGAGGATGATGAACTTGAGCTATTTGGAATATAAAGGACTCTCACACTGCCTCTGCACTATTCCTCCAATATGGTATATGATCTGGACCACTTTTAAGGATAAGAGTAGAATAGTCTCCATCCCAGTTACAAATTTTGGGTCTCAGCTAAGAGCTTTATTTGTGAAAGTGAGGATGCAAAACATTAAGTTTTCAAGAAAGGAAAAAAATTGGAACTTTAAAAGCACAAAGAAGTACAGAACCAATGCTCCCATGAAAAGTGTCGCTACGTCACTACCAAAGTATCCATGGACTGAGGCTCTGTGCTAAACTGGATTGTGAAAGAGCTCAAAGGCAGCCCCTAAAAAACCCTAAAATGGGGTTTGTAATTAAACACTCAAACAATCTTTACCATAACAGAGGGGTCAAAGAACTCAGCTGGGCAATAGAATCTTTTCCAACCAGGTGATGGAGCCACTACGGCGGATCAGTTTCTCTCCACTTTTTATCCCTTAGGGAATCAAGTCTTTTACCATTCCAAGTAAAAGTAATAAAGAGAGATAGCTCTGCCACCATCTTAGCAAGACGTCTGGAGAATTCTAGTAACATACGCTGTATTCTTCTGCCCACTTTTATCTCAGGTTCTTCAGTAGGTGGGCTCAGTGCCCAAGTCCATCTGCCAGGTTAGCCCACTGTTACAAAACGGCTTCCTTTGTTCTGAGACAGTGCTGTCCTCTGCTCCTTCAGGATCCCAAATCGTTCGTTCAGCGTCATCCCTGTCTAAAAAATAAAGTAATTTAACCAAAAACTTTAAAGGTGTTGGGTTAATTTCATCAAAGTAATGGAGACAAGAATACTCTTTTCTTCACTCTGTATCCTCGCTTGACTCCTTAGTTGCCTCACTTAGATTTTTTGTCACTTCCCACACCTTTTAAAAATCAGATTGGACTACACATCAAAAGCTTGCATTCTCAGAATTCATTAAGAACACATGGTATATAATGTCAATATGCAAAGCCTACTCAAAACATTGTAAGTTAAACTGAGGACAGACAGACTGAAAAATGGAACTTTCAGTACACATTTCCCCAACGCAGATTCTCTGCAACTTCAACAAATGCAACATTTTCACCATTTTAATGCAGGTTCCTTTCCAGTTCACTCAGCTGAGACAGCAAGCTGGAGTCTAACCCAAAAGTTGAATTGATTTTATAGTAAAGTAGTAGACTATTTTTGACATACTTCTTATTCCTGGATGGAACAGATGCAGATCAATGCCTTGACTCCATGCAGTTTTCTACAGCTGGCACTAAGGAGCTGATTACAAGAACAGCATCTAACTCTGTCACCCTGTAAGAATTCCTTCAATGACAGCATTAGGATTCCTGCACCAAATTGCCTGTTTTCATAAAACTTGTGGAAAATTGCTCATCTTTCAAGCCTTTACATCATTACATTTAATTTTTTTTTCCTAGATGGACAGCAAGAGTTGCCTTATAAATTCAGCTGCCAAGGTTCCATGCAGGTCACACAGCTGAAAGCAGCTCATCCCTGAATAATTCACAGTTGCTGATACAAGCACAGCAGAACACCAGAAACCTTTTAGAAATATTCAACATTTTAAATCCCATTTAAATCACAAGGGCACACAGGGCATGAACTAGAAGAACAGGAACAGTGAGTTTAGCTACCTGCTTGAAGTTACACAGCAAGTTAACAGAAGGACTGGAAGTGGAAACAAGAAGTAGTCACTAGTTGCCTCTTTCTGTCACTAATGAGTCTCGGAGGAAAATGCCTCACTGGCTTTTATTGGTCTTGAAACTACTTTCACAGTTACAAAAAGAAAAAATTACCTGTTTTCCAACACTATTTATATCAAACTGCAATGGAACCCCTTTTGGAATCTTCTTCCCTTCAGACTGGTCCCTCTTCATCAGAAACGGTGGCACAGGGCTACGAGTTAATCGTAATTTCTGAGAACTGTGAAAGAAGGATGTTACAAAGGACATGACAAACGTGTTTTATGCAAGAAAGCCTTAATGCTGATAGAGGTATGAATTTTTCATCAAGCCATTTGACCAGGCTGGTTGAAGAGCTGGAGGGCGCAAATTCAAGAAGGTAAGTCAGGCAGAACTAAAAAAGGGACCATTTGTTATTGTTAATCCAAAAGGAAGAGTCCCAGCAGGACACTATCTTACTTTTTATCTGCAATCCTACTCACAGACACATAATTTGCAGTTAATTAATCCCATAAATACAAGAAAAAAAAAATTGGTACCATCTTCTTTACTGATAAAATGCTACTAAGGAAACGTTACTCAAGATATTTTTAAAATATACCGCCTATAAACAACAGTTCCATCAACTTCCCAAAAACAAATACAGCAATTTTCTCTTTAAGCATAAGTCCAACAATATTTTTATGAATAAGGGAGGAACTGTTACTATCACTCATCAAGCAGGTGCTCATTCACTTCCATTCAGATGGGGATGGAAAACAGCTGCAACATAGCGTGCTTTGGAAGGGGTAGACAAGGTGACAATCTAGCAGCCCACCACTCTTCCACTCTATACACATCAAGCTCCTAACTGGGAGATTATGTGTGAAATCCAGCTGTGATACTATTCAAACATAGCTCAGACACACTCAGAAAGAGGCCAGACTTAAAAGCCTTTACAAGAAACTGTGACATTGATGTCACCTGAAACACTACCTGCAAGGAACTTGCTAAATGACTCAAAGCAGCAATTTCATTTATGTTCAAAACATTTCAGAACTTATTTGAAAACTCACATTGGGCTTATGATTGCTCCTGGGTTGTCAATAGACACAGTCAGGATCCCTCCACTTGTGGTAGAAGTTCGCCACCTAGTTTGAAAACACAAGAATCACTTAGAAAAATAGTGCAGAGATTTCAGTCAGGATATCTTTAAAGTTATGTCCAAAATATTGGCCAGCAAAGAATGTGCAAGCTTTTAGAATGTTGGCCAGTACAAAGACCACATGCAGCTACAAGACACTGGGCTATTGATTCTTGTACTTTTTACATTTCCTATACCTATTCACGAGAGCACTGAATCACATGCTGTCGAGGTGCCCCAGAACTACAGCACTGACCCAAGAGTTTACTTTTTTAATATATTCAGTTTCCTTGCCACAGATGGGGCCAAAATGGCCCTCACATCAAATTCAAGAGGTGACAGACTGCACTCTGTGGCACCCACTGCTTTCTCAGCCTGTTTTGTTCCCAACAAACACTCTGCAAAGCACCCAGCAGACAAAGAATGACATGGGAAGAGTAAGGGAGGAGTGGCCTATTTGGCTCTGCCTGTTTCATTTCTAAACTGCTTCACAGGCTTATATGCATATTAAATAATAAGAGAATTATATCAAGAGCTCAGGAGAACACTGACATTTGAATTTTTCTTCTCGTCTGTGCAGTATTCATGAGTGCTAGAGATTAGTCTGATCCTCTTACCACCTTCCCCCTCATTCCTACAAGTGTCTTATGCAAACCAACTCCTCCTGGTTAAATTAGAAGATAATTTAGGAAATAACTGAGAATAGGGGGAGGACCACTGTAATTCTAGGTGATGTGCCTAGGGGAGAAAAAATCCACCCCCCTTCTATTATCATAGCCGGGGAAGTCTGAGCTAAAATGAGAAACTTATGTGTTACGAAACTAAAGTTTTCCAATTTAGACACTTACTGACGAGTTCTCTTTACTGTCTGATTATCAAGATCATCTGTTGCCTGCACTTGGGCCTGCACCTGAAAACACATCAATACAAACACCAGATCTGAATACTGTTTCAAGTCTTACCGTAGCAGCTGGAAATACAGAAGTTCAAAAGGAGAAGTTTAAAACTGTTTGTACACTCTGCACAAACAGGGTTGTACTTTCAGAGGGACTTCAAAGATTGCCTTTGTAAGACACTGAAAAGAAATTACTTTAGGAACACAAAATGATTTAAACAAAACTGCCAATAGAGCAATGGCAACATTTTGGAGGATTATGTCAGCCTAAGATCAAAATGTTATTACACTAACAAGAAAAGTCTGTCTAGTTCCTGATCCTGTCTGTAATTTTGCAATCCATCTGGAAGGAAGACACTACTTCCAGTCACAATGATGGCAGATGAAGAATGAGGGGATAAATAAAAATCTAAACTACCACTTCTTATTCACTGCGCACTCTCTAATCTCGATCCTACTAAAAATAACTGAAAAATCCTTAAGTAACTCAAAGAACTAAAATAAATGACCCCAAATCAATCAGATTCTAAAATGTATTTCTGCACTATTCTTCACACAAAGGCAGCTTCTGAAAGCTGGACAGTGCTTTCCAACAGTAACTTATAAAAGGAAAAATTAATACCTTGGAACTGCCATCAAACACTGACAAGTTCCATGCCCCTCGGAATAGCTCAATTACACTGGAATGTGAAGCAAGACTCAATGGATTACAGCAACTAAAGAGAACAAATGCGCTTCCCTAGAAGAACTTGCGACTATTTCCCAGTCCACCTGGAGTTTCTACTCAGATCTGATATTGGAAGTTGATTCATTAATGTCAGTGTCACAGGTTAGCTTAGACCTGTGGCACAATTGTCCTGTTCTTTCAAAATTTTTATTACCTTCAGACCCCTTCTAAACAGGAAAGTTGCTTGACGAGTGTCTTTCTGCTGGTTTAGTTTGTTTCCAATTCTGACAAAAGTGGATGGCATGTTATTCCTGCAATATTTATTAAAAAAGATAGTTATAAAAGGCTCCACAGGGAACACCTTAGCGAGATTACTATGGAAGTCAAAAAAGTGCCCAAAACATCGATAAAGACATCTGTAGTGCTGTGTCTTTGAGGCTGAACACTTCAGTTGGGATAAGCTCCTCCTCCATTAGGAATGAAACACACATTACCCATAAATGGAGAAATCACTATTGTTACATAGAAGCCTAATGTTCCTACATCACAGGACAATATGGTCATTAATTCTGCTTTTCACTTTTCTCAGTATTCTCCAGCACTTTAAACACTGTTGATTAGATGAAAAAAAAAATTAAAATTGATATGTATAAAGAAAGTTTGTTTACAGTTTTCACTATATGGTCACATAGTGAAAACTTTTATCATGGAGACCACTTTAGTTTTAGTTTATAACACGTGTAATTCCAGCACAAATAAAACATGTAATGGCTTCCCTGAAGCTGCAGATGGCACCAGTTTCCACAAAGGCATTCAGAAAGTTCACTAAACCATGGCTGACACTTCTAAGCCATCAAAATCCACAGTGGCCATCTCCATATAAAATCATAAAACACAGAAAGGTTTGAGTTGGAAGGGACCCTAAAGATCATATAGATTCAACCCCCCTGCCACTGTCAGGGACACCTTTCACAAGATCAGGTTGCTCAAATATAGGCTGCCTGTGATTTAACTGAAGGCAGAATACCAGGTGCTCACAGACAGAGGTACTTCCTGAGTGCTCTACAGCACAACAAACATCTGCCTTTGTATAGAGACCATGTTTGTCCCATTCTTGGCTTCCAGATTTGTAGAACTTCAAACACAAGACAATCTTGACCATATTGCTACTGCCAGTACCTACTGTCTTCTCAAACAAGATTCACTCTGTAAAGTTGCCAAGGAGAGTTCAGAAAGCAGGCTTGATATTTTACCTCCTGTTTAGCAGGGCAGGCCTCCTGAGGGCAGGAGCTTGTTTTCTCTGCATTTCAGATTGTCTCTGTAGGTTTGTTTTCCTTTTCAAGACTGGGTAATTCCGCTGTGCATTCTTAAAAAACAATAAACATATACAGCACAATGTATACTGTACACACACAAATATTTTTCTTTCAGTTTCCATTTACAAACTGTGATTAGAATACTTCAGGCTTTGCCTACTTTTCACAGTCTAGCGTAATTTGAAAATATCTTCTGTAATTTCATGAATTCTATATTCTCCACATCCTCAGGAGAAAACAAGAAGCAGCAGAGATTAGAAGCTATTTTTTCATTACTGTATCTCCATAAACTCAAAAAATCCATGCTCCACATGTCTTAAAATTAGTCTTCTTCGTAAATCCAAAGGCAATCCCCATTCTACAATACTGAATGAGATGACGCAGACAACAATGCACCAGAGCAGTGCAGAGGAGGAAGCCTACTGATGGAGTTTAGTATTCTGCAAAAACTTTCATTTTGGTAAGAGCACATGCTTAGCACCTTCAGGCTGGCTGATCATTGGTCTGTAACAACACCCATTTTCCTTGCAAAAATACAGTAACTCCCTCTGTATTTGCACAGAATATGCTTCTGTACTTCAACTCCCATGACTTGCAACCCAATTAAGTGTTAAAAACTACTTTCACACCTAGTCATTATCCAGCCCATTCAAAACAAACAAGAACACAGCTAACCCATTCCCAATTCAATAAAAGCTTGTACCATACGTCTCCATTCTATATTTCAGTAGCACTATTCTGAAGCACTCATGTTTCATTTTTTCAACCTGTTTTGACACGAATCACCAGGGTTACGTTAATTACCTTCTCACTCAGTGGCTGTCTGTTCAGAGGACTGATTCCTTTGTGTGAACCCACAGCTTTCTTGGCTGCCAGGCCAGTTATGACTCCATAAGAACGCTTCTTCCCTGCTATCTTCTTTCTGTGCCCCAAACGATTCTTACCATAACCTGCAACAACCACAGAAAGCTCAACAATTCTTCCTGAAAGAAAAAGATCAATGCTTTAAGATGCCTTGCATGCAGCACAAGTTATTTGGCTGCACACGTCAAGCCTTAGAGCAGAGGTCACCACTACACTTGAAGATAATTTGGTCACTCAGTTGTTTTAGCAGGTCTGGCCCAAGCCCCTGCAAAGCAGTGATCAGCTTCTCATACAGAGCAGTTTTGCTCTAGTTCACTGCAATAATTTCTGTCGGAAAAATTTTATTTGACAAGTCTACAGGGAGAATTTAGTGTCTTCTAGCATAGAAAATTACCAGAATGCTCTGAAATGGAACTTCAACAATTACTGAATAATAAAATCAAACCAAACCAAAAGTCCCTCAGCTTCCTACCCATTCAGCAAACTATAAATTACCAGTTTAATTTAAAGTGAAAAAAAAAAAAGCTTCAAAGATTATTTATTTAAATCAGTGGCTCCCAAGACATGACTTAAGAGGAAAGAACATGGCAATTGGCCCACAAAATCACATTAAACAGCACAATGAATTATAACATTTGAAGTGTTTTCAATTAGAAGTCTGCATGGCAGTCTAGTCAAACTGAGGATTGAAAGCAGCTTTTGAATATAAAAGGCTTGTAAGTCTGAGATCTGTAGTATCTCCAGTTACCAGGGTTTGATTAACCCTGTCTGGAGTCATTTAGCTTCATGCCGTGAATACAGACCATGCTCCAATCTTGTCCCCAAGCGTCCTCCCTTCTAAAACATCAGACTGCCAAACAAAGACTAAGGAGTCAGCTCTCCAGCAACAGACACATCTAGTTTTAATATATCTGACTTAACAGCACTGATAATAAATCTCTGCTTCCTCATGAGACAGGAGCCACGACATGAGGTAAGCCACTGATCAGAATCCAGCTTAGATCAACTTGCCATGGAGAACTGCTGTGTACACACACTTTATGTCTGATTAGCAAATGCTCTTCTTTTCCAAGAGAAAAGCTGAGAAACCGGGTTGCTTAGGCTGAAAGGGACCTCACAAGCTCTCTGGACCAAACTCTGCTCAAATAAATGAAAGCCTCCAAGTAAGCTAAGGCTGCACAAGGCTTTGTGCAGTTGCATTCTATGTATCACCAAGGACAACTTTTATTCAAATGAACAATGCTCCTCTTTCTGCTTTTACCCCCAAAAGCTGAAAGGAATCCCAGCTCAAGTTCCTCCCTTCTTTCCAGAAAGTTTGGCAGCCACTTCTAAAACCACAAGGAACTGAACACCTTTGATTATTTGTGGTTTCTGTAGATGTCCACAGAGGATTTGCTACTTATCAGAGTAATTAAATAGCAACAGAATAGCAATAAATCTACTGGTAAGCATCTAATAACTAGAACGCTCAGAAGAACTATTTAACGACACCTTCTACTGAAAAACAATAGAATATATTTGTTTTCAATGGGAGAAAATATGCGGAGCTGTATAGGAGGAAGCAGTTGAAACTATTCACAATGTTTCAAGATGTCATGAATCTGGCAATTTTGCAAAGAAATTGTTTGCTTTTTCCTAGAACACAGGTAGGCAAGGGAAGGTTCCTACAGGGAAAAGTAACTGCCCGAGACAGTTGTATTCAGAGTTTCATGTTTACACATCAAGTTTCTCCTAAAATTCTAATACTTGTTTCTTTTGTGCTTTTTAAATGATAAGCAATTGCACTTGACAACTGCAGTTATAAACAGAGCCTACATGTTTGATAATCTACAACTTAAATTCACTTACTCTTCACCCACACAAATATCCTCACACTTGGGCTGAGAGACGCAAAATTTTTTCCAGCACTGTCACCAGTTTATTAGAGATGCACAAGTAACAAAGTCATGTGAACCTGCATAGAAACCAAAATTCCTCTGAGTGCTGACTAACACAACATTCCACTGATCCCTAAAGACTTTTGTGTCTAAGACACTGAAGAGGAGCTGCTGCTACAACAAACACTAAATAAGAAAAAGAACAGAGATCATTGTGAGTACACCAGATAGATGTGTCTTTGCTTTAAAGGAATGCTACTAAACAAAAAATTGCATGTATTAACCTGAACAGCTAATTAGCTTGTACTGAGGTGGTAAGCTTTCTGATCAGACAGTATTTTTCTGTATTTTGATCATCCTGTACTAAAAAGATCCTTTTCAAAATTATTTGTAAGTAAAACCAGTCTGCACTTCAAGAAGGAGCTCGCCATGTACTAGACTAAAGCCTGGGAATCATTTATCAAAAACCCTTGAGTTACTCAGGGGAACCTACAGTAAAGCTGTTGTGCACTTTTCCTCTCTTCATTCCCTGCCTGTATGGTTTTTTCCCTTTTGTATTCCATTGTAAAACCACTGGCTTAAGAAGGCTGACACAGTACTTCCATTGCATCCCAAGCTCTTACCAAGAAAAGTCAACTCACACTCAGCACTACCTATTTAAATATTCCAGAGCCAGCATCACAGTCTGCAGTAAGGGGTAATTTTGGGGAGGCCTACAAAGAGAATTTTACCCAGCAAATACAAATATGCTTTTCTTTTGCACAAAGATCTGAGTTTTGGCAATCTGAATTCTGTCAATTTGAGTTCCCCACATCTCCCAGTACAAAGGCTTTGTCATAAGCACTTGTTCTATCCATTTCTGAGAAGGGGAAAAGTATCATCACAATTTCCAAAATTAAAATAAATTTGAAGAATCAGAAATGAAGCCAATTCTTCCTTGAGTCAAAGATTCCCTCAACCATCTAAGCTCCCTTGAGGCCAAACATGTCAATGACCTTCTCACACTGAATCAGAAACAAAACCAAGTACAGACAGATTTTAAAAAGCCCTGAATTATAATCAAAAGTGTATATGACACTATTGGAAAGATACATGAACTGACCATGTCAATCTATACATTTCATTATGTTACATTTCAGTCCAAAAAAGATAATGTGCAATCCATGTTATGTTTGGCGCACACACCTTTCTGCTGTTGGATTCCCCACTTGGAGCCTTGTGAACTGAACTGTCGAGCTCGATTCTGCTGAAGCCCTCTTTTTATTTTGGGAGAATATTGCTTTCTCTCTTCTTTCTTGTTCAGCTTGATTATATCATCTACAAGAAGAAAAAAGAAAAATTGACATACTGTATAAAATTTGACATACTGAATAAAAACCCTGAGCAGCCTGGAGTCACAGGAGACAGATCAGTCAATCTTGCAAAGGCTGCACATACAAGTTAAGGTTCCAGAAACATTAGCACAACAAACATCCAGACCCTCTTAAATCTTACAGAACTTACTTTATAATACAATGCCTCAGCAAAAGGGAAGCAGTTGCATACATCCAGAAAAAGCAAGAGGCTTATAATATCAAGGCATTCAGCCCAGCATTAAATTTTAATTTGAATGACTACATTAGTTTTTCTGTACTGTCACAGAAAATGTAAATTCAAACTCATTCCCAGACTTTGCAGAGTCCAGATAACATGTCAATTCCAGCTTTAGTTCTTTCATCCTAAGCTACTTAAGTAAGATCACACAGAGACAACTCAGGCCATTAGTTATCTTCAGATGTTCACCAAGACTGAAATGATGGGAAAAAAAGCAAGACATCCTTCCCCAGGAATCTACAGTCCAAAGCAATCACCTTATCTACTGTCCAGGGAAACAATGTCAGACAAGCTATTAATCAGTTCAAGAATACGTGTAAGAAATAAGCTGATGAAAAGTGAACAGTAGGTCTGTCAAGTGCAAATTATGCCATACCAGTTTGATTTCCTTCACTGACCTGGTAGCCAGCTCAGAAAAGAGTAAAGCAAGAGGTGTGGCAGCTTTTATCAGTCAGCTTGTTTACCAGAACACCTTAAAGGAAGTTGTTAAATTGTATTTACTCCATCCTGATGATGCAAGCACAACTGATAAAAGTGTCGTGTTTCAATACGGAGCCTCCACAAATATGTGGACAGTCTTTTTTCAGTCAAGGAGAGATGGAAATGGGACAACTGTGTTTGTGGCTGAGTTCAAATGGACTCATATGGAGTAGAACAGAGAAAACAGAATAAAAAATAAAAATAACAAAAATCTCAACACTGTTATCCAATGGTTTGCATCTTGTTAAAGGAAATTAAGAGAACATTAGCTCACTTTGCTGCAAAAATGACTGAATAATCAGAAAAAATCTGTTAGGACAAGGAATACTGATAGAGGTCATTCAGGGTTTGATATCTGTAGAATCTTCTTTACCAAAAGGTTGTCCCTGGAGCAGGGATTCCAAACTATCCTTTTATACACAAAGGAAACCAAAGCCACTTCAAACACAGATTCATGCTGCACAATTCATCTGCTTCATCTTAAATCCTATTTTTGCAAGTTGCTGCACACAAGGTTACAACTTTTTAAACAAAAGGACTTAAGTTTCAGCTATTGTCTTATTTCGGTAAATGAGGGACATTTGGGACTTGATGCATTTGTTAGAGGAGCCACACTGAAGTATTCTCCTATCTTGCCTGAGATTAGAGACCACAATTACAGCTAGAACAGCACAGTTATCCAAGAACAGCATCAGACTGGAAGCTCAGCCGCAGATGAGCTGCACATAATACTACAAAAATATGTTTAATCTTCATTATTATATGAGAATTTGCTCAACGTCAAGATCTCAATCTTAGAATTTCCCAGATTAAGGCCATGCCAGTTTCTTAGATATCACACCAGATATGGGACTGTATCTTCTCTTTGGTTATACCAGGCACAGAGCTTTCACCTGGGGACAGCAGTCATGATGGCGCTGTTCTGATGCGCCCAAAGAAGCTGAGAGACACATCCACTTCACAACACCACCTTAAATAAAACATCCCCATGACACTATAGCAATCCTTTGCAATCTGCTATTAGTCAATGGCCCGGGCATGTAGCAGTCCTGGACTGTAACTTTAACTTGGCTGGGAAGCATTAGGATACATGAAAATACAAGTGCTCAGAAATAATAACTATTAATCTCAGCAACGCTGCAAACAAAGATTGTGTGCTATGAGTAAAAATAGATTCAAAGTTTTCTATGAATGCTGTACTGCTACTCTACATTCAGACAAACTTTAGACATCATTTCACAAGTTATTTCCACTGCCCAAACAAAGAACTCCACTAGATCATTTACAGAGGCAAAAATTAAACAAATCCTCTTATTTTACAGTGGCCCACAAAGGCCAAATCTATCAATAGTAATTCCAGTTCACTCTGTGATTCTGCTTTTTAAAGAAAGTCTCCTGATAGCACCAATCTATCATGCTCTGGTAGCATTACAGAGCAGCCTTGTAGTGTACAAAAGCAATTTAAAATTTTTCTTCTAATAAAAGTAAACCAGAAGATGCAATGCAGGAACACACCAAAGTATCCCTAACTATTAAAGGGACTCTGTACACAGGCCCAGAACAGAACTTCTCTGAGATATGTCACTGAAATATCTACATGTGGATGTCAGTTTCTCGGACACACTGGAGAGACACAGCTCTGCAGGTTTGTAATGAGTCTGTGCAACTTCCTAAAACGCACACCCTGCAATAGGAGGGCAGGGCACAACAGGGTAGATTGTCACAGGAAACTACGTGGTAGAGGCAACGTCATGCTTGATGTGACTGGTCTTATACTGCAAAGGGGTTAGACGGGAGACTTGCCACTGCCGACTTCCAAACCTGAGAAGAATAAAAAGGCCAGGCCAGCTGAGAGACCACCAAACCTCACCCGTCCCTGCAGTTGGAAGCGCCAGGCGAGGCCCTGGGATGCTGCTCGAGGGCCACCTTGCCAAAGGCCCGGGTTCCGAGGGCCTCACTAAGCCAAACGCAGGCCTGCAGGCCCGGTGTGCGGCCTGCTCAGACCACCAAGCAGCACAAAGGGGCCCCGGCTCTTTCCCGACAAGAACCGCGACCCCCGAGTCCACGCTGCTCCCGACGACACGACCGGGGCTCGCCCCTCGTGCCCAGCCCCCGGCACCACCCTCGCCCCTCCTGCTCTCTCGCTATGGGAGGGTCCCATCCATCCCCCTCCCCACCCCCCGCCCTCTTTGGTTCCGCCCGCGCCGGTGACCGGCGCAGCCCCGTTGGTTCGTTCCGCCCCTCCCCATCCCCGGCGCTTGGTTCAGCCCGAGCCCCCCGCCCTGTTCCCCACTGCGGATGCCCCAGTCCCGCTCCTCACCCAAGGACATGTCGATCTTCTCCAGGCTCTCGCCGCCGCCGTGTCGGGTCCCCGCTACTGCCGAGGAGCCCAAGAGCGCTGCCGCAGCCCCGAACGCGCTCATGGCCGCCTCCCTCAGATCGGACCGCCCCACGCCAATCTCGCGCATGCGCAGCAGCTCCGCCCAGCCCAGGACACGGACGCCCGCGCTCGGGAGCGGCGCTGCCGCCCCTCCGGCACCGCGCCTCCTAGCGGCCGGGAGGAGCAGGTACAGCGGGAGGGGGGCGATGCCGGAGGCGCGGGCACCCGGTGGGTGCTGGCAGCCGCTTCCAGGACGGGCTTTTCCAGGGACAGTGTCCTTGGGAAGAGTGAGTGCCACGTCGGCCTGGGGCCGGGGAGTGGCGGGGGGCGTTGGGGAGCAGAGCTGCAGGCGGGATGCAGGGGGCTGGGGGACAGGGCAGTTGTCCGGGCACGGAGTCCTGGTCTGGCTGTAGACCTGATGGGCTGCTGAGATGGGCAACGGAGGTGATTGGAAGCATGGAGCACCTCTCCTATGAAGACAAACTGAGAGATTTGGACGTTTTCAGCCTGGAGAAGAGAAGGCTTCGGGAGATCTCATTACAGCCTTCCAGTACTTGAAGTGACCTATAGGAAAGATGGGAAGAGATTTTTCAGCAGGGTTTGTTGCGACACGACAAGGGGTGATGGCTTTAATCCAAAAGAAGGTCGGTTTAGACTGGGTATAAAGGATTTTTTTACAATGAGAGTGGTCGAACATTGGCACGGATTGCCCAGAGAGGAGGTGGATGCCCGATCCCTGGAAACACTCAAGGTCAGGTTGGATGGGGCTCTGAGCAGCCTGATCTAGTTGAAAATGTCCCTGCTCATGGCAGGGGGGGTTGGACCAGATGACCTCTAAATGTCCCCTCCAATGCAACCAATCTGTGTTGCAGGGTAGGGAAGGGTGTTCAGCTGGGAAGCTGAATATGAAATGCCTTTGCCTGCGACCCCAGTGCAATGGAGAGAAATAACCTGTTCTGTGAAAAACAAAACCAATGCAGGGTAGTTTGGAGCAGAATTATGTTTTGAAATGTCAAACAGCAGACTTCAAACCAGGTTCCTGTTTCAAAATACCATGTAAGGCTTAAAATTACTACTTAAACCTAGAACACTGTGTCCATAGATATTTTATTCCCTTTGGGTTCTTTTCAGAGTTGTTATCTTCACTAAGTTTTGGTCAGAATTGTGTGATTAAGCAATTCAGAAGAGAAATTGTTTTTTGAACAAGAAATCTAGCAAAGCCTTTCCCTCCTGCCTGTATATTTGCGTTCTTTGGAACTCTGGGAATTGGTATTGTGTCTGCAGTACACATAAGCCTAATGGGCAGCTGGCTGCTGCTAAGCAAGTTACATGCAACAGGGCTATGTCTTTCTTACACAACAGCACTTTCTTCATTTGACACTTTATTACAGTTAAGGGATTGTAATTATCTCTGGAATATCTACATCTTGCTCATGGTTGGTTGAAATTAGTCAGTGAGTTCCAGAGACAGAAAAGGAAGGAGCACATGGACTGACAAGGTGATCACAGAGGACTAACTTCCTTCAGAAGCCAGGTAGTAAATGCTGAAGGGAAAATCTACATCCATTTCCCCTGCTCACAATGGTCACATGGCATTACTGTTCACATCTCCCCAAGTTTTCTCTGGGAGCTGTTCAGAGGCTGCCTTTCTAAAGGTGACTTCCTTCACCATGACCAAAGGATAGCTTGTTTTAGGGTCTGCCTGCCTGCCTCCAGAGGGGGAGCTCCATACCGAGACTCCAGGGACTGCATTGCAAATGCCCTTGGGTAGGGATAATTATTTCCGTACATGACCTTGCACACACATCCTTCCAGCAGGAACACTCCCACATTTCTTTAATTGCCCACATATTCCATATGCACATTTGCTAAAATAAACACTCTGTGAGAAGTGCAATATCCCAAGTACCTGACACGCAACGAGCTCTGCGCGTGTAACCCTGTCCTGCTGTGCTGGGAGCTACCTGCATTGAAATATTGTGCACGCCTTTAGAGCAGGAGATCTTTCTAGGAGTGTTATCATGAAAGGCAAGAATAAGAGGAATGAGTTGAGGCTTTCTATGCTCTGCTATGTCCTGTACTACAGACTGTTGACAAGGCCTTGCTCTCTCCATTTACACTCTTTATCCATCTCTTCCCTTTTAAAATAAGGCCAGAAATGTGTTTCTGGCTGTTCCTGTTGCTGCTTCCTACTGTCTAGAAGAGAATGGCTCAGTTACTGTCACAGGACACCTACAGCTAGTAAGAGATTTTCCCTTCAGGCAAGAGAAACTCGTGACTGCAGTGCTGGAGGCTGACAGTTCCACCCTCTTTTCTTCTCTGTGTTCTCCATGTGCAGCAGAAACTCAGACATGGAGTCTTGGACTCACAGATTTGATAACTTTTGATAACATTTTCCCCCAGATGACAAGTGATTGATAACAAGTAGGAGGTTCTTATAATAAGGCTACAATTCTAAAGCAAATATGCTTATTGCCAGATTACCAAGAACTACTAATAATAGAGTTGCCAAAAGATGTATTTTTAAAAAAGCATAAAGTCAAATTCCTGTGAGGCTGTAGGGTGCAGCTCCATCTGGGGACTGCGTCACACCAGTAAACAAATGCTCTGTTTATTCCAAAACAAACATGCGAACTGTAAAGGTGGCAGATGCTGCCTATCCTTGTGACAAGTGGAAATCAGACAAAATCCAGATTTTACCACATCCATGGGTTGCATTTATTATCCAAACACGACAGCAGCTGTCTGCTACTCAGCACAACAGGAAACCAGGCAAAAGTTCTGATCCTGAAGAGTATTTTCTTTCTGTGTTCAAAATGGCTGGGCATCATGAAGGCAGCCATGCAAACATCAGGTCTTGGTTTGCTGTGTGGCTCTCAGGAGTGTGTCAGCATCCAGCCAAGTGACAAAGCTTCCACATGGCACTGAGAGCTTCAATTAACCAATATTTTAACTGTATAAAGTCCACTATGACTCAGCTGTGCTGAGTGTATAAGAACACTATACATCTAAAACACCCACAGGCCATAATAAGTTTTGGGGCTGGTTCTTTCCTGGGCTTTCCCCACACCTTTCCTGAGCACCAGTTTTCTCCTCACATAAATGAGACTTCATGGCTTGTTTTCCCAGTAGCCCCTACTGTTTCGGTAGGAGGAATTGCAGAGGAATTGTAAAGGAATTGCAGAGTAGATGTTACTTGCTGAACATGCAGCAATTCCCGGGACAAGATGTTAAAATTACCGAGCAGAAACAATACCCAAAGGACCAAGTGCTAAGTGCACTCAAAGATTTAAAGCCAGAGAGGACTGTCTAGTTCAAGCTTAATGTTGTGGAATATCACACCTACATTGATCCCATTTTTATATATTTACATATAGATAACATACATTTACAACTGTTGACCTCTATTGGCACTCCTTGAATTTAATACTGGTGGATTAATGTCCAGTTTAACCTCAGTGCAGAGCCACAAGCTCACATGTCTATGTGCAGCTACAGGGTTTTTTAATAGTTTTTTTATATGCTCTCTAAATGGATGTGGGCATTGACAATAGTTAAGTAAACAATGACTATAAGTAACATATGCAAACCAACATAGTGAAGCAGTTAAAAAGGAGATTTTTTTTTTCCTGAAAAAATTGAAAAATAACTGTTGAGCAACATCCAGGCTATTTCTGATTTGTGGATCTAGAAGTATCTTATAATTCCTGATTGAGGAGCTAAATTAGATCTATTAGCCTTATCTGCATGCTCCATTTCACCAGACGTGATCATCAAACAATCGCAATAGTCCTGATGACTTGATTTCCTTCAATATGTTTACTGTGAGAGTCAACAAAGTCTGATGCCCTGAGACCTAACATGCCATGTACAACCAGTGTTTTCAATCAGTGCAGTAGGCTCTATGCAAAGAAATTTCTGCCTGACAAGTGGGCTCAAGTTGTTGTTCCACACTTGTATACAATTACTATCCATGAGGAGTCCTGGTCTTTTCATTAAGCACCTTCTGAAAAATATGTTATTGTTGTTATCAAGAACAGCAGTATAGAATCCTGCACCCATGTGCTGCAGGAGTACTGTACCAATAAAATACATCACATAGAAAATGTCAGGTCAAGGGGTGCTTTTTCATATATACAGCATATATTTATCGTTACAAGTAACGGTTTTAGGGAATTTCCATTATACAAATGCCTAGCTTTGGTTTCTCAGCAGAAACTCCAGAGACGTTATCTAGATTTTATCTCTGATAGTAATTTGTCATTGACTATTCTCAGTCTGAAGGCAACAACATCACTTTTTCCTTTTAGAAGTTTCATTTCACTGCATTTCTGTCGAAGGTACATGTAATTCTGCTATATTTTTCACATCCTCCTTATAGTGGGCGATAGAACAGAACGCTCTTTCCGTTTCTCTGTCTCTGCAGGTATGATCAGTGCATGAACTGTCCCTTAGGCACACGTTGTTTGGTTTTTTTTTCCCTTGCCACCACATTTTCCTCATCACGTCCGAGGCAGGATTTGGTACGGTTATCTCAGCAATCACTGTGATTTTTCACCGCACTTTGAAGTCGAGAGGACCCCGAAAGCTCCGGGGCGGAAAAGCCTGAGAAGAACCACGCACCATGGCTCCCGGATGCCGCGATGCCCGCCGGGAGTTGTAGTCCGCCGCAGCACTGAGTGCACCGCGGAGGCGCGGTGCACGCCGGGAGCCGTAGTCCGTGGGTGCGGCGGTGGGGGGCGGGCGCTCGCCCCACCCGCGTGACGGTGTCGCGGCGGCGGCGGCGGTGGAGGGGCCGCGCGCGCCCGGGATGGAGATCGGGCCCCACGCAGGGCATGCGGAGAGCAGGTGGGTCGCGCACGGCGCGACACGCGCGGGAGGGGCAGGTGCGAATGTCCCGGGGACGCGGCCTGCGTGGGCGCCCGCTGGAGGCGTGACACGGGGCGCGGGTGTGGTGCGCAGCGCCGGGGCCGGGGATGTGGGGCAGCGTGTGTGCCCCTGGGGGCGGCAGGGTCCGGTGTGTGCACGCGTGGGATGCCGCACACTCGTGCGCGTGTGTGTGTGAGTTAACTAGGACGCGGCGCGGGATGTGCGTGCAGGAACACGGGTGGCAGCAGTGCCTGGAGGCGCGTGGTGCCTGGGAAGCAGTAGGGATGCGCATGGGATGCTCCTGGGGAGCTCATGTCCTGCGTGGGTGTGTGGAAGTGTGTGCACAGCTAGCGTCAGGGCACAGGTGTGGGGGTAGGTGGGGGCGATCAGGGAATGAACAAACCCCCCGTGACTGGGATCAGTGCTTGCAGTGTGTGACACTGCCCCCGGCTCGGTCTCTCGTGGGAGGAAGCACACAGTGGGCCAGACTGTCAGAGCCATCACCCACCCGAGGCCAGCACATTGCTCTACTCCATGCCCTGGGCAGGAGTCTTGGCCACTGGAGGAGCAGTGACGGCCATGGATGTGTACCCTCAGTACCTGATGCTCTGGCCCCTCTCTGGCCCCCATCAGCCATGGCCAACACAGCAGCTGCCAGGCCTCTGCTTCACACGCCTTGAGCTTAACGGTGAAACCACCCCGCCCTGACGCTGCTCTGCCACCATTCTGGTGGCTCTACAGCTTGTTCTGAGAGCTTGTCTCCTTTCCCTCTTGGCTGTCGTCTGCATCCCCTCTTCCAGGTGCTGAACAGAAATTTATTTATTTATTTCTTTGTTCATGAAGGTGAGGCCCTGAGTGAGTGTGGCTGTACTGCGGTGACCTTGCCTGCATGGTCTTCATTTATGCTTCAGGCCTGTTTTTTCTTGCAAGCATTTATGAGTGCAGCAGAGGCTGTTTCCTGGAGGTGTTTTTGTGTCGATACATATTTACTTCAGGTTTTTACATGTGCTTTGGTTTTGTCCTGGTGCTCACAAGCACAGGCTGAATGTTGGATGGAAATTGGGAATGTTGGCTAGGGAGGAAGGAGCAGCTGAAAGTTGATATGGGAGAGAAGCATTCCTTATCTGAAGTGCTCAGCCAGTCGCTCTGTTCCTGCTTGCCATATCAGCTGGGAAAATGCTACCGGTGCTTTTAAAGCTATAGCACAGGTTTGGGGTGCCTTCCAATTTGCATGGTTAGAGCTGTTCTCTCTCTTTACTAATGCTTCAGACACAGCAGGTTCCAGAAGGCAAAAGGAATTGACTGCATTCACTGCTTTGTCTTTCCAGGCTCATCTTTGTGTGTTTTCTTGCCTTTGCAAGCGCCAGTCCTGCATTATCAGACTCTGCCATCATGCGACTAATAGGGCTAGGGTGGTGCCATCCCCAGCACTCCCCCAGGGATAAGGAGGGCATCATCCCCCACCAATGCTGGCACATACGGGAGCCTGCTTGTTCTCCTGGCAGGCACTGATGCCTTGGGGAGGATCCTGCATGGGTCTTGGACTGCCTTGTCCTTTGTGTCATGGGTTTAGCATTTTTATTCCCAGTGAGGTGCCATTTCACACTAGATTGTGGCAGTTACTGATAATGATAAGATAGAGATCACTGGTTCCATCTTCCTGTGGATTACAGAAAATGCAGAAGCAAAAGTTATTTTGCTGAAGTCTGTCCTTCTTCCAGCATAGCAGAGGAAAACGAGGGTTCTGTGCTGGATTTTTCCTCCTGGTAGCAGGTCTGAGATGCATTGAGTGGCAGGGCTGTAACACCAATATCCATGGAGGCATGGCAGGAGGGTTAATGCTGTCCTGCTGGGTAGAGAGGAGAGCTCTTGGGGCAGTGGGTGCAGAGGACACAGCAGTCCTAGGGGGAGCAGAGGGGCCAGTGGTCAGCTGGGCAGGTTAGCAAAGAGCTGCCGCCTCCATTTCTGGCCCTAGCAAAGCCCCCGGCGACAGCAGGGCTAGAGGAGAGGGCTCCTAAAGGGAACCTGTGCTGTGAGCATTGCAGGGATGTGAATGGCTGCTGTCGGGGAGGTGAGCTGCTGTGAGGGTCTGCTCTGCCTGTCACTGCCTCTGGCTGCTGGTGTGCTTGTCACAGGCAGGTCCTGTGCAGATTGAAACCTAATGGACAGTACCCTAGATCCACAGGTTGTGGTCATCTGCTTATGAGAGACTTAACCAGATGAGCAGGTAAAGCTATCTGCCATGGGAAGGTTAACAAATACCTTTAATCCCTATTTTTTTCCCTCATCTTTTGCCAGTGCAGATGAAGAGTGTGTCAGCAAGCAGCATCTTTGGACTGTGTTTGCTGGGGACACTTTTTGTGGTTGTGCCCCATTTTATATCAGTGCAGCTTTTAGCATAGATGCAAGTTACCTTGCGTGTCCCTTTTCCAGCCAGCCCGCTCGGCTATTCCGGCCCATCCCTGCTGGACTGGCAGAGCTCTTCTGGCTTCCTCTGCCTCTTTAGCCACTCCCTGCGACTGCAGATGAATTGCACGAAGCCTGGCTTTCTTTTAATCCCTTTTCCCAGCAGTGCTGAGCCTGCTGGAGGAGCAGGCGGGGGAGTCCAGGGAAGGGGCTGCTGGTTGTCTGGGAGATCTGGGGACAACGAGGCGGGAGTGGTCTCTGCGCAGGGCAGGTTACGTAGCGTCTTCAGTTTCTGCAGGAGCAACTGACAGCCAGCACAGAAATGAATGTCTTTGGAGATTTGTCAGAAGTCCCTCCATAACCTCAGCATCCTCAGCCTGACCTGTTTAGTGTACTAAGAAGGATCAAGAGTCTTCCAGGTAGAAGTCAAGGTTCAAGCAACCATTGCTAAGTGCCTTCTGTAGAGCACAGGAGACACACAGCAGATGATGTTTGCAAGAAAGATGAGCTTCATTTTTATTTTTCATTTTTGAATGCTGGCTACCTGTGTGATTCTGTTTTGGAAAATAATCAGGCTTTGGTTTATTTTAAATGAAGAAGTCAGTAGCATGGCTCCCTGCCTCTGCTGTGAGTCATGTTTGCTGACTTGGACCAAGAAAAGTTCCTACCCTTGCTGGCATGGAGGGGCTGAGAAAGCTGTGGAGAAGTGCAAGCAGCATTCCCTGTTGACAGCAGTGGCAGCATTAAGCCATTCATGCTTCGAGGCTAGATTCTGTCTTTTATTACTCTGGTTCAGTATAGGTTCAATTATATTTGGGACAGTTCCTGATAGCAGATTGATGTTGCTGTATCTGCAGATAGAGTTTGTTGTGATAAAGAAAGGAGACCCAGTGCCAAGTCTGTGGAGCTATTGGTTAAAATTGGAGGCTGGATCAAGAGGTTGTCTTTAAGGAAGGAGAGGGATGCAACTGAGATCTCACCACTGTTACACAGCCCCTGCAAGCACCCTTGGCCTTTCTGGCTGGGGAAACCAGGCTCTTCTAGAGCAGGAGAACCAAAGCACGTGTGGTTCTTGCAGGTGAAGCTCTGCTTGTGTTCTGTGACCCTCTGGGGTGTTACTCACTTTGCCCTTACTGTAAATTGGGGTGTTTTTATGATGTAAAATGAATTAGCCTTACCCTATGCCAGGCTTTCTATAGCACTAGCAAAGAATTCTCCTTATTCATGAAAAAAATGCAGATTTCTTAGTAATGCTCTGAACACCAGCAGAAAAGGGAACTTGGGCTTTCTCCATCCCCTGTGGCAGCTGAAACCCAGGCTCTGTCAGTGGGAGGGGAGTAAACCCTATTGCTAACTCAGGGTTGCCCCAGAGTCAGGTCAAAGCTGAAATGTGGTTATCTGTGCTCTCTCAATTTCCCTGCCACCTGCAGCCAGCTATATGAGTCTTCATTTCTTGTGACACCTTGTGTCACTGTGCTTTTCAGCATGTTCTGGCCCAGAAACAGCTGGGATTTGGGTATCAGAAGGGTCTTGTGTGTCCAACTTGTGAACTGCTTTGGGCCAACAAGTCCTGTGTGATACTTACTGTCCTAGCAGGATTTAATTCATTTTTGGTGGGTTTAAGATCATCTCTGCAAAGGTGCTTTAATTATGCTGCTCTTTCTCTGTGTGCTTCTGTGTTCAATGTTTTAACATTTTGAGGTTATTTTGTTCAAGGACTGCTTACCCTTAGTTTCTCTGTGCCAGGAGAGAGCCATAGATCCTGGTTTCCTGCCTCTTGAGATGTACAAGTCCTTTAATGAGACCATTCATTTGGAAAGGCACATTTCTGTGTGTGCTACCGTCACATCCTTGTGTGTATCACCTGCTTTTTTTAGCATGAAATAACATGGGAAGGAGTTCCCCTGACTCACTCACTTGGAATATCAGTGTCATGGCTGAGCTTTCACTTGCATTTCCTAACTCTGAGTGTTAGAAATATCTTAGGGAGGAGCTGGTGATGTTTTGAGCTCAGTGGCTGCAGGTGTTCTTTGTCCAGGGACTGCTGATTCCTCTCTGGGCATCCATAGATAAAGGGCATCTGCATCCCTCAGGGGAGGGATGGGAAAAGCCCATAAATTCAGAAGATCTGGATCAATTTTTTGTGTATCCCCAAGTTGTATCTCCTTCAGGAAGCTGTCTTTGATTTATATCTGTGCATTTGTCTTCAGTCTCTCCTGACGCAAAGCCCTGTGTCTGCTGGTTCAAGTACAATATAAACACACACATAACTGCCATATGCAGTGCAGCTCTGGTTTAGAGCTCTGGTGCTGTCAGGTGGACAGGCTTTGCTGGTGGGATGGGTTGACTTCTGTGTGGTTTAAGCTTAGGTGGGCACTGAAAGTGATAATGTTTCCCTCAGCAGGAAGGGGAGTGAATGGGAAGCTTGAAGTAGAGCCAATAATTAATGATCTACGTGTTCAACTAATCAGTTTTGCAGTAGTGAACTAGTCTCAAAAAGAGAATATTGGTGAGAAAAGCTTTGTTTTAATTAGCAGAAGTATGCGGCCCATGCTTTGATCCCCAAGGCATGAAAATGAGAGCAGTTTTAAATAATGTCATTTATTTTAATTTTTTTCCCTTTTGCTTTGGAAACCCAGTTTGGTTTTGGCTGTGGGAGGGATTAACTACTGAAACACTGTCTTGTTTCTTGCGAGTTGAAAAGCTGAACTTTCATTCTAGGGTGTCAGTTCTAGTGCTTTTCTTACAAACCCTGCAGAGACATACTTTTTTGTTATTTACACTCCTAACTATACCTTGCAACATTCCCGTTGCATCTGGGAAAGTGACTCCTATTTGAATATGTGTTTCTGACAGCTACTGTTTATCTGGCGACACTGTCAAGCAGCTTGAGTAGGAACCTCAGTCATCCAAAGCTACCTTCCCCAAAGCTGCTTTTGCATAGGCAAATGGTGTTACCTCTCTGCACCACCTCTCCTGCTCTGTGGTAAATAATGGTGATTCCTTGCTGTATGCAGGGCAGCCAGGGGGGATGATACTGATGAATTGTTGTGCATGCTCTAGAGTTCACCAGCAGTTTGCTGATCTCTGTCCAGAATGTGATGAAAGCTTTTGCAGGTTGTGCCTACAGCAGCTCAGGGCCCAGAGAGTAGCTGTACAGTAGCTGGAGATGCAGGTGAAGTGTCACCGCCCTGAGAGAGGAGCACCTTTGCATCCGGACAGGGCTGGAGTGCTCCATGTGGTGTACATTGCTCAGGGAGTGCTGCTCTGTAAACGCAGGGTCTGCTCGATGTGGTGGCCCTCACACTCTTCCTTTACAGCTGCTGTGCTGCTGAAAGGCTGCTACTTTCTTAGAGAGAGCATGTCAGTGAAGCAAGAGCCTGTCTAGAAAGTTAATCCCCAGCTTTTTTGGTCCAGACCAGGCAAGTGGTACATTGCAGGAGCCATCAGTCTGTTCTGTCTGTCTCCTGGTGGAGACTGCCAATCATCAGAAGAATTATTATGATATAGCCAGTTGTTCACAAATCATGCAAGGAGCTGTAAAGTGCTTCAGTTCACCTTTGCTAGCTTCTGGACCACCAAAGGTTTCAGCCTGAACAGAATCTCCTGTTGTGAAGCTCCTCTTGCTGTATCTCTAATGTATCTTGCTGTGTTCCTCTTCAGGAAGGAGCATTGGAAGCTCCTTGGCAACCTGAAGACCACAGTGGAAGGTTTGGTTTCCATCAGCAACCCAAACGTCTGGTCCAAGTATGGCGGCTTGGAACGGCTCTGCAGAGACATGCACAGCATCCTCTACCATGGGCTTATCCATGACAAGGTACTGCTCTGTCCTGCCAGCATGACTGTCTGTCTGTCTGTCACAGCCTCAGTGTCTGTCACAAGCAGGTGCTGCTGCTCACTTCTGTTCTCATAGCAGAGTGGGCACAGTAGCAGTGCGGGAAATGATCCAAGCATGAACTGAGCCTCCCTGGCAAATGCTGTGATTGTCAGAGGGACCTGGGTGCATGTTCTTTCTATCTCATCTACTTTCAATATGGTTTTTTCCTAAGCACTGTGCCCCCTGTGCTGAGGCTAGCCCCTCTCTCCTTTCTTTCTGCTGCAGCCAAGCGTTTAAATTGCATTTGCAGTGAGTCAGCCCCCATATCATCTGCACTTGGACAAGTCCCCAGCGAGGCCTGGCAAGAGAAACCTTGCATCTTTACTGTTTCTGGTTAGCTCTGTTAATAACAGGAGCTGGCAGCCAAACCTGTGCTCTGCGTGGATGGGATCACTCTTTCCAGGCTCTTGTTGTGCCTGCAGTTGCTCACTCATCCTTGCCCCCTTCCGTGGCGTCCTGGAAGAATTTCTCTTTCCCACTTGTGTGCAGAAGCTTAAAGACCTCCCCTTCAGTTTGCAATTACCAGCACAGTTAATTTATAGTGAAAAGCTGAAGCAAGGCTGCAGGGCATGCCTGGGGACAGGCTTCCCATCAGTGGCTCTGCCACTCAGAGAGAAGAGAATGGCACAGAGGAGCCGCAGGCAGCTTGCAAGGGCCAGCTGAGTCCCGGATCAGGAAAATTGCACCTGTGCAGTGCTGCACCCAAGCTAATAAAGCTCCAGGAAGAGCCAGACTGGCAGGTTGTCCGAGCAGGGAGCTTTACTTCCTGGGTTTATTAAGTTTGCAGACAGCATTTGTTGAGGTGCTGCTCTGTTCCTGTTAGTCTGCAGTTGCATGGACCAGGGACCTTCTCTGGGAGATCGACGGAGAGAGGAGTTACCTTTCCCATATGAGGAGTGTAGTGCTCCTTTCTGACAGACCTGCTGTTTATAGGCTTCAAGAAGTGAGGTTGAAATGATTTGTACTTGTCTGTCTGTTGGTAGCAGTTCATGCCAGACCTTCCTCAGTGCTTTTACTATAGGCAAAGACAGCTTTTCCCCTCAGAAATGTCTCCTCTGCTCAGGCATGTGTGACACCAGTCAAGCTATAGGATTTGCAAAAGGAGGTCCGTAAAAATACAACTTCCTAACAGCAGTTGTCTCATAGTTACTCCAGCAAGACATTTCCATTTACTTATTGTTTTCTTGGCAACTTTTTTGCCTACAGCTGGGGATAAAAAAAAAGTGAAAAAATCCATATGTATGCATTAAGAGAACTAAGGTGATAAGTTTTTAAACTTTTGAGTGAATTTTATTTATTCGTTCAGAAAACCCAGTTCAGTCTAGAGAGCTAAAATTGCCATGTTAGTTTTCTAGTCTTATAAAACAAACTACTCCACCCACCTAACCAAATAAACCACCAAACAGAAGCCATTTCTCTGTCACTTGTGAAAGAGGAAATAGGGATGGAAGTAAAAATAATCAGCTTTATGATGAAGAGACACTTTTTGGGTCTGTGTTTACAACCAATAGGGTGGTGAGGAAAACAGCAATGCTTCTGCAGTTCCTCTCTAACGGGAAGAAAGAATAACTAAGCAAAAGCCTCATTGTCTGAATAAAGCTGAGGCAAACAGCATGTCCTCTCATGGCAGCAAGGGACTAAGGGGGATGTGCTCATTTAACTGACACTTGGGAGGTGGTACCTGACTGTGTCTGTCCTGGGCAGGTGTGCTGCAGACAGAAGGATTACTGGCAGTTTGTGAAGGACATTCGCTGGCTGAGTCCAGGCTCTGCTCATCACCTGGAGAAGGTGGGTTCTGGTGGGGTGGCCTTGTGTGCCCAGCAGGAGGGGAGAGGGCAGCTGGGCTGGTGGTGTCTGGACAGTTGAGAGTAAAGTGGCTCCATGGCTTGTGGAGGCTGAAGCAGCCATGTGTTTGGGTACAAGCTGTGTTCTGGGAACTCAGTGTGTCTTGGGCTGAGACAATCAGCTGCTTATTTTTCCCAGGCCAGTCTCCAGCTCTGCTGGGCTGAGTGCAGCAGGCATCACCAAGGGAACTGGCACAAGCAGTGCATATGTGTACACAGGGGCAATTCATGTGTCTGTGCAAATCTCTAACGGTCTGGGTTGTCCCACTTCTGGGTTGTGAGTTCACCGTGCATTTATTCTCCCATTCCTGACTTGTGCCAACCACTGGCACATGGGGATGGTCCTGGTCCTCAACTGATGTCAGCCCTGTGCTGACATCCATGGTTCCTGCCATGGTTGGCCACACAGGGCTGGCCACTGGTGGTCTCTGTGTCCAGCCTGCTGCTGGGGGAATGTGGGGTGTAACTCCAGGCCAGCTGTGCAAGCTGCAGCAGCTCAGGCACTGCCACAGCCTTCCCCAGTTAATGTGTTTGCAAGAAAATGACCGTCACCACCAGGGACAGGTTGAATTTGGGAGGATGGGGTCCCTCCACGTCAGGGACAAGGCTCATGGGTGGGAGAGTGTGCAAGAGAAATTCACTGTGCTGGTGGCTGTCAGAGGACTTTGATCACTGGCTGACCTTTGAAGCATTGTTCCTGCCTGGTGGCTGGGGAGCTGCTGGGATATGCCCTTCTTCCTGCTGATGGTGACTGGCACTGGAAAGCTACTGTTATCAAGGGGACCAAAGCCATGCGGTGGAACAAGCCCTGCTCTCCTTCTTACCTCTGCCTGCCTTAACCTGTGCCTGACGTCCCTTTCCAGTTCATCAGCCTGCAGGAGAGTGGCCAGCGTGACCCTGAGAGCTCAGGGGACCAGGCCATCGCGCAGCTGTGGCTGCAGCACAGTCTGCAGTGCCATTGCCTGTCGGCACAGCTGAGGCCGCTCCTGGGGAACCGGCAGTACATCAGGAAGTTCTATGCAGGTAAGGAGCAAGGGTCTTTTTCCTTCTTGCTAGGAAAATATTTAGCTGGTGGCATTTCCAAGCTGCCTGGGAGTGAGGGAGGACAGCATAAAAGTTGGTTTGCATGTGAGCAAACCAGTGTGTCAGACCATGTGGGTGAGAGGGACCCCCTTGAGTAGTCTTTTTTCCTCCTCAGATACTGCCTTCCTGCTCAGTGACGCCCATGTCACGGCCATGCTGCAGTGCCTGGAAGCTGTTGAGCAGAACAACCCCAGGCTTCTGGCTCAGATCGACACCTCCATGGTGAGTTGAGGCCCCAGATTTTATATCTGGCTCTCCCCAAACTCTTGACTGGTTGTGGTGGCTCCCACAGGGTCATGTTCAGGGCACACAGTGTCCCTGGACAAAGGTCTGGACTTGGAAGTAGTAAAAGTTGCTCCAAGAGGGGAGGAGAGTGGGGAACTGGTCCTTGTGCTGCCTGCGTGACCTGTCAGGGTTCAGGGTGGGGGAGATGGCTGTGTCGAGCCTGTAGTGCAGCACCTTGGTTCGGGCTTGCACCAAGGGTTTGAGTAGAGGACCTGAGGACCAGTTCCTTGTAAGAAGTACCTTTAAAGCCCTCTCCAGCAATCCCAGGCTTCAGGACCAGCACACAGAGCTGCCTGGTCATGAGGGACAGTCACCCTCTGAGGGGATGGGCAACACCCCAGGACTCCTGGATGCCTACTCCTGCTCATTATGCCGTGACCCCCAGTGCAGCGCTGTGCCAGCTGCTCCCTCTCCAGAGGAGGGGAACAGCAGCTGCCTTCTTTGCACAGAGCTCCCCAGAGGAGAGCAATTAATGAGGCTTCATTAAATGGGGGCTGTATTCTTTCAGCTGGCCGGCACATCACTGCCATCCCTGTGTGCGTCAGACCCTTCTGCTGGGACAAGAGAGATGTGTGATCACAGTGCTGAGGGACACCAGAGCCATCTGCCAGGAGCACTGGGCTGCCTGGATCATTTCACCGAGAGCCTGGTAATTTTTCAATAGGAGTCTGTCCTGTAGCTGCGAACAAAGAGCCGCTTCCCCTCTATGCTGCCATGTTTTTCCCTCCCCACCCTCCTGTTCCCTGGGCTGCTGCATCCTTTGTAGCTGGTGACCAGGCTTTTCACAGGTCGATCCCTTTCTGTTGCTGCTCCTTTAACATGTAGCCCTATAGATGCTGATTTATTGATGATGCCACCTATCCTCAGCTTACCAGGAAGAGTGACAATCTGTCTCCAGTGACCAAGAGTCAGAGCCTGACTGCCCTCCCTGCATCGCTGTGTGTCCCTGCTGCCACCTGCACACAGCAGCGTTGCTTTGGGTCTTCCTCCAGCCTCCAACATCCAGCCTTCTCTGGCCTCTCAGGTATCAAGGGTGGGCTGGGGAGCTCAGGGTAGACCCAGAAAAAACTTTACCCTTTTATCTGCTTATGTATTTGTTGGGGTGGATGGGTATGGAAGACTTCTGCGCCTGATGGGAGCGAGGGATTTTTCTGTGGTGGGTGGGCACGTTGGTGTGAAGCCACAAGCTTATCATCACAGGATGGTCTGCTTATGCCAGAGTGTGTGAAATCATGCTCCTACCTCTGTCCAGACAGGAGACCACTGAGTTCCTGTGGCAGCTCCAACTCCAGCCAGTCCCAGGAGTGCTGCCCGTCCACCCGGTCCTTCTCCTTCAGTGAGGGCAGGTTCCCTCTGGAGCAGCCCAGCTCTGTCACCCACTTCCATGTCCCCTCATCCAAAGACCCCTTCTCTCCAGCCAGCGAGATGACCTCCAGCACCACCAGCCAGAGCGAGGATACTTGGACAGGGAGTCAGGATGATCCACAGAGTGATGTTAATGACGGGCCAGAGTATCTGGCCATTGGGAACTTGGGACGCCGGGGCCGGGCATGCAGCAGCGCCAGCACCAGCAGCACCAAGAGCAGTAGCTCCAAACTCTTCTCCTCCAGCAGCTCCCAGAAGCTGGACTCAGTATCGTCCCTGGGGGAGCAGGGGGCAAGTGGAGGTGGCAGCAGGGGCCTGAGCCTGTTGCGCCGGTCCAGCTTCTCGGAGGGACAGTCATCAGCTCCACAGGGCATCCTCAAGAAGAGCCATGTGCGCTCACACTCTGACACCAACGTGACTTCTGGGAAGTTGCACGGTAATGGGACAGCTTTTCTGGGATGGCTTTTGGGTGTGGGAGTCTCTGGTACCAGAAGGCTGATGCTGGCCACGCCATTGATTCCATGGATCAGGTTGGAAAGAGGAACAGTGGACAAGTGTTTGGTCTTTTCCCTTTTCAGCTCTACACTGGGATGATGAGATGACATCTTGCTTCCCAGAATGCCCTGGGCATACCAGACTCTTACTGGTATTGCCAGCTTTTACCAAAATCTTAGAAAATTACAGCAATGCTGTGGCATCAGCTGTCCTGCTTCCCCAGTGGCCTTGCTTGGCTGAGATATCGGACTGGGGCCTGGGCTCATCCTACTTGTAGGATGTCATCCCACTGGTAACTTTCTGGGTTCTGTGGTCTTGAGTGAGTGATTACCTGGGGACTGGGATAGTGGGATGTGAGGGGACAATCAGTTTGTGGGAGTTTGCCCTGGTGCTGCCTTCACTGGAGAAGTGGAGGTCCTTGCTGAGTAGTAACCAGTCTGTCTCTGTTTTCTCTCCCTTTACGCTGTCCTTCTCCTCCTCTGTCTGCCTAGGAGGCCTCAGGGATATCACCATTATAATAGAAGATCCAGTGGCAGGTTTGGGAGCCAGTATAACAGCCCTTCATTAGTCATCATTGCATCGAGTCAGGATTGCCATCAAACCATTAGTGTTCATTTAGAAAACCAAAAAAAATCTTTCTTTGCTGTGTCTCAGCTGATGCTTTGAAGTGTGGTCTGGTTCCTGCATGCAACCTAACTGAAGATCCCAGCTTGGTTTGTGGAAGCAGTGGACCAGACCCAGAAGTGTGTCCAGCTCCCCTGCATGGCATTGGAGAGCGCTGGCCGCCAGACCTCTGAGCTGCATCCCCTGTCCTTCCCTCCACCCACTGTTTTGGGAGCCAAGAGAGGTTTCATCTCTTACCTAGTGAATAAGGGCTGCCAGCTAAGCAGGCATGGGCTTGAACATCTAATTTTTCCTTTTGTTCTGTGGATCTGTGGCACAGGGAGGTTTGATGTTGCCTGATTTCCAGTGTATGTATCCACAGCTGAGACTCCTGGCTGCTCTTTTGTGCTCAGGACAGGTTTTTACCCAAGCAGAAGTGCTAAGGTGCTGCCATCCCTTTGTTCCACATGCAGAAAGAGTCAGCAGCTCAAAAAAATAGACTGTTTTGTTTTGCATCTACTGAACAGTGGCACTGGGTTTGGTGAACTCACATCTGGGTGCTGAGGTTTCTGTGTCTGGGAAGGCTTTTCCATCGGGGTGATGGGTGTTCAGAAAGATGTATCCAGCCCTGTGTCCTGCTCCAGCAGATGATGCTGAGCACTGCCTCACTTTACCCTTCAGCAGTAGGCTCTGTCATATGTGGCACTCCCAGACATCCACCCTGTGAGGTGGTTTCTGTGTTGAGGTGGCTGCAGTACACCGTGTCAGGCTGCAGTGAGTAGCTATGAGAGCCTACCACCCTGACAAACCTCCTTTGTCTCCCTGCCTGTGGGGTGGGTTGATCCCAGGCCCCATCCTGGTGACGGCTGCTAAATGGCTTTGACAGGGAGAGGCTGGTATTGGTGGGCTCAGGAGCCTCCAGCCACGTCAGAATTATGGTACAAAGGTGGGAACAAAAGTGAATAGGAGGTTGAGAGGACAGAGTTGCCCTTCTGTTGTGCTCATGATGTCAGCTGGCACCTGCTCTGTATCCAGAGCTGTATGCTCCTGTCCCGCTCCAGGCAGGCTGTTTTCAGGCTCCTTCAGCAGTCCTCTGTCACCAAGCCACTCCATCCATGTGCACCCTGGGGCCATAGCTCTCCATAGAGCACCACTTGTTCTTGGTCTCTGGTCAGGTCTGCTCCTGGCAGTCTCTGCTGGCTCAGTCTGGCAGGGAGTTGCACCACAGTGTGTGCGTGGGGTAGAGTCCTGCCCACAGCCCATGTAGGTCACCTTGAGCACTGCAGCCAGGCTCCAGCGCTGTGTGTGGGGAGCCCTTGCTTATAGTGGAGCAGGAGCATGTCCTTCAAATGCCTCCTTGCACTGGTGTCCAGGCTGCTTTACAAGGCTGTGACCCTCACAGATCCCTTAGCTGCTTATGTTTCCCTATATCTCCTCTCCTGACTCTGTTCAGGGGGATAACTCTTCCCTCGATGCTCCAGCAGGAAGAAGGGGAAGACAAGAGGTGCTTGCTGAAGCCTGTTGTGTCACCCAGCTCTGCTTAGGGGTAAACAGAGGAAGGCTCAGGACTCTACTGTTACATGGCTCTCATGATCTTCTCTCCATTCGCCTTCTCCTGCCTGAAATGCCTTTCTAGTTTTGTCTCCTCCTGGGCTTGCCCTCAACTGTGGCATGGAGCAGGAAGATGTCCCTCTTTATTTCCATCCATTTGTGCCTGTGCGTGTGATGCTGAGCCCCTTTCATTTCACCCTGTGCAGTGGCTGGGTGCCTCTGAGGTACTGAGGTGTGCCTGGCGTCATCTTCTCTTCCAGAGTCCCATGGTGATCCAAGTGGAGGGAGAGGGCCAGTCTCTGCTTCCACGCAGAGCAGTGAACTGAGCACACCCAGCTCCCTCTACATGGAGTACGGTGAGTACAGCCAGCCTCAGCAGGGGCACTCGATCCCAGTCACGCTCCTCCATCGGCTGCAGTAGCCTCAGCTGCTGGCACCTGCTTGTGGGTTACTGGCTGGGTGCTGGCAGGGCTTGGTGGCATGGAGATAGTAGGTCCTTCCCTCATACCTCTGTCTCTTGCTTTTCTAGACTCGGGACAGTACCTGAGCTCAGGGGAAGGAATGTTCAGGAGACCCTCAGAAGGGCAGTCCCTCATCAGCTATCTCTCTGAGCAGGACTTTGGCAGTTGTGCAGACCTGGAGAAGGTGAGGGAAGCAGTAGCAGGCTGGGCGTGTTGAAGAATGTATCTTACTGCAGGTTCAGGGATACTTCCTGCTGTGGGGAAGATAATACCATGGTATTGCCTGCTGTAGAGCTGTGCACAGAACTCCAAGGTTGAGCTCCTTGGTGGTGTCTGGTAGCCAGGATCTGACCATGCATTATATACACAGCAGCTTTGCAACACTGTAGGGCCCCTCAGGGCCATGTGGTGACCCCCAGAGTGGATGTGTTGTACATCCTCTTTGTAGAATGCCTCTTGTGTTTTGTGTGTATTCCAGTGCCCAAGAAGGCTTTGTTTCCTAGGTCGTCATAGAAGAGTCATGTTTTGCAGGGCTGACAGAGACTAATGCCTTTCACCACCATCCATGAGTAATAAGCTCTTTCCTGTCATGGGTGGGGAACAAAATTTTACCTAGTCTTCCTAGTTTGTCCAAGGTATAGCCTTGAATGCTATTGCTCTTGCAGGAGAACGCCCACTTCAGCATCTCAGAGTCCCTGATTGCTGCCATTGAGCTGATGAAATGCAACATGATGAGCCGGCAGCTGGAGGAGGAGGAGGAAGACAGTGACAAGGAGATCCAGGAGCTTAAACAAAAGATTCGCATTCGGCGCCAGCAGATCCGCACCAGGAACCTGTTCCCTACCTGCCAGGAGATGGGCTCAGATAGTGGGTGATGTGTTTTGGGCTCATCAGCTAGTGGGATGTTTTCTGTCCGTTGCCTATCCTGTAGATTCCTGCCTTCTTTCCTGTTCATTTGAAACAGTTAAATTGCTACCAAGGTGATGCCAAGATTTGTGAAATTGCTGCTATTGAAGACCATAATGTGACAGATACCATCCATTGATAACACTGCTGGCACTGAGTTATGGAATGTAATTTCATTTTGAACCCATAGTATTTTCCATCCCTGAGCTCCATCCCTCCCTTCCCTGGCTGTACCTGGCTATCCACTTCTCCCATAGCTGGCAGTGACCCTTTAGAGCACTTCCACTGATGACCTGGCTCTGATGCATTTCTCCAAGGTCTCATGGCAACAGACAACGAGTCCCAGTTCAGCTCCCACGGCTCCATGCGGCTCTCTGACTCCGGCTCTGCAGAGGATGTGGAAGAGTACGAGATCCGAGGTAGGAGGGAAGGGCTGTGTTGGCCTCTTTCATAGAAACAGACTCCTCCTTGGTGTGGTTGTTTTGAGGGTCAGTCCTGCTGAAGATGACCCTGTCCCTCTGGCCTTCAGGATGGCTTTTCCCCAAAATATGGCTGCATTTTGAGTATAACCAGTGCAATCAGTTTCCCTCATGTTTCCTTCAAAATCTTCTGTAACCCTGTCACATTCTGTGCCTCTGGCTAGTAGGTGGTTTCCATTTCATTGCCTGGTACACAGAGCTGCTCTCACAGCTAGAGAGGTGGGAGAGCTGCCATCCTGCTCTTCTCCTCCTCAGACAGAGGGAGCCTTAGCTCTGACCACTTACCTCTTGGTTGGTGGGTGCTGGTCACATCCCAACCTGCAATACCTCTAGTCTCTGCTCCTGGCAGCTTGGGTGGCTGAGCTTATCACCCGCAGGTGACCAGCCCAAGTCCCTGGGTATTCATTTCCTTCAGAGCTTTGTTCATCCTCTGAAGTGGATGACTTCTCAGCAGTACCTTCATCTCTCTTACTTTAAAAGGAAGATGGAGTAGTCCAGTCTTCAGCTTTAAACTTCTTGTGTCTTGGCTATTGACAGCAACCTCTCAGTCCACAAGGGCAAGGTTTTGAGCTCCACACCATGGAGGGGTGTGTGAGTTCAGTTCTGGGCTCTCCTCGTGTGAGTGTTGCTCTTGTTTTATGCCCTTTCTCTTTGGCCTGGCCAAACCACTGAAGTCAACTGTTTTGTCATCACCGTGTCATACAGATGGTAACGATGGATCTAACCTGATTCAAATGTCCAAGAACGGCCTCTCAGTGTCAATGGCTTCCTTGTTCTCAGGTACCCTGCAGTGCTCCCCTGGGCACGCGCGTGTGTGTGCGTGTGCAAGGTGTGTGTGTGTGTGTGCACGGGCACACTTCTCTGAATCTGCCTGGTTTCAGAGATGGGAATTAGTTCCAGTATCATCCAGGCTTCATCAAGAAAAGCTGTGGCAGGATGATGTGGCAGGATGGAGCAGAGAGGAGGCAGAGGAGTTCTGCTGTGCCCATCTCCCGGGGCATTTTGCCGTGTGGTATTTTGAATGTATCAAAAATGCTTGCTGTGGTGAACAGCTATCTTTCCTGGGGTAGGGCTTCACAAGGCAATAGCGCAGCTCTGTGCTCTGTAGGTGCTGAAGGCTGAGCCTGGGCTGAATGAGAGCAGAGTCCTCTTTGATACGGTACCAGGTCTCCATCCCAAGTGCCTTGGGAAGCATTATCCTATTTGACTTGGCAGACCTTGCGTGCCATAGCTTTGATCTGAACCACAGCCAGCCCTTCCTGTTCTGCTCAGATTAGACTTGGAGTGGAATCCTTCTAAAAAGAAGTTCTGGAGGGAGAAGTAGTGACATCAGACAGGGCACAGGCAGTTTGTTCATGCTGGAGACCCTAAGCACTGGGATCATGTGGCACTTAGTGTTTTTATTGTTTACAGTAGTACTAGGCAATCCTTCTGGTGTGCTGGCCATGTTTAAATAACCTTCATGTGCTCCCTGTTTGCTTAGCAAGGGAACAGCCTGCAGGGCTGCTGCTGATCTCCCCTGTCAGGTGTTCAGCACCAGCACGTTTCTGGTGCTCAGAGCTTTCCTGTCAGCCCTCCTGTGTTCACAGACTGGGGCTTTAATCCTGGCCTGAAACTGGCATATGGGGCGTGGGGTGATGTCCTTAGATTTGGGGGCTATTCACAAGCCTCCTGGGGACTATCCCACCTGGTGATAGCATTGGCAGCAGAGATGTTTGCACAGCTAATGAGGATTTGGGGAGTGTTTGCAGTTAATGTTAGGAAGCGAGCAATGTCAAGATCCCAGTGCTAGCTCCTGTGGAAGCCTAGGGTCAGGTCTGACTGCCTCTGCCGTCCCTGAGACCATGTCAGTGCCTGACGGTTCTCGCACTTTCTCCCCATAGCACCTGGCCCAGACTGTCCTGCGTGTGCACCCGTTCGCTTGTATTCATCGTAGTCTAGGACCATGCGGGACCTTCCTGCACAGAGCAGAAGGCACCAGAGCATGGCTGGTGTGTTTGGCTGGTGCCCTACAAGGTCATGAAGCTGTTTGCGTGAATTCACTGTTTTCTGCAGCTAGAATTCAGTTTGCATTATGTAGATATGTGGATTCCTTAACATTAGGATGCTTTCCTGTGCCTGTTTTAGCAATGGATATCAAACAAGAGGGTCAAGCATCCAAGCTGAATTCCAGTCATGTGAGTCTGTAAATTTGCAGGACTTGCTCTCTTTGTTGCTAGGGTAGTCCTACTCACTGTAGGAAAGCTTGGGGCAAGGGGACACTCTTTGTTCAGCCTATGATTCCTTTGAATTATCGGCTGTGATTGCCTTGGCCTCAGTATGCAGTTGGTGCCTGGCTGGAATCGTGGGCTCTCTGCAGATTTGTGTTAGTCAGCCTGCCTGGGATACAGAGCAGGGACCCTGAGCTGTGCCTCCCCATGCCAGGCACTGGGGCAGGGGAAGCTACAGGCTTGTATTTGGGAGTGGTGTGGTCACTGCAGACCATTCCCAGAGCTCCCCAGAGGTATAGAACGGGCCATTCTTCTGTCCTGACCTGTAGTACTTTCCCCTTGCATGCCCTCTTCCCTTTTCTGGGAACATTATCTGCCATGAAGCAGGGTTTCTGCCTGCTTCTGTCTGTGTTTTACAACTGGAAGTATCCTGACATAGGGGTCTTCTACTGTTGAGATGCATTCCCTATTAGGGTTTGACCTGCTGAGTGAGAGAAAGATGAGTGGTGAAGGTACCACTGGGTACTGCCTGGTACCTGAGCTGCAGGGCAACCCAGGGCTCTTTGGGAGCTGATGGAGGGGTGGAAGGAGCAGGGTTCCAGTGTCCTGCACCTTATCTTGGACCCCTCCCTCCTCAGGAGATGATTCTGTGGCCTCTGCAGCAGGCTGGCCCTGTGGCTGCTGGCCCTTTCTCTGTAGGGATGCTTATGTGTCTGGGCAGTGCTGGGCACGGGCTGCCAGCCCTGGCTGTGCAGTCACTGACAAGCTGTGGCATGACCAATGTCTGATCTTACAGGTTGCAGTCAAGTAGAGAAGGGCTCTGCATCCCATTGCTAATCCCTTCCAGCATCTATACTGTGTGTAGAGAGCTACTAAACCTTCTTGCTAACCCTGCAGTCTTGCCCTCTAGGCTCCTGTGTGTGTTCTGTTTCAGGCCATGTCACTGCTGGGACTTGGTGTGTGACCTGTACCAGCAGCCACTTGTCTCCCCCAAAACTTCAGGCTGGCTTTCCTGAAGCCTGGTTTCCACAGCATCCCACCATGCCTTTCCCTTGTAATTCCAACAGTTGGCTGATTAGACTGCACCGATCCTTGCTGCTCAGTGCCACTGGTAGAAGTTGATGCTGTAGTTCACGTGCTTTTGAACAGCTTGATGAGTTTTACCTTGAGACTTTGGTTTGAAATGAGTGTATCTCCCTGCCCTGTCCCACCTTGTCTATTTGTGATTCAGATGCAGACATCAAGAGGAACCCAGACTCCAGCAGGAAGTCCTTTCTCTCTTCAGACTCCATGTATGTCTTCAGCTTCATGGTGACACATCTTGGTACCATGTTCTCTTTCCTACCCAATGCTGCTCTTCCACGTGCATCAGTTGCTGTTTTGCAGTGGAGTAGATATCCCTTCCTCCCTCCCTCTGTCCTTCCCTCTGACAGATGGGGGAACCCCTCTGCTTGTGTGGTGAAGTAGAAAGCTCTGTCCATGGTTGGCTGCTGCTTGGGTAGGTTCATACTGGGAGAGCAGTTGTTTCTGGTTTATACAGGCACTGGGTGTCACTTTGTAACTTTTCCTGTCAACAGGCATAGGTTTTATTAAGTGAGTTAAGTTTTGCTCACCTTTCTGAACAGTTGTTCTGGTGCCATTAGCCATCTTTGCTTGGGGACAGCTGTAAAGACAGCAGTCAATCACATATATTAATTTTAAGCCTCTGTAGCACTGCAGAATTAAGGTACCAGAGTTGAAGGGAGCATCTTTGCCTTGAGCTGGGACTGGCACGGGGCTGTGAGGAGGGCACAGCTGTGAGACCCAGTACTAACAATTCCTTTGCTGTCTAGGTCCCACTCCTTCCTCAATTCAAACTCGGCAGAGGCTGTGGCCATGGGCTTGCTGAAGCAGTTTGAGGGCATGCAGCTCCCAGCTGCCTCTGAATTGGAGTGGCTGGTCCCTGAGCATGATGCCCCACAGAAGGTAAGGCTGTGAGTTCCTGTCACTGATTGCATTTGATTTTCCCTGAACCCCTGGTTTCAGCCACTGCTGAGGGGCTTTGCTTGTCCCAGTGACCTTTTGTGGATGGAGGAGGGGATTTTTCTGGGCTTTGGAGATGGTGCAGCCAAGCAGGGCTCTGCCAGTGCAGCCTCCTACAGCAGTGTCCAAATGTCTGGGGACAGCTCTTCTTCAGCTCCCATTCAACTGGAGGAGCAACTTGGTGCCTGGCAGTTTTCCAGAGGGCTGCAGTTGCAGGTTTCTGGGAGTCCAGTCAGGTGCACTGCCTTTGCAGCACCACATAGGTATCTGACCTTCTTGCCTACTTCTCCCAGCTCCTGCCCATCCCTGACTCTCTGCCTATCTCTCCTGACGATGGACAACATGCTGACATCTACAAGCTGAGGATTCGGGTGCGCGGAAACCTGGAGTGGGCCCCGCCGCGACCGCAGATCATCTTCAATGTTCACCCAGCCCCAACGTAAGGACCTGTGTGGCTGGGGGCTCTCAGAGGACCTGCCCTTTCAAACCCTTTTCCATCAACACCAAGGTTACTTATCCTCTGGTTGCTGGGGTTTCCCTGCTCTGAGCCTGGTAGGTCCACAGTGGTCACTACCGTGAGATGGAGCCAGTGCCTAGGGTTGGTGCCTTTGATGTGACCCAGGACAAAACTGGGCTTTTTCCCTTGGATTGTTGTCCGTGTAAATCTCCCAGGTTTGTGCCAGTACTCATCTTCTGGTGCCAGATAGCATCAGGGCTGGCATGCATGTTGTCTTCTGTCTCTGGGCAGGAGGAAGATGGCTGTGACCAAGCAGAATTACCGATGTGCAGGCTGTGGCATCCGGACTGATCCTGGTGAGTGCTGGGAACCTGACCTATAACTGGAGAGTGGGGAAGAACCTGCAAACAAGTGGGAAGATACTGAGTGGGTGGGTGGTAGTAGAGCTCAGCACAAGGTCTTTGGGGCAGTGCTACACTGCCTTTGCCAGCTCTACCTGCACGTTAGTGTGCACCATCCACAGAGGAGCCTCTTCTTCCAGAAGGTCACAGAGCTGGTGGAGGCAAAGAGCAGCTAGCCTATCCTTTGGAGGGCATTTCAGATCTTGACTCATGTAAGGCAAAGTCCTCTGTTGGGTCCTCAAGCTCCCAGCAGGTTCTGCAGCTGCAGAGCTCTTCTCTGAATATGTAGGTAGATGTGGCTGCATGAGACTGGACTATGGGTCCCACAGGCTTTTGCAGTCAGAGGGTGCTTGCAGACCCCAGTGTTGAGCACTCTGGGCTGGAGGAGATACCAGCAAGACAGAATTCATTGCTTGCTGGAAATGCTGAGAAGTGTTGGGAGAGCAGCATGTGGCTGTGCAGAGCCCATGTCTGGGCTGACCTGCCTGTGTGTCTGGGTTTGGCCAGGTTACATCAAGCGGCTGCGGTACTGCGAGTACCTGGGCAAGTATTTCTGCCAGTGCTGCCATGAGAACGCCCAGACTGTCATCCCGAGCCGCATCCTGCGCAAGTGGGACTTCAGCAAGTACTATGTGAGCAACTTCTCCAAAGACCTACTGAGCAAGATCTGGAGTGACCCACTCTTCAACGTGCAGGCTATTAATCCTGCCCTGTACCAGAAAGTGAAGGCTCTCAACCAAGTGCGGGTAAGACTCTTTCCATGCCATTCTCAGTGGGGTTTGGGTGAGGTGGGTGGCTGCCAGCTGTAAACCGTATTTCAGGGAAGCTGGGGAGAAGCAGGTATTTCTGCTTTGGAGGCTTAAAATCTCATCACTGTGTCTTTCCATTCACCTCTTCTTATTTCTTCAGTGGCATAGGAATGTCAGAAGAAATTTCTGGCTGTTATCCAGCTGGGCTTCAGTTTATCTCCTGGAGCACATGATGATGGTTGTGCTCGCCTTGCCCTGTGTGATGTAAACACTTCGGAAACAGGAGAGCAGCAGCTGAGGAGCAGCAGTTATTTCCGCAGCACAGGGAATGGGGTAGAGCTGCTTGGCCAAGGACAATGCTTTGTTTACTGATTCTTTGTCCCCCTCTTCCTCTCCAGCTGCTGCGAATCCAGCTTTTCCACATGAAGAACATGTTTAAGACGTGTCGGCTGGCTAAAGAGTGAGTTCTGGGCTGCTTTGCTGTCCTAGTTCTATCTCCTGGAAGTTTGTAGTGAGGATCTGTGCAGCCTGTGCTTTGAGCAGTGGGGAGAGAGGGAAGAGGAGGGGGAGAGAAAGCATAAGGAGTGGAGAGAGGGGTCTTAGTGGAGTCCCTTTGCTTTGAGCTCTCCTTTCTCTGTCCATGCAGCCTCCTGGACTCCTTTGACATGGTGCCTGGCCACTTGACAGAGGATTTGCACCTCTACTCACTGAGTGACTTCAGTGCCATCAAGAAGGGGGATCTGGTGCCTCGTCTGACAGAGCTCCTGAAGGCAGGCAGCCTGCACATTGACAAGTGCATGGTAAGGCCTCCTCTTCTGCCTCCTGCATGGCTCTGCACCCTTGGGAGCACCCTTGGGAGCAGGCTTTGCTGCACAGATAACTGAGGGGAGGCTTTGGTGTGCAGGGCAGCCACCAAATTAACTGTTTCAATGCTAACTATTCCTGCCTGCTCCACAGAGCTCCTACCCAGCATCAATGGATATTTGCTACCCCATTGCTATCTCCCACCCCTGACACAGGTTGTTTCAGCCTTCCTGTGCTCTGTGCTGAGGAGGGGCTGTCCCACATGGTTAGAGCAGGGCACTGTGTCCTGCTGTCCAGCTGTACTCTACCTTCTGCCCTACTTGCTAGGGAGGTGAGCATTTAGTTCCTTTTTCCTCACTTTTTCTCCTTCCAGCTGTGCCAAGCCAAAGGCTTCATCTGTGAGTTCTGCCAGAATGAGGACGACATCATCTTCCCGTTTGAGCTCAACAAGTGCAGGACATGTGAAGGTGAGATACTGGGGAAAAACAGGGAGGGGGCAGACCCTGGGGCCACGAAGGTCTGCTTCCAGTTTGAGTGGCATTTGTGCTAGCAAGAGGTACAGAGCCATAGCCAGCCAGCCCAGAGTGCCTCTGTGCATGCCCTGTGTCTGCAACACATTATCGCAGCAGCAGATCAGCATTATAGCAGTGTTTGCTGGTGTGGTGGAGTGTGTAGGTCCTCTCCTGATACACACTGTGTGCTGCCTCCCCCAGCAACAGTGAGCAGTTGGCCTGTGATTGTAGCGAGCAGGTATCTGGGAGCCCTGGCTCCCCTCCTGCTGTGGTTACAGGACAGGCTGCAGCCTGCACACAGCTCCCCTGCTCCTGCTTAGGTGGCTGGAGCTGACCGTGCAGAACACAGGGAGCCTGAAGGCTTTATCTCTGTGCTCTTCCTGCCTGCTAAAAAGTCCATAGACCCCTTCAGGGGACATCCTCGATAATACCCAGTATTAATGGCCAGGTAGAGCTTGGTTTGGCAGGTGCAGTGCCATAGAAAACTTGGGGCAAAGTCACTGTTTCCCTGGAGTATCAGGAAAGCTTGGGGAGGGACCTTGTGTGGAGCAGAAAAGCTCCCTTCTGTGCTTCCAAAGCTTTTCACACTGGTGCAGGGATGTGGGGTGTGGAGTGTCAGGCAGTCTGTCAGCCTCTACCAGTGCTCAGCCATGCTCTCCCTCACAGAGTGCAAAGCCTGCTACCACAAATTCTGCTTCAAATCCACCCACTGTCCCCGGTGTGAGCGTCTTCAAGCCCGAAGAGATCTGATGGCCAAGCAGAGCATGGAGTCCTACATCTCGGACTACGAAGATGAGCTGGAGCAGCTGGAGCCAGTGGCAGCCACATGAGCATGTTGCAGCCAAGGAGCAGATCATGGATTTATTTATGTGTGTGGCCTTCATCACTAGAGACTGAGCCACATGGACTGGAGATGAGGAGGACTATTGGGAGGCCTGGAGCATTGCCTTGAAGAGATCTCCTTTCCCTCATGCAGTAGTGCTGGGCTGGGAAAGGAGCATATTCCATTGTGTGGATCTGCTCCAGGTACCACTCCCACTCCCTGATGCCTTTTCTTGGAGGAGGCAGCTGCTCCTGCCTGTCCTGCAGGCAGAACAGGGACCTTTGCCGAGCCATTGTTCATGCTGGACCAGGCAGGGTTGTACTGTCCATCCCTGTGCCCTGCTCCAAACTGAGCAGGGTCCCCTGAAGGGTCAGCACTTTCTGTTCATCAGCTGTATATGAGGAAGCTCTGGTCACATCTGCTCCTTGGAGGAGGGAGTTGGGTTTCCTCTGATCCTCCATTCTGCTGCAGGGGGTTGTGTGCATGGAGGGAGGGTGGGGGTTGGGGGTTGTTTGTGCATCTAACAGCTCCCCTTCTCAAATATGCTGTGGGACACTGCTGAAGAGCAGTTGCTCTCACTCCAGGATCAGATCAGAGGAGGTGGCAACAATGAAAATGCCAGATTTTCCTGTGCTGCAGAGGGACATTGCCCCTGAAGCAGTTGCACAAGTGGATGTGCTGATGGACTTTTGGCAGGCAGATCTCCATGGCTCTATGGAAATCTGCCTCCATGGGATACGGTGACGCTTCCGACCCTACTTCCTCTTCATGCTGCCAGTCTGTCCTACCAGGGAGACATGTCCTCCTCTAAAGATGACATGGAACCTCACTCTGGTGGCACCAGGACCTGCCTTTTGTGCAGCTGCCTTCTGCCTGCGACCTGTGGGGATGCAGGTGAAGGCTCAGCCCTCCAGCTGCATCCCCCAAGCCTGTCTCAGTTTGTTGTTTTAGGTCGTTTGGTTTTTTTTTTAATGTGCTGGATTTGGTTTTATTTTTTTTAATGTGATTGTTTGTATTTTCAACTGTGTGTTCCCCCTCAAGGAGGTGCTGCTTGAAATGCCTCATTAGGGAGCTTGTGATCTGCTTGGGACTCACCAGTATAAAATCTCCAGGGCTATCCTGCTTTTGGTTCTTCACCTCTGGATGGAGCTGGTCCCCTCTCCCAGCAGATCTCCTGCTCCCCTTGGGAGAAGAGGGGTCCCTGAGCCAGGCAAAGCCTTGAAGCTTCCCAGCTGTGCTGTGGTGGGGTGGTCAGGCAGCCTGCTTGCAGTGGGGATACCCGGGGGAAGAGGGGTTTGGCACTAGGGTGCTGCCAAGGGTGCTGCCTCGCTGATGCAGAGTCACCTGCCATGAGTGACAGCTCTGCAGCGTCAGACCCCGTGGGACAAGGTGAGCTCTGTGCCCAGTCGAGGAGGTGTCTCTGCATCCTGGGGGGATGCTTTAGCAATGGCACATCCAGCACCACGTCAGCATGGGTGGGATGTTAGGAAGGATGGTGTGGCCTGTGTATGTGCAAGGAGGGTGTTGAGGGACCAGGGAGCAACGCACTGGCAGGAGGCATCAAGGGACAGTGGCTCTTTCAGCACATGCCCTGATCTGAGTCTAGAATGTGACCCCTCGTGGGCTCTCCCTGCAGGGGTGGCAGGGTTGGGGAGAGGGGAAGAGGCTGGGACCAGGAGAGATGGCTGCAGGCTTGGTCAGGGAAGGCAGCTGCAAGTCTTGCTGCTGGGGGCCAGGCTGCTGCACAGCAGCATCTCTCCCTGCCTGCAGCATCCTGACAAAGTCCTGGAAGCAGGGTTCAGCTCCCCACTTGCTCCTTTGGGGTTTTTACTGCCTTGTGGCTTGCTTCTGCTTGTTTTCTCCAGGAGAGCAGCTGCTCTTCTACTCACTCTGTCTCGGCAAGCCCTGGGGCTGCCAGATGCTGGTCTGCCTTGGTCTTGCCTGTCCCCAAGCCCAAACCTTGCCCTCCTGCTGCCGCTCAGACCTGGGACCCCCTTCCTTTGAGTTGCCTCAGCAGCACACCTCCATCCACCCTATTTTGTTTGAAGCACTTTAATGTCATGGGGCAGCAGCAGAGAGGCTGCCCAGATCCCTTTCTAGAAGCACTGAGTACTTTTAGAGAAGAGGGGAGGAATTCTGGCTTATTTATTGTTTCCAGCCTCCACCATGGACTGTGTGTGGAAGCAGCAGGACCTGCAAACCAGGCAGAACTCTTCAGGGCAAGATTGTGCCCAGCACAGACACTGCTGCCCAGCACTGACTGCTACAACTAACACTGGAACTGGCCAAGGCAGGGAGCTCTTTGAGATGGAGAGCCAGGGGCTGCCCTGGCCATCAACTGAAGCCCTCACAATGGGATTGTTACTGCACAGCATAGCAATTAAAATACCGTCCTTAATAAACTAAGTTAATAACGAGTCTGGTTGTGTTGTAACACTGTTTCAGGTGCGGTCATGGTGTGTATCTCACCTTGAGTTCATGGGGCAGGCAGGGAGTGCTGCTGATGGCAAGGAGCAGTGGAAGAGACAGCTTGTGCAGCTAGTGATGCAGTCACTGGGATGGGTTATTGTCACTATGCCTTGACTAATTCATCTGGTTTGTGGACACCCCCTGCAAACTGCCCACTGGACTCAGGGCAGGAGGCACAAGCCACTGAGTGAGGGGCTCTCTGTAACGCCTGTCCCCTTCCAGAGCCTGCCTTTGCTGCTGTTAGAGGGGCCCAGGGGGGCTGGCCTTGGCTGTCCTGTCTGTGCTTGCACCCCCATTCCACACAGCCCAGTTCTCCCCTCACAGCAGTCGTGCATCTCCCCACAAACACCATCGACACAGGTGATAGAAACTGTAAACTTTAAAACTGTTGAAAGTTGTGTCTGATAGACCACCACTGGCTCCATGAAGAGCCTCTTCATGGGTGCTTTTCCCTGGAAACACCTTGCTCGGCCCAACCTGGGCTACTCCTGAGGACAGTGGTTGTAGAAAAGATTTCTGGCAGGCACTGGCATGCTGAGGATGGGCTCTCACAGCTGCCAGCAAACCTGGGGCAACAAGAGGGCTCCAGCAGCTGCCCCAGTGTGGCAGCTGAAGCAGTGGGTGATGGCAGAAACCTGCAAAACCCTGGAGCTTGCTGCTGGGAGCCCTCCAACATCCTGGGGTGATCCCTGCCTTAGGTGATCCTTGCAAACTGGTAGCATGGCAAAGGTGCATCTGCCCCTGCACCGAGGGTCACTGGGAGTGTATGGGGGCGTAGCGACGCTCGAACTGGTCAACGTCGAACTTGCGCTTGCAGCCAGCATAGTTCATGTAGCGAATCTTCCCAAAGACGGCACGCTCTGCCCAGCCCTGGTCATGAATGCCACAGATGGACCAGAGGCAGCCTGCCAGGTACAGGGACAAAGTGTCAGCTCTCCCTCTTGCTCAGAGGACATGGAGAAGTGGGATATGGGTGCAAAGCAGGATGGGCTAGAGTTGCCTGCAAAGAGCCCCCACTGCAGCCTCAGCCATCACAGCTAAGGCCTCCCACCCCATGCCCCAATCCTACAGCTTGCCTACGTATCCATTGGGGTCCCTCCCGTCCAGCTCATAGCGGTCGTTGAGATAGATGGCAAACTGCAAGGCCTCCTCAGGGGAGCGCGTCCACTCCAGGATCTTCTTGGCCCAGTACATCCGCAGGAAGCCATGCATCTTGCCTTCCTGGACCATTTGGAGCTGCGGGGATAGGGACAGTCATAAGGGTCGGTCCGTGGCAGGTGACCTCTGCCCCTGGGAAAAAAGCTCAGCATTTTGTAGGGCTGTACCTGGGCTGCATTCCAGAGTGGGTCATGTGTAGTCCCCTGCTCCAGCTCCTGCAGATTGTAGAGATAAGGCCTCTTGTCTTTGGCATGGAGCTTCAGGGTAGTTTGCGCCCAGTCACTGGCACCTGTGAGCAAGAGATGAGGAACAATACTGAGCCACCTGTTCTGCAGGGTCTTGAGAACTGTGCTACTGAGGGCACTGTGCCCGAGAGGCACCAGTCTTGAAGAGGGTACCTGCCAGCTCCTATCCTACTTCCAGAAGGGACCAAATGACAGAACATTAGTGTCCCCACAGCATTTCCCCTAGCAGAAATGGGATTGCCAAGTTGGAGTGACCAGTTGGGTACCCAGAATTGCCCACATGACCCAGGATGCTACCCTGCACACTGTCGTAGTTCTCATTGTAGTAGCAGAAGTTTTCAGCCAGCTCCCGCCGCACCACGGCCTCCTCCACAAACACATCCACTGACTCCTTGTACTTGCGCCGGTGCTTCTGCACCTCCAGGATGGCTCGTTGAGTGGAAACCTGGCCTGGGGACATGGGGAAGGAGCAAGTCAGGCTTCCAGTCCAAGCCACAATGCTCAGTCCTACTGCAGAGTGGGAAGCCTGGGACACTCACCAAAGTGAAGCCATGGGGACAGGTTGCTGAGGGCTGCCTTGTTGGGATCATTCCTGTGAGTGCTGAAGGATTTCAGCCGCTCTGCAATGAAGGACTTCAGCACAGCCAGCCCTGCTGCTGTGCCAGGGGTTGCCCACTCTACCTCCTTCACGGTGTGGTCCACCTGCAAACTGGAATAACATGCCTCCCAAGCGATGGGCTGGGCAGCGACCAAGCAGTGAGTGCATTTGCAGAATCTTACAAGTGAGGGCTACCCTGAGTGCTATGTCCCCAGCCAGCAAGTCCCCAGCCCATGCCAGCCTCTTCCTGTTAACTAGCTCTCTGCATGGCAGAGATGTGGGAACTGAATGAATGAGGTGGCAACCTCCCCTTCCCCAAGGCATCCTCATTTCCACACCATCTGTGTCTGACCGAAGGCAGGTCACTGTGCTCATTCCCTGCCAACCCCTCCCAGGATCACAAAGTATCTGTAAAACACTCTGGGACCAGCCCTTGAATGTGTTTGGAGGTGTCTCTGGCTGGTACCTCTGCTGGGCAGGAGGGGGGATATGGGTGATGAACAACAGGGGGGAACTCGGTGAGGAACTCAGGGAGCTGAGCGTGGATCTTGTTCCGGATAGTCCTGGCGCTGTACTCCTGCTTGGGAGAGGCAACCCAGCAAGGCACAATATTGTGGGCATCAACCTGGGAAGCAAAGCCATGGAGAAGGGTGTGAGAAGCACAGAGTCCCGATGACATGACACTCATGTGCACAAAACTCCAGTGCACAAAACACAGGAGACTAATTTCTCCCACATCTCACCAGCCAGAGTTTTCCATTCCCAGAGTGCTGGAACCCACCTGTGCAAATGGCACATCCTCGGGTAACCGTTCCCTGACGTCCTCCACCCACTGCCGGGGGAGGCGGAGGGGACTGAAGTCTGTCACCAGCCCACCCACGCCATGCTCCACCACGAACGTGGGCAGCACATCCTTGGCATAGCCCAGAAGCAAGTGGAAGGAGATGTTCAGCTCTGCACACTCCTGCAACAACAGGGAAATGGCTGTGAGATAGTTCGTGGCTCTGCAGACCCCACCCTACCACCATCTGCTGAAGGGATGGATCTGCCTCCCCCCTTCCTCAGGAGTGCTATCCCACCCAGCACGCATGTCCCCTGCCTGTACCTCTGCCACCTCCTGCAGGCCCCTCAGCATGAACCTGTAGTGGCGGATGGTGGCCTCCAGGAATTTGGGCACCAGGCAGAAACAGACGTGCAAAGGCAGCTCCTGTTTGAGGGCCAGGCGCTGGGCATAGAGGAAAGCCCAGTTATCTGGAAGGAAAGTACACAGAGCAGAGTCAGGAAAGTGCTTCACTGACGGGCCGGGGATGGGGTTTCAAAAGAAGTTTCCCCCCAGACTCCTTGCACAGAGTGGGGCGGCAGAGAGCTTGGGCCAGCTCCAAGGTTATCGGAGGAGGGGACCAGCGCTTTTGCCACCCATGGGAACCTTTCCACCAGCTAGTTCGCACCTTGCACCCGCTGATCCCGGCACATCCAGTAAACGATGCACTGAGCATCATCCTTCAGGTCCGAGGCCTGCGAGACCAGGCGAACCCGCTTTTTGTTGTACTTGAACTCTCGAACGGACGGAGCCGCCCTCCGACGAGCCTCCTGCATCGCCTCTTCTTCCTCCGCCCTCCTCCGAGACACGCGTGGCACCTCTGTGACCTCGGCCTTTCGCTTCCCTTGTCCCCGCGGCATCCTCAGCACTGCCCGGAGAAGCGTGGTTGCGTGCGGCCGCTGCGAGAGGAAACGAGCCCGTGCTGAGCTCCCGCGCTTCCTTGCGAATCCCGGGTCCCGGTCCGCCCACAGAGCCCGGAGGATGTTGGTCCCCTGCCCATCCTGGTCCTGGTGAATCTAGGGATAACAGTGCCCTGCTCCTTCCAGTCCCCGGCCCGGTCCGCTCCGCTGCTGGTCCCGATACCCGGGCTCGGGGTCCTGATCCCGATCCCGATCCCGATCCCGATCCCGATCCCGATCCCGATCCCGATCCCGATCCCTGTCCCTACCTGGCAGCCACGCGGCCCTGGAGCGTTACACAAGCTGTGGGCAGTGCGATGGGCGTGACCATGGGCGTGGCCGTGCCCAGAGGGGCGCGGCTCCGCTCCCGGGACCGCCCCCCGCACTCGGGCGCAGGTGCCGCACCGGTGTCACTGGCGCGCCCAACGCGCTGCACCTGCCCCGGGAGGGGGGTAAGTGCCCGCTGGTACCTCCCCTCACTGCCCTCGGGAACAAGGAAGCAGCTCCAACTACCTTCAGCCATCACTCGGCAGCGTAGTTCCCCGCTGGCACCTTCCCCACGCCCTGTGTCCTCAGGGCTGCCACCTTGCAAGGCGTTGGGGTTATGGCTTTGGACATGACTAGGGGCACGGGGGGGCTGTCCCTGCTGCTGCTGAGCCTTGCTGTGCTGGATCTCACGCTGGGTAAGGGCTGAGCGGTATGTGGAGCTATCCGTGGGGTGGAGGTGAATGGGGAGCATCGTTCTCCAGGGTGGTGGGTGGCCCTGGGGTGGCTTCACCCACAGAGGTGAAAAATTTCATTTTGGATGCTATTTGCTCTCCAGCATCTCAGCCCTGTCCCAATGAGCAAACGGGGCACTGCTTTATAGAACACAAGCAATAAGCTTTATATCTTTTGACTCTCATATGAGTCTCCATCTGGGGAGAAAAGACTTTAGTCCCAGCTGGTCCCCCTGTGTGAGTATTGATTCCTGCTGGCCTCATTGCCTTTGCTACAACCTGCCCAGCAGCACGAAATGGCCCTACCCAGATGGCAACCTCACTGGGATATACTAGGCCTGAAAAACTTCAAATGCCATCCCAACATTTGCACTTGACACAAAGTAAGACCAGTGTTGAGTTGAGTACAGGGAATAAACCTGCAGCTTGTATCTCCTGAGAGCCTTGAGCTACAGCTGTAGGCCCTGTCCCAATGCATCCCTCAACCCCCTTGCAGAGCTTTTGTGGGTTGCAACAGGTCTCTCATGGACTTGTCCTGAGCTGCAAGCTGGAATTTGTTTCTTTGTGGGGCTGCTTCCCCTGTTGCCATTATTTACATCCACCGCTATCAGTTCCTGACTATCTGTGGCACAGAGGGTTTGTGTAAACTGCTGCTGCTGCATTTCCAGACAGTCTCACGGTCACCAGTTCCTGCTTGGCTCTTCCTGTCAGACGGGTTTGTCTGACATCCTCCAGGGATGGGTGAAGATGGTGGAATGGGTCTTAGGACTGGTGCCTAGAGGACTTTCTGCCCTGAAACCAGCGATGCCCCTGGTTTGTTCCTGCTTTGTCAGGCTGGGGATTTCTGTGGTCTGCCTTGCTGATTGTCATGTTGCTATTCAGGGAATCCATGTGCTTGGTCCATGCAGGACAGGGAATCCCCATGCCTGATAATCCATGGCTGATGCAAGGCTTGGGCAGCTCATGGTGGAGGTAATGTTGCACCATCCCCAGCATTGCTGTGGTCCCAGCCTTTCACTGCCAGCCCCTGTGTGCTGTCTCCCACCTCTTTGCAGGGACCACTGTCAAAGACATGACAATCCCTGCACCCCTGATTCTCCCTTCCTCCTTGACACCCACAGAGACCATGGCACCACTGTCCAACACCAGCTCAAGCACTGCAGCCACCTTCCCTCCCTCCCATCCTGCAACCTCCACCCCAGAGATACCAATGGATGCCTTCACATCCAGTATATCTACAGCTCAGTGGAGCAGCCCAGCAGCCTCCAACATCACCACACCACAGGTGAGAGGCAGCACAGCCCACAGCACTCCTGTGTCACCTGTGCTGGGACCTGCCACCACCAGCGGTAGCTCAGCAGGGTTGGGACCCACCACCAGCACACCAACTCCAATCTCCATGGCCACAACACCCAACTGTGACAAGACAACCACTTTCACATCTGTGGGGACCAGCACAGCTTTGGCTGTCAGCTCATTTGGAGTTGAAATGAGCACACTGCCTCCCCCCACCTCTACTCTTCTCTCCTCCACCTGGGTGGGCACCACTCTTGGCAGCAGCACCCACCAAGAACTGACCATGACCACACTGCTTGGCAGCACATCTCCAGGGACCAGCAGCACCTCTTCTTCTATCACCCCAGCAGTGACAGACACTTCAGATGAGCCTTTGATGACCTCGTCAGACACCACGGCCTCCTTTCTTACCACTGCAGAGGTAGCTGGGAATACCCCTGCCCCCAGCCAGCCAGTTGGGACCACGGCCAGGACCAGCCCTGGTACCTCCACCCTGATAGAACCAGAGACGTCCAGTGACACTGCAGGTGAGTGCAGTCATGGGGCACCTAAAGGGCAGGATCAGTATGGTAAATCCCCACGGGATCCCCCATCCTGCTCAGCCAGGCACTTGGCTTCTTCCCCCAGGGGCCACCTGGTCTCCAGGCTCTGCAGGCCAGGGGGTGGGTCCCACCCCTAGGGTGGACTGTGCTGTGATGTGACAGTACTGCAGTGTCCCCAGCACTGAGCCTGTATGTACCCTGTACCTCAAGGAGTGTGACTGTACCCCAGCAGTCCCCCCAGGCAGCTGTCCCTTGGCAGTGCTGCTTACTGGGCACCTGTGTCCTCTCAGTGTAGCTGTATCCTGGTGGCTATTGCAGGAGCCTTTAACCTGGCACTGCAGTTGTACCTGGGTGACACCTCTCTCCATGCACCTCAGGCAGGACAGGGAGACTGTCCTAGTACCCCTGGCCTTGCACGTGTCCCTGCATGCCAGGACTGTATCCTCACAGAGTACCTGCACCCTGGCCTGATGTCTGCGGTGTGAGAGCACGTCATCAGAGTGCCAGTACTGTGGTAATGCTTCTATGTGCCTGTGCCCTGGCAGTGCCTCCATGTACCTGTACAGCAGTAGCATGGCTATGCCCTGACAGTCCTCCAGCATGCCTGCCTGCCTGCAGAACACCAATACCTGGCCCAGTGCCTGCAGGCACCTCTGAGTGCTCTTGTCCCTGACCCTGAGAAGAAGGAAGCAGCTCCAGCTGTCAGCAGCACACTTCTGTGATACACTGTGACACGGGGAAGTGATGCCTGTACAGACAGCCCAGGGGACAAACCCTCAGCCTGGAGCACGCCCTTCCTGAGCACGCCTGTTCTCTTGGCCAGTTCCTTGCGCTCAGACGGAGCTGGCTGTTGTCTCCTGAGGGCGTTGGTGCTGGGAGCCACCACCAAACATCACTCCTGTGGTGAAGCGCAGGTTCCAGGCAGACTGGCTCATCCCTGGGCTTTTTTCTGTTGCCACCCTCCCCTCAGCAGGCAGAGGACAGCCACAGGAACCAGGTCGGTGGTAGTGGTGGCCTTGCTGGTCTGCCCTGCCCACTTCTTGTGGCAGCTCTGGGTCCAGCCGTGCAGTTGATGTCTGCTGGGTACTGCACCAGTCCCTGGGAGTGTCTGTGCCAGGTGGAACCCCCTGCCTTGCTGCCAGCACGTGGAGGGTAAAAGGACCCACCTGGATGCTCCTTTTCTGCTGGGTGAAGGAGACCTGGAAACCCCAGTGCTGGGGCTCTGGGGAGTGCTCGGAGTGGTGCCTGCAGGGGTTTGTTGGCTCCCACTCACCTGGACATGGCTGGGCAGAGAGCTGGGCTGTCCCTGCTCCTGTCCTGGCCTCTGCTGCTGCTACTGAGCCTCACCTGCCTCGCTGTGCTGCACCTGGCTCTGGGTAAGGACTGAGCGGGATGTGATGCTCTCCACAGGGTGGGTGATAAGCGGGGAGCATCATTCCTCAGGGTGGAGGGGTAGCATCTGTGGGGTGCAGGGGGGTGGAATGCTGTGAGGGCTGTTTCCTGTTTCTTAAATGGGAAGCAGATATGGACTTGCTGCTTCTCCTTTTTGTGAGGATGAGGTCCTTCTGTGCAGGCACTCACCTGGCATGGGCTGGGATCAGAGGTTTTCCCTTCTCCACATTTTTATTTAACCAGCTGCTGTGTGCAGGGAGGGCGTGGCTGCCAGGGGCTTTGGAAGTTTCTGACTTGATTAGCTGAAAGCAAATGACAACTTTCGGTTTCCCATCCTCATTCGAACTGAGTTCCAGACTTGCTGGGTTTGTTCTGAGATCGCTGGGGAATCCAGTCTGGCATCCCAAAGCCACCACCTCACAGATACCACTTGACAAAGGTCCAGGCAGCCAGGCTGTCCTGCCCATCTTCTGGAGAGGTTTACAGATCCTGGGGCTTCGCTGGGGACAGCACAGTGCCTCAGCACAGGGTCCATAGTGGAAGAGAGGGTAGCTCTCCTGTGTCCCACCATCCCCTGTCAAAGCTTTTGGAGGTCACAGCATGTCTCTAACGGCTCATCCTGAGCTGCAAGCTGGGATTTGTTCCTTTGTGGGGCTGCTTCCCCTGTTGCCATTATTTACATCCACCGCTATCAGTTCCTGACTATCTGTGGCACAGAGGGTTTGTGTAAACTGCTGCTGCTGCATTTCCAGACAGTCTCACGGTCACCAGTTCCTGCTTGGCTCTTCCTGTCAGACGGGTTTGTCTGACATCCTCCAGGGATGGGTGAAGATGGTGGAATGGGTCTTAGGACTGGTGCCTAGAGGACTTTCTGCCCTGAAACCAGCGATGCCCCTGGTTTGTTCCTGCTTTGTCAGGTTGGGGTTTTCTGTGGTCTGCCTTGCTGATGCCCATTGAAGAGATCTGTGTGTTTAATCCATGTAGGACACTCCCACTCCCAGTGCTCCATGGCTGATGTGTAGCTCTGAGACCCGCATGGAGTTCACTATGGTGGTCATGCTGCACCACCCCCAGCATAGCCATGGACTCAGCCTTGCACTGCCAACCCCTGTGCATCTCATTGTCCAAACTCTTTGCAGAGACTGCTGCCATGGATGTGACAGCAACTGTGTCCCCAACTCTCCCTACCTCCTCAATACCTATGGAGAGCTCAACACTGCTGCCCACCATTGGCTCCACCACCACAGCCACCCGCCTTTCCTCCAGCCCTGAAACAGAAGCCTCCACCCCAGAGGAGTCCAGCACATCCCTAGAGACTGGCAACACCTCACCTCCCACCGCAACTACAGATGATTCAGCCGAGATCTTGACAACCCTGGCAGACACCACAGCCAGCCCTGTTATCAGCACATCAGACCTCATAAGCACCCTCTCTTCAAGCAACCCAGCCAGGACCACCTCTGACATCTTCGCCTCAACTCTGGAGTCGACTCCAGGTACCCTGACAGTATCTGGGACCCTCGGTGCAGCTGGCTGGGGGGGGGGGGGGGCACTNGGGGGGGTGTGGTTCAGCTTCGGGGGCATCTGGAAGGCAGAGACATGGTCAGGGTGACAAGTCCCCGTGGGGATCCTGGGCATGTACTTGGGTGGCTTCATGTAGGTGACTTCACTTAGGCTCGGCCTGTACCCAGCTGCAGGAGCATCCTGCGCCTCTGCAGACAGCACTAACCTGACGTTGTTTTGCCCAGGCACTGAGCCCTCTTCCCCTGGCACCAGCTCAGCCCAGACCTCAGAGGTTACCCTCAGCACACCTACAGACCTGCCAACACCACCGCCAGACTGCCCCTCTGGCTTGGCCAACACCAGTAAGTGCAGTGCCTGTGGGCATCGCCACCCCCAACATCAGTGCTTTTGGGCTGCCAGAGGCCAGTGCAGGGGGTCCTGGAGCCCCACTGCTCTTGCTGCACTCTCATTGTGGGGGTATTGATGCTCTGGGTACACATGATTTGCTGTGCAGTGGGAGGCTTTGTTCTCCTGACAGTGTAGCGTGTCCATAATACAATTAACCCGGGAGGAGGTCCCATGTCTATGCCAGCAATCCTGGGGAGAGGACCCACAGATTATTTGGCACAGCCCAGGGCTGAAGGGCAATAACCAGAGCTCAATTTTTAATCCCTAGGTGCGTCTCACCTCTTTCTGTCACTGCAGCTAACCACCCCCCTGGACCTGGGGAACACCACAGTGCAGGAGCTGGTGTTGTCCAAGGTGAGGTGAGAATGAGGAGATCCCACTCTGCATCTGCCAGCTGTGGTTCACTCAGTCAGGGAGGGGGTCGGGCAGCCAGTGGGAGGGGAATGGCTGCATCTTGCATTGGACATCACACAGAACCCTTTGAGATGAAGGGGAGATCCTCCTTTGGCTGTCATGATCCAGGATCATGCCCTTTCTTTGTGGGGCTGGGGGGCAGGAAGCCCCCTCTGGCATGGTTTGATGGCTGTTCTTTCCCCCAGCTCCGTGAGGATCTGCAGACTGCATTCCCGTGTGCTGGCCTGTCATTGGCGTGGCGAGGGAAGAGGAAGACCTGACCACTGCCCCTTGCCTGGCCTGTTCCTGCCTGGCCTGGCAAGCCACCTGCTCCCATCTCCTCACTCCATGGTGGTGCAGGCCCTTGGGGGATCTCATACAGCTCCTCTTGAACCTGGGGCTTCCTGTCCTTCCCTCTGCATCCCTGGTGCCCCCCTGCCCCTTCCCATAGCCTGTCTGTGAAGACTGAGCCCTCCCATCACCCTGCTCCAGACCTGGCTCCTTTGGTGGGATCCCCTTCTGCACTGCTGGGGGGCTGGGAAAAGGGGACCCCCGTGATATTGCTGACAGAGGAGAACACCCATGCCGACAAAGGCCAGGCAGTAAATAGAAATTCCATGTCTTCTGTGTCGAAGTGATGACTTCTTTATTTTCCCAGTTTTCAGCTTTGCCATCTGTTGGAGGTACTGATGAGGAAAAACATCTGAGTCCCAAAAGCTTTGCATGGAGAGACAGGCTCAGGGCTGTCCCCTCCTGCCAGGGGCTGCTGCAGACATTCCCAAGGATGGCTCGCCACCCCAGAAGACTGGGGACCCCTGCTTTGGAGCTCTCTGCCCCATGATGCCCCACAGCTGTAGGGGCAGCTGTATGCACTGTGGGGCCATGGAAATCCCGTGGGCTGTGGTCCTTGCCTGTTTTTTCCAGTCCCCAGCTAGGGAGACAGCTGCAACATCTGTCCCCCTGCAGCAAAGTCATTTATTAACTGATTAATTAGCTAGATAAAATCCAACTGAAGCAATTATTAGCCTAAGCAAGCCACCTTGCCTGGAGATTGAAAACTGAAATAATTAGCAAAATAGCCTTGTTGCATGTCAGGGGTTGTTTTTGGCTGATCCCTGTTTCTCCCTGCCAGCCCTCACTACCCTGACACGGGGAGGGCCGGGAGGGGTTTGTGGGGCTGTGGGATTCCTAACATGGAGACTGCTCTCAGGCTGCCTGGATTGTCAAGTGACTGGGAAGGAGCCAGCAGCTGGACAGGATGGGGAGAGACACTGTGGGATCACCCAGCTGCCTGCCAGCTTGCAGGGCCTGAGAGAGGCTGGGCTGGGGCTGGAGGCTGTGCCCAGGCAGCTCATCACGATGGTCCCATTTGGGATGCCCCTTGCATTCCAGGGTTGCCCCTTTGCTATTTAGGATGCTGTCTGGCTTTTGAGGGTTTGTTGGACCCCTTGAGACTAAGAGAAGTCCCTTAGCAGCCGGGCAAGGAGCCGGGGAGCAGGGCAAAGCCTGCTGGAAGGGTTCCCTGTGCTGGCTGCCTGGTGGGGTGCTGGGAAAGAAATCCTTGTGGTCTGCCTACGCCTTGGAGGTGGGCCAAGAGTCCTCCCACGTCGCGTCCCACTGGGCTGTTTTCTCCGGCTGTTGAATCCATAACTTCAGACCCCGGGACATGGCTGGGTGCCAAGGCCGGGGTAATGGAGCCAAACTGCGTCACAAAGGGAGGAAAAGGTCCTGAAGTGCTGGGATGAAAAGGTGACCAGGGTACTCGCTGTTCTCTGCTGGCACAGCTGCCTTCCACCATTATTGTGGTTGGGGGCCATGGGGGGAGGAGGTGCTGTGGTCCCCTCTGCCCCGCAGCCTGGAAGAGAGAAGAGGGGCACAGTGGGGGCATGTGGCTCCTATGGGGGTGGTGGTCACTGCCCAGGCATTGGTGGCACAGAGCTCTGCCCATGCTTTCCGTGCCTGCCGTCTTTGAGGTGCCACCTTCACCCCATTGCTGCTTTCCTGCCACAGACCCCTGACCAGAGGGGCCTTGGGAGGCTGGATCCAAGTTCTGCTGCTTTCCCAGTCCACAAAACAGTTCTCAGCCTTTGCCGTGATACACTCCAAACTCTCAGCACTGTCCAAAGGAAAAAATCCTGTGCCCAACACGACTGTCACTTTTGGAAGACCTGGCAGCATCATGGGGTGCGTCTCAAGTCCCTTGTGGCTCAGGTAACCCTTCTAGTGTACCCTTCACCCCTGCGGATGGCTATAGCCCAGCTCCCACTCTTTAGCAGGAGGGTGTTGCAACACACCCAGCATGCCAAGTGATCCGAAACCTGTGGGGTTGATGGATAACCTGGTTTTCCCCACTGCCACCCCTGAGCCCTCTCCAAATGCCCTTGCCAGGAGGCTGGAGGGGAGCCAGTAGGAGATACTGTTTTCTCCACAGGACTGGAACAACCAGCCCATTAATTCCAGGAAAGCTGATGAGGAGCTATGCTGGGCCATGCTCTGCCATACTGGATGGTGCAGAGCCCCTGGATGCTGGGATTCACGGAATTGTCCCCTGGCCACTGGCTCCTGAAGGGCTCCAGTGCCCACATGACAATTTGGTCCTTGGTAACAGCAGATTAAATTACTTTTACAGGAATCAGTGCTTTGCCAGGACCTTGGTTTCAGACATAGCAAAAAGATCAGTGAAAAGCCCCTTCCCAGGGTGGTAACAGGGTACTGTCCTCAACATGAGGCATCTCTCGGTAGCTGCAGGCTTTCCTGGGAGCGTGTGTCAAAGCCTGAGCAGAGGGATGAATTTGGTTTGTCATCCCTGTGATTCTGCTGGCAGAGGGGCATGTCTGGGGACAGCATGGACAGGAGTTGCAGGCAGAATGATCTCTCGACAGTGCTGGCCCCTGTGGAGCACGGACAGGAGTATGCAGACAGGCTGAGACCAGTGCCTTGCTTCAGCCAAGTTGTTTTTCCCTATGCTGAGCAGCAATTTGCACGTTTGCAACAATCACTGTGGTTCTCACCACATTTTGCACCTCAAACACCATCTGGAGCAACTCTCTCCAGTGTCAGCATATATTCCCTGTTGGGGTTGCTTTCCAAAGTGATACAGCATCGTCAGCATGGGCAGGAACAACTCTCCCACAGCACGTTTACATCCCTCAAATCCTCCATCAGCCCCGGTGTGGTCGCTGCTCAAGTGGTCACTGATGGGTCAGTCATCCCATGATCTGCAGTGCTGATGTTCTGTTCCCCCAGCACTGTTCCTCCCCCAGTGCACTGTTCCCCCCATCTTAACATCCACATTGGCATTTTTGGCAGGCAGGTGTTTAGTTCCAGGTGAGCGACGCTCCCCCTGGTTTATCGTCTGTGCCCTGTTCCCACTGCCGGGGGTAATGCGTGGGTTTCACCGGACGGTGTTTCATCAGCCGTGACTTGGCCTCCCCTGGCATTTCCCCATCCACACTGCCCCGGTGGTGGCTCGGGGTGTCACTAGATGTGCTGCCTGCCTGACTCCAGAGGGACACTGTGTACTGCCTAACACCCCTCATAACACTTTGCAGGAGTTGCCTGGGGGCATTTCTGGTTAAGAAGCGTTTAATTGACTACAAAACCATGTAGTGGTGGGAGTTTGCATAATGCTGTTCACAGGGGAGCTGGCAGCAGTTTTCAAGGGGGTGTGAAGGAATTGCTGCTCCAGGAGGAGGAGGGGGGTGAAGTGACCCAGGGGATCCCCATAGCAGGGCAGAGGGTCCAGGTTTGTGCTTTTTCCTGCTCCAGCCTCTGGGGATGCTGGTCCAACCTTGCAGAGAAGCTTCCCATTTACCCCCTTCCAGCACCCCAGCACTGCTGTGCCCAGACTGAGGTGCAGGTTTCAAACCCCAGTTTGAACACCCTGGGGTGTGCTGGGGCTCTGAAAGGGGATCCCCAGTGCTTCCAGTTTCAGCTGAGCACTGGGGGGACTCAGCTGACACCCCAGGGCCTGTCCCCAGCCGTATTTCTTCCTGCTTTATAACCTGCCTGTACTCCTGGGCAGCCAGGTGGGATCTTGTGTTCTGCCTTGCTCTGGCCTGAGACATGGTTTCAGATGGTGATTTTAGTGCCCATGGTGTCCTCACAGGCATGGTGACACCAGCTGGCATTGCCCTGTCACCTCCACACATTGCTCTGTGGCCCCATACCTTGCATGTGGAGTAGGTTCTTTGGGGTGACTGCCATGCCACTATTGAAAGACACACACTGCTCTGGCTCAGCTTCACCTTCTGGTGCTGGCAGCCCAGAAAGCTGCACCGGGTTGAGCCCAGGTCCCTGGGGAGACCTGGGTCCCTGCAGGGTGGGCTTTGGGTACAGCCCAGCCCATGCCCCCGTTGAACAGGGTATCCAGCCCTCGGGAAGGGGAGGGCTTGACCGGAAGGGAAGGGTGACAGGGACATTGGAGGGAAGGGACCGGGGGCGGGAGAGGATGTCGGCAACCTGCCTCCTTCTGCCATCCCTATAAATAGGAGGGAGCAGGAGCACCTGGGACTCCAGCTCTGCAGGAGAGGCAGGCAGGGAGGGAGCTGCTTCTCTCTGCTCTCTCCTCCCTTTGAGCTTCCTAGTGCTCTGCCTGCGTGGAGGCCTGAGGCATGGGGACCAGGGGATGGATGCTCTCCACCTTCCTGGGATGCTGCACCTGGATTCTGCATGGTATGTCCTATATTTTTCTGCTAGCCCATGTGCTACCTGAGCCCTGTCAGGGTGCAGCAGGTACACTGTGAGATGCTTTTCACTCCTGGCTCTACTGGAAACTCCTCTTACAACCAGTCCTTGCAATGCAGTGCAGCCAAAGAACTGGAAAAGCATTTTACAGGGCAGGCATTACCCCAAGGGGCTGGTTGCAGGTGTGGAGTCGTGGGAGAGATGAGGGCCCAGCCTGGAAGCCTGCAGGCAGCCATGTACCCCTCCAGCAAAGGAGCCAAGGGAAGTCAGCTGGCAGAGCGGGACCCGGGGATGCTCCCATCCCTCCTACGTTCCAGGGAAGTGCAAATGCCGGTGCTCCATTCTGGGGCCCTTCTTGCACAATTTTTTCATGAATGGGCATGTGGGGTAGATGGTGTTTCTTGCTCCACATTCAAGAATTGAGATAAAACATGGATTTACTCAGGTGAAGTATGCCATACTAAACTGGGGCGACTTGACTGATATGCTTTGTTTTCCCTGAGACAGGGATGGAAGCTGCTGGGCTCCTTTGGCTGAGGGAGCTGGTGCAAAGCGCTTATTCCAGCCAGGGAAGATGACAATGAAGCAGCCTGCCAGGAAAGGGAATGGGGATCTAGCAGAGGATGGACCCCTTGAGGACTGGTCCGGCATAGGAGCTAATATTCATTAATGACTCTGCACAAGCTGTCTGTGAGCAAACGAGCTGAGCTGGTGGTGAGGTTGGAGGCACCTCTGCTGCAGGGAGATCTGGCTGCCTGTCAGTGGGAACCTGATGAACTGGAGCACCGGGATAGGGAACAGGCTGGAGCTGTCAGGCTGTGGCAAAGCCCTGCTGGGTCTTGCCATTGGGGTGCCCTTCATCTCTCCTAATTGAAACTCCCTAAAGCCAAGCGTCAGCAGATCCGCCCGGCTCCTCACAGAGCCAACGGCAGCAGTTTGGTCTCTCCAGCACCTGCATCCCTCTCCTAAAAATGAGACTGTGTGAAATGTCATCCATGGGTGCCAGTAGGTGCTGGGAGACACGTCTGGGATGTGGGCAGGTGTCTCCTCCTTTCAGCAGACCTGTGGGATGTTTGGTCAGAATTTGGTAGCCGGAGGAGAGAGCTGTAAGCAGGGCTTGGTCCTGGTAGCTCGAAAATATTCCCTCCATGGGCAGGGAACCTCTGGTGCCTTCACTCAGCTGAAGGCAAGAGGGATGGGGGTAGGAACATGCACTAGCCCAGCCCAGGAGAGTTTTATTGAACCTGCTTTAAGTGCAGCAGATCAGAATCCATCTGTAGTCAGGGAAGGCTTCCCTAAGCCTTGGCTTTCCTATGTGACAAAAGGCTTTGGGTAAAGTTATTTAAATGTCCCTCAGACACCCTAAAGGTGAAAAAACACAGAACCCCCCGAGGCTCTGCAGAAGCAGCTGTGCTCGGAGCTGTCCCTGCAGTGATGGAAAAAGGGCTGAGGGCTGTCCTGGGGCAGCAGAGCTCCACAGACACCCCCGGGGCTATGAACTAGACTTACCTGGTGGCTAGGCACCCCAGTACCACCCTGGGCATGACTGGACTGGGTTGCAGCAGCTGCCTTTGCCTCCATGCTTGCACCAATGTCTCTCTGATCTGTGATGAGCTGTATCCTGTTTCAGCTGCCAGCTGCTGATGCTGGGGAGGCAAGAGGTGCTGTGCAGTGCTGCGCCTAAGGCAGCCCAGGCTGCACTCCTTGGCTCTTAAATCAGGTCTTGTAAGGCTCTGGGATGAAGCAGAAGGGGTTTAAGAAGTGGTGGGAGCTTCACGATGCTCATGGAGGAGAGGTGTGTCTGAGGCTGGCAGGCTACCAGCTCCATAACGCTCCACTTTGTGCTTCTCTGCAGGGCTTGGGGCTGTTGCTGCTGTTCCTGTCACTGCTGAGGGGCCCTTTACTGTGGGGACAGCTTTTCCCATCACAACAGAGAACGAATGGCCCCACACTACACTCACTACAGACACGAGCACCACAGTGGCTGATGATGAGACCTTCCCTGCCTGGACTGAGACAGACCCAGTGATGGTGACAAGTGGATATGGCTCTACAGTGCCAGCTTTGGTGAACGTGACCAAGCCTGCTAACACAACTCAGAGTACTGAGGGAAGTTCAGCTGCTACCACTACAGCCACGACTGCTGCTGACATCACTGCACAGTATCCTGCTGTCACCCCAGAAATACAGCATGATGAAACAGAGGTCCCTCCTGATGTCCCTCTGGGGACCACCCCTGTCCTTGAGGATATGAAGGAGAACATCCTTGCAAACAGAGGAGAAGACACAGACCTCAGTACTGGCACTACATCCCTTCACACCACCCCTCCACTGGCAGTCACCTGGGTGCCACAGCCAACTGTTGGTGTCACTGTGCTGCTGAGCCAAGGGCTAACTACAGCCAAGGGAGCAGTTGAGGAAGGTATAATCCTGTCTGAAGCTATTCAAAGTGAAGCCAACTCCTCGGGCCCCAGTCCTGATGCTGGGGAGCTGCTTCCGACCCAACAGGATGGGACAGTGGGCGAGGTTGACAGCATTAACCCAGAGCCAGCAGGAGAAATGTCCCCAGCTGCTGAGGAAAGTCCATTGGCTTCTGAATCTGGAGGTGCAGGAGATGGAATAAACGGTGAATTCAGCAGAGCCAGCCCATCCCTCCTACCTCCAGAGAGCCCAGTGATGTCAGGAACAGTGGAAAACCCTGAGGAGTCCTCCCTCTTCCCTGGCCAGGCAGTGCTGAGCACAGACACTTCACTGACACCATCCAACGGTGGAGATGGGGATGGGCAGGGAGTTCCCGGGTTGTCATCAGAGGCTTCTGGTTCAGCCTTGTCACCTGCAGCCAGCAGGACACCAGTGGCACCCGAGGAAACAGAGGATACTGCCACCTCACTGCTGGCCCCAGGGGTTCCCACTGATGCACAGAGTAACACGAATCTCCCAGCCTCAGCCACTGCGCTGCCTGCAGGGGATGTGGGAGCTGTGGATCTGGCCAGTCCATCCCTGCAGCCTGCCCCATGGCAGATTGCCACTGGAGAACAGCCACTACTGCTTCCTGATACTCTGACATCCCCCACAGACACCCCCAGTGCTCCCTGGAGTGCTTACCCAGCCCCAGAGGCTGGAGCCAGCACCCTGCCTGAAGCTGATGGTGCAGCAGAGACACCAGCAAGTCCTGACCTTGCTACTGCCCCAGAAGCACCTGCGTCTCCATCTCTTGGGGAGTCACAGCCAGAGGGGATGCCAGCTGGAGCTCCCGAGGAAGGCAATGGACTTGGCACTGGCTTGAGTTCAGATTCAGATGCCCCCAGCCCAGCACCTTTTGTACCTGATGGACTGGCATGGCCCACTGCTGGGATCCAGGGTCAGGGAGTTGAGGGAGTAGGGGGCATGGCACAGACAGGAAGTTCAGGGGATGCCAGTCCCTATGAAGATAGCCAGAGTGACATGACTCCTCCAGCCCTTTGGCCCTCTGCCTCCCCTGCTAATTATGGAGAGCTGCTGACTGGAGGAACAGAAGATTTGGCAAATGCTGAACTTTCCCCTCCATCAACACTAGGGGATGGAACAGGAGGAGCCCCAGCACTGGGACAAGTGTCCTCGCCTGGTCCTGCATCTCCCAGCAGTGCTGGGATGAAGCCTGACCTCTCAGGAGCTGAAGGACCAGGGGACATGCCCAGTGAAACTGCCAGTGCTCCTGGGGCTGTTTTCCCACCCCTGGCATCTGTGACTGGCCCCATCTCTGAGGCAGAGACACCAGTGAGCCCCAACCTCAGCATTGCCCAGGGAGCACCTGGGTCTCCATTCTTTGGTGGGTCACAGCCATGGGGGACAGCAGCTGGTGCTCTCCCAGGAGCAGGTCTCCCTGGAGCCCAAGGACCAGACACTGACTCGACTTCAGCATGGGATACCCCCAGCTCAGCAGTTCATGAACCAGTAGGACCCCCATCACCTGCCCTGGGCGACCAGCTTGGCACCAGTGAGGGGCGGCCAGCAGCAGAAGGGCAAGGAGCCAGCACGGCAGAACAGGCACTGGAAGGAGCAGGAAGTGGGATTGAGTCTGAGCCATCCCTGAGCTCCACCACAGGGAATGGACTAGCAGCTGGGATGGATCAACTGCCCGGTGCTGGTTCCCCATCCGGTATTGCCTCTCCCAGTGATGTGGTGCCAGCACCTTCTGTGCCAAGGGGTGATGAAGCAGGAGGCATCTCATCAGCAGCCTCCAGCCCTGACAGTCTGTCCCCAGCCTCTCCAGACAGTGACACTGGCCCACAGCTCGGTTTGGAGCAGGGGGCTGAAAGTGCAGGGGATGTGGCACAGGCAGGAAAGCCAGAGAGTGAAAGTCCCAACATGGAGACAAGTGCTTCAGCTGTCAGTCCTCAGCAGGACCTCACTAACACCGCAGAGCTGCCAGCAGAAGAAACAGGGGATATGGCGCATGCTGAACTTTCCCCTCCATCAACACTAGGGGATGGAACAGGAACAGGAGGAGCCCCACCACCGGTACAAGTGTCCTCACCTGGTCCTGCATCTCCCAGCAGTGCTGGGATGAAGCCTGACCTCTCAGGAGCTGAAGGACCAGGGGACATGCCCAGTGAATCTGCCAGTGCTCCTGGGGCTGTTTTCCCACCCCTGGCATCTGTGACTGGCCCCATCTCTGAGGCAGAGACACCAGTGAGCCCCAACCTCAGCATTGCCCAGGGAGCACCTGGGTCTCCATTCTTTGGTGGGTCACAGCCATGGGGGACAGCAGCTGGTGCTCTCCCAGGAGCAGGTCTCCCTGGAGCCCAAGGACCAGACACTGACTCGACTTCAGCATGGGATACCCCCAGCTCAGCAGTTCATGAACCAGTAGGACCCCCATCACCTGCCCTGGGCGACCAGCTTGGCACCAGTGAGGGGCGGCCAGCAGCAGAAGGGCAAGGAGCCAGCACGGCAGAACAGGCACTGGAAGGAGCAGGAAGTGGGATTGAGTCTGAGCCATCCCTGAGCTCCACCACAGGGAATGGACTAGCAGCTGGGATGGATCAACTGCCCGGTGCTGGTTCCCCATCCGGTATTGCCTCTCCCAGTGATGTGGTGCCAGCACCTTCTGTGCCAAGGGGTGATGAAGCAGGAGGCATCTCATCAGCAGCCTCCAGCCCTGACAGTCTGTCCCCAGCCTCTCCAGACAGTGACACTGGCCCACAGCTCGGTTTGGAGCAGGGGGCTGAAAGTTCAGGGGATGTGGCACAGGCAGGAAAGCCAGAGAGTGAAAGTCCCAACATGGAGACAAGTGCTTCAGCTGTCAGTCCTCAGCAGGATCAACTGCCTGGTGCAGGCTCCTCATCTGGTTCTGCCTCTCCCAGTGTTGAGGTTGCAGCATCCTCTGTTTCAGATCCATCCAGCCTGGGTGCACTTGAAGGAGCAGGCAGTGCTGCTGAACCTCTCCAGCCCTCCCTGGATGTTGGCACTGGGGTCCTTCCTGCTGCAGGAGAAGGGGCAGGTGAAGTGGCTGGTGATGGAGGGTCCATGGGGCAATCCCAGGCTCCTACTGGTATGGGACCGGCTGGTTCAGGAGCTGCTGGTGGAGAAACAGGAGATGTGTTGCAGTCTGCACCTTCTTTCTTGTCTACAGAGGCGTCTTCATTGCCTGGGAGGACAGGCGAAGCTGCTGATGAAACAAGTCTTCCCGGAGCTGCTGCAGCTGGCGTTGACTTGAACACAGGCTTGGAGGCTGCTGGCCCCCAGGAACCCTCTGCATCTGCCCCTGGCACCCAAAGTGGTGCCAATACTGAACTTTTTGATGGAAAATTGAGCAAAGTTGATGTGGTGGAGGTGCCTGGAGGAGCCTCAGTGAATGGGGGACTTTCCCCTGGTGCCAGCCTGGCCCCAGTGGCTCCAGAAAACAGCGGTGTTTCCGATGGCATGACCACCTCAGTGTCTGCTTCTCTGCTTGTCCCTGGACGTGGGCTGAGCTCAGGGCTGGCACCCAATGGGAACCCCAACTTTGCCACTGGCACCCAGAGTGGGAGCAGCCCTCTGCTGCCAGGGTCACCAGGTGGGCTGGCAGAAGCTGGAGGTGCTCAGTCGTGGTCTCTTGAAGATGAGGTGGCCTCAGGCATGCCAGCACCTTTGGGAGAAGCATCCCCTCATGCTCCCCCATCCCCCAGTGCTGCCCCGGTGCTGCCTTCTGCTCCACAGAGAGGAGTTGCTGCAGAGGGAATGTCTGCCAGCCCTGGGCTTTCTGCACGTGAGTCGACAGTGGGGTCCTCTGCAGAGGGAAAGGGAGAGCTGGGGGCTGCCATGCCAAGGGGGCCTGCTTGCCCCTGCCTCCCCAGCCAGGAAGCCCTGGAGCTCCCTCTGGGAATGCTGACAGCCCTGCTCCTGGAGAACCAAGTGCTGTGCTCTATGGAATGACGGCAGGGCAAGGGGATATAACCCATCTCCTTCCCAGTGCCACTGGTTCTAGGGCACATATGGAGACACTCTCTCACTCCCCACCTGGGAGGAGCCCAGGGCTCCCTGGCCTTCCTCCCGCTGGGATCACTGCTGGCTGTCCCGGAGCAAAAACACCAGGGCCAGGTCCTGCTGGTGGCTTATCACCCGCTGCCCTGCAGCCGTTCCTGGGCAGGGAGCTGACCACCAGCCTGGCAAACAGAGCCCCTGCCACCTCTGGGTCGAGCCTCCCTGGAGCCTTCCCAGGCCGGGGGGGAACACAGGGTTGGTCCCCAGCCACTGCACGCCCAGCCACATCCTGCAGTCCGGCCCTCGCCGGCCCAGCCCCACCAGCCCTCCTGCCCAGGGGCAGGGAGGTGCTCCCCAGGCCAGAACAGCCACTGTCACCTCTCGAACATCGTCCCCCGTGGTTCCAGCTCCAACTGTAGGGCCAGCAGCTGCCCCAGTCCCGCAGGTACATGATGCTCGCAGCACAGCCTGGGTGGGACTAATACATCCAGTTTTCTGATGGACAATCCTCAGGGACATTCAGTGCCCAGAAAAAGAGGGAGCTATTTGAAGCAAGGACCGTGGGGGAGATGCAGCATGAGGAGCCCCTGCACATGAGCTTGCACTGTTGGCAGGCTGAGCCTGCCTTCAATACAATCCCATCAGTTGGAAAACCCATCCCCTCAAAATTTTATTTTTTTTTAACAGACATAAACAGGGAACTGGAGGCTGTAAAAGTCTCTAGAAAGAGTTTAATTCTGTGCTGTTCCCTGCCATAGTTCTTGTACAATGTTCTTCCCTTCCTAATGGCAGTCCTCCAGTGCAGTGTCCCAACAGGGCTGGTTAAAGCAGGAGACAGTGACCTCAAAGGCCATCACAGCAGGTTTTGGGCAGCTGTGTTTGTGTAAGGCAGTGAAAGTGGTGGGAACAAGCTCTTGCAAGGGAAGGTGACATGCAGAGAGTCCCTGGAGGCTATTGGCAGTGTCCCCCCATCCTTTTGCTGCACAGGCTTTGTCCTATTGGAAGCAAAATCATTTCAGTCCTTTTAAATTTTTTGACACAGACCAAAAGCTTTCCTGTAAATGTGGTTAGGTTTTATTGTTTGTTTGTTTGTTTTCTTTTCCAGTTCCAGCTGTGCCCCTCTATGGCTATGGAGCAAGGGAAAATGACCAGGAGTATGTGGAAAGGAGAGTGGATTTTAATTCTCCACTTTTCAAGCCTGAGACTGGATTTCCATTTGGGAAAACCCTGCGCACCTCTCTCTACGTGAGTCTGCTTGGGCTTAACTCATTGGGCAAGTGGCCATCACCCAAAAACCTGGGAGAGACATCATGGACCTAGTGCCTGGGATGGCCCTCTTGTGGGGCCAGAGCTATTGGGATGCTGCTGTGGTGTATTTGCAGCAGGAGGTGCCTTTGTGGCCATTTCAGCAGTGGCAGTTGGTGGCTTTCCTTGGGTATGGCTCAAAATGGGCTTGGAAATTGGAGGGCTGCCACCCCCATGCCAGGGAGGGCTGCTGGTCCTGATCTCACCTGATGGAGGAATCCCTCTGCTCAGTTTACAGACAATGGACAAATAATTTTCCCAGCCTCGGACAACAGCGTCCTCACATACCCCAACCCTCCTCCCAGCGGCTTCAATGGCCACGAGGAAGTTCCCATGATCGCTGTGTTTTGGGACAACGCTGACTTCTCCAAAGGTGTTGGCACCACCTTTTACCAGGTGAGTGAAACCACCTGGGTGCATGGTTGCAGGAAACACCTTTTGATTATAAACTCACCACCTATTCTGTCGTTGCCTCTTGAGATGTGTTATTAATAGAGCCCATGAGTTTTTCCCTTTTCTGAGCCAACTGTAAGAGCTATCGGTGTTGTGCCACCCCTTGAGCCATCCAAGTCCCATCCAGCACGAGGGTTATGGGGGTCTCTGTGAGACCCCAGTCTAAGCCTGTTTTTGCCCTACTGGGAGCTAATACAGACGTGTATTCCCAACCCACAGGAGTTCTCCACACTCAACACAGCCAAGCCTCCGTTTGTCCGTGACGTGGAAGCAAAGGTTCGGCGGTACCTGAGGTCCTCCTACTCTGCAGCCTGGACCCTGAAGATTACCTGGGAGAAGGCACCTGTCTCTGCAACATGGACTGACACCCAGAAGGTAAAGGACTGATGGAGCACAGGGACTGGTTGAGTTGTCAAAAAAAAGCAAGACCCAGGCCTGATGACCTTCTCTGTGCCTGAAAATAAGAACCAGTTTTGTGACAGAGGCCAGTCTTGAAGAATTTTGGCAAAAAGAACTGGGCTGTCCCCCTTTTTAGTGGTTTTTTGAGGGACACTTTTAGCTGAACTTTCCCTGTTCCATATAACCTTTCTCCTTAATGTGGTGGGAGTTTATTGCACACCAGAAACACTATTTTTCAGAGGCATAAAATTGGGTGATTTTGAAGCTTGTCATGGAACAAGTTTCAAAGTAAAACCATCACATTTTCCATGCGAAATGTGAACCAGCCCTGGCTGTATATGCCTTCTTTCCCTCCAGACCTCAGTCCGGCCATTCCCCAGCAAGCACTGGCCCACAGCCCAAATTTTAAACCCCACATCTTCATTCACTTTCTTACTTGTCTGCAACACTTCTCTCTAGACAATCACATACCAGGCTGTCCTGACGACCGATGGCTTCAGGTCCTACATCCTGATGCTGTATCAGGATGGAGGCATGCAGTGGGATTACACCAGGCTCTCTTCTACCAATGTGCTCATCGGTTACACCAGGTACAGCAGCTCAGCACCCCATCCCTACCTCCTTTGAGCACTGGGATGCATCCCACCCATGGCTCTGGCTGGTTGACTCCTTTCCCCATGTCCCAGGGAATACCCTACAAGGATGAGGACAGCCCAGATGGAGCCTACATGCCCATATAGTCTAACATACAGGGGCTTCACAAACAAATTTGCCCCATTAGTGACTGGATCATGCTGTAGCATGCTGTCTTGCTGGGCTGTGCTTGTAAAATCCACAAATCCCTCTGGAGTCCTGGGCCCCAGCATCCTGGTGGTTTGCGTGAAAGGAGTGGGAAATAGGGGATGTTTGGTGAACTTTGCACCAGCCGAGGGAAGGGATTTCCGTGCTTGGCCGGAGCAGTTGCTTCCTGCCTTCTCGTATTACGTCTTGCCCTGTACATTCTGTCTCCAGGGTTTTCTCATTAGCTGCTTGCTGCAGCTGGGTAAGGAAAAGGTGGCTGGGATGGTAAACACGGTCAGCACAGGCATGTCTGTGTATATGTGCCTGTGTTGGACCACTTGTGGGTTTCCGCTCCAAATCATCTGGCAAAATGCTGGAAACAATGGAAGCTGCTTGTAGGGGTCTTCAGATGTCTGTGGTCTCAGCCCCTGATGCATGAGGAGTGTTTGCAGCACCCATAAAGAACTGCACCCTATATAGTGGAGGAAGCAGGCTGGGGCAGCGCGTGCCTTTGTCCTCCTGTCCCCAGAGCTGCAATGTGGGTGCTGCAAACCCTCTGGCACAGGATCAGGATGGCTGAAGGGCAAGCTGGGGCAGGGGCTGAGGCTGGGATAATCACATCCAGGGAGAGCAACCCTTGATTTTTCCTCTTTCCTCTTCACTCAGTGGGGATGGCTATTACCACAACGATGACCTGACTAAGAGACCTCCAGCTGCTAAATATCGTCCTGACCAGTTCAGGGGCTACAATACAGGTAGTGCCACACAGCCAGGGTGGGTTCACAAGGAGGGGGATATTCCCAGGGAATGAAATCCAGCCTGCCACTGTGGCGAGGCTCTCACTGAGTTCACCGTGGCCAGGCTTTCCCCTGCAAGCACATAAAATGTGCTTCCCCTGGGTGCAAGCTGTGCCCTGAGGCTGAAACACCCCTGCTGTCCCCATGGATGATTTTTGCCTCAGTGGCTCTGTCCCAAGGCTTTCTTCTTTGGCAAGAGCCTCTCCCTTTTTCCCTGCTGTTGAGTGGCTGTTGAGCATGGGGTCCCATGGCTGGGGGTCAACGTGGGCTTAACTTTTAGCATCATCATCATGTGACTCTCACCTCAAGACAAAAGAGCCCCTGTGGTACCCTTGGCCAGAGGCAACAGCTCATGGTTTCTCTCCCTGCTCAGACCTCCGTGGGTTGTGGATTTACAAGCTGGAGAGCCGCGTGGGCAACAACTACCGGCTGAAGTGTCTGGCATGGACAGGGCAGCAGCAGGAGCCCAGGGCATGGAGCCAGGGCCTGCCCACCTGCCCCTGCTCCCTGCAGCAAGGGCAGCAGGACCCACGCTTCAAGAGCAGCCGTGGAGGCAAGTGGACATGCTGCTTCCTCACCCTCCTGTTCCCTGAGCTGTCCCTCCCCATCTTCCCTGCAAGGGTGGCTGGGGTCCGACCTGGCAGGGTGGGCAAGTGAACCTGAGGGAGAGGGGGACTGGCTTACCCTTCAGAGACAAGAAAAGCAAGGAGGATTGGGGGCTGACCTGTCCCTGTCTTATTAGACTGGCCAGAGTTGGTCTGACCTGCATGGGGATGCTGGGAACTGGGTTCTTACCATGGGAGACCATTTGGATGGTCTCCATCAGTTCCTCCAAACTCCTATAGGACTGTGGGTGATGCAGTGGGCGTGGTGGATAAGAAGGAGCCAGCTCTGGCCAGATCCTTGCACTGAGGCAGGAGCACTGGCCGGGCAGAGCTGCCTGCGGCTCACTGCTGCCCCATTGCAGGCAGGTGGGGTGCCCGTGTCTCCATGCTGCACTCGGCCTCCCCCAACCAGCACGGCGCTGGTGTCCGCTGCCTGTACGACAGCCAGAACCAGCTCATCGAGGGCCGGCAGGAGAGGTACTGGAGGTCCTCCAGGCAGGCATCACCCTACCGTGGTAAGCACAGCCAGCCTTGGTATCCCCTGGCTGAGGTTGGCGTTGTTGTAGCCTGTAAATAATTTTAATCTCTGCTGACCTGTTTCCTGACATGCTGTTTCCCTTGGAGGGAGGGTGGGGCTGCCAAAAGCTGAGGCAAGCCTTGCCAGAATCAGCCCATCTCCCTCGTCTTCCCTTCATCCCTTACTCTCCTTTTTTCCTCCAGACCAGGAGCTGAAACTGTACGACTGGTGCTGTAATCGAGCAGGCAGTGCCCACCTCTGTGCCCGCTACAGTGAGAAGAGGCCGAAGATTGGCTGTGATGGATACCAGTCACCCAGCATGGGTGGGTTTGCAGCTCTTGTATGCTGAGGTGATGCTGTCCTGGTGCCCAGGGCTGGGACGGAAGTAGGAATGTCCCAGCCTCCCTCTGGTTAAGGCAGCAAGAGCCCTGGGCAGATGAGGAAAGGATTTTGGGGTGCTCATGTGCAGGTTATGCCATGCCCTGGGCTATGCGGGTTTGTGGAGGCATCTGCTTCAGAACATTACCATCAGCATAGTCTGGTGATGATGGCACTGGGAGTGGGGGAGGATCACAGCAAATGTGGTTATGGTGTAAGCTGATGTGGGGCTTTCTTGCAACCCTCAACAGATTCCTCGGAGGAGGCAGAGAATGACTCGGATGAGCAGATAGGTGAGCAGGATGGGGGGGCCTCCTTTCCCTCTGTCCTGAACCCCTGCAAAGAAACGCCCTGGGGCTCCCAGCTCACCCCACAGGGAGAAGGTGGTTGAACAAATCTCATTTCTTCATTTTTGCAGATGGAGAAGACAAGTAACTGAGAGGTTGCACACCCGCAGCACGTTCTGGGCCATGGCTGATCCTCCAAGTACTTTGATCTGCTCTTCCCCTGTGTGCCCCCCAGAACTCATCACCCCTGCCCACCATGCAGGGCAGCTCACTTGGCCAGAGCCTGCAGTTGCCTGCGCTGGCACAAGTTCACATTTCTAACCCAAACTTGTCCCAAGGATTCAGCTGCTTTAGCTGCCCTTTCTCAGTTGCATCTGAGGGCAAGAACTTGTGGGGAGGTGGGCAGGTATCCCCCACTGCACACATCACCCTTATCCTTCCTACATCATACTGTGCTCCCATGCTGCAGGGTGAGGCTGCACCCCTGGCACTCAGGGAAAGGGTTTAAACACTTTGTGTGGGTTGACTGTGCACAAGCCCTTAAATGCCAGGGTCCTGTGAGCCAGTCCTGCCTTGTCCCCCACTTCTGTTTCCCAGCCATCCCTCCCTGAGTGGTCCCTTGGGCCCTGTGCTCAGGAGAAGGGACAATTCTTCAGATCAAGCCAGAATCAGATCGATAATGTCTGGTGGGTGTGTGAGGGCAAAATGCAACCCTATGATCAGAAATGTCAGGAGAAAAATAATTTTTTGTGTGTAAGAGAGCATCTTCCTTTCTTAAAAAAAAATAAATCATTGTCAAATCATATTTGTTCAATAATATTGTGCAAGGGCTTGAGTATCACTGATCCTGCAGGAGCCATGTCCTCTGCCAAACTGGGGTGGGAAGCAGCAATGGGCCAGGCTTGGAGCAGCAGGATTACAAGATGCTTCTGTCCTCAGATTTAGTGCTGGAGATGCAGATAAGCCAGGGCGTAGGGCAGTGAATGGGATGGGAGTTGGGGGTCTGATGGGGCCTGATACAGCATCCTTGGATCAGCATCTCTCAATCACCAACCTCCAGGGCTGAAGGGTTGTGGGGTGTTTATAGGGACCACAGCCCGACCTGCGTGATCTGAGCCACTGTAAGCAGTGTCCGTGAAAGCTATGAGAGGAGACTTGCAGCTTTGTAGGGGAAAAGAGGGCATGAAGCAACCAAAAAATCGATATTCATTTTCACTTTGGTTCTGTGGGTGGGACCAGCAGAAAGCAGGGACTTGAGGGCTCAACGACAGCTAAGCAGGGCTGGTGCAAGAACCCATGGGGTGCAGACAATTTAACAGCAAGCCGTCATTTTTGGTTTATTCTATTTAGCTCCTAAGGTGTTACAATCACTGCATTGCCCCACACCTGACTCTGCTCTCAGGGACTCAACAGGGTCTGGTTATGTCACACTAATCCTGGTGCAGACACACTCAAGTATGATCCTGTTGTCTCTGCAGGTCGTCAGGGGAAGGTGAATCCTCCTGCTTTGGTCACCCAACATCAACCCATGTTTTTAATTCAAAAAGGCATCTCCTCCAGAGTGAATCTTCCCAGAACGCAAAAGGCCGCTGCCTGTCCCCTGCTTCCATGTGTTGCTGTTGTTGGAGACATTGAGAGCAAGTGGTGGAGCAGGCAGCAGCATCTGCTTCCTCCGTGAGCCTGGAGGTGCCAGAGCAGGACCAGTGGCAGGTTAGGGCTGCTGTGGGGGCTGGCTTGGAGGCACAATGTGGGGTCTTTGGATTCTTATCTGCAAAGGAGGGATAGGCCATGCTGCGCTGTCAGTGTTGCATTGGCTCTGTGCTTTGCGACAAGACCAGACAGTGGCACGATCTCAGTGCTGGCCAAAGCATCTGTGATGCTTCAGGATGGAGCACAGCTCCCTAGCACCTTTGTGGCACTGGGTCAGGACTCAGACCGCAGCCCAAAGTTCCCCACCCCAACACCCTATGGAGAGAGTAACCCCTGGGCAGACCTGGACTGAGGGGTCAATGGCCTGGAGCTGCAGTTTCCAATGCCTTTCCAGGGAGTGGGAGAGGGTGGACTCTGCCTGCTCTCCTGCCATTGTTAAAGCTGGAGCAGGGAAAATAAGCAGATCTTGAAGACTGGAGTGAAGAAGAGATTTGGAGGGGGGAGTTTTACAGGCGTGTACTCACAGGAGAAGGGCCGTGTCCTCCACAAGTTTTCCTTGGCCCTGAGAGGGGGGAACAGGAAAGGAACAAATCAGCAGAGGCTGGGAGAGCCCCTGCGTGATCCTGGTGTCTGGATCAGATGGCAAAAGGGAGCAGTAACTGACTGTGAGGGTGACAGGGCTGTAAGAGGACAAACAGCTCCAGCTGTTGAGCACACACAGTTTCTTGCCTTGCCATAAGTGTGAACAAACAGTGGAACTTCCCAGAGATCCCAGGCTCCAGGGCTGGCAGGGAGCTGGGAGTATGACACAGCTTTGACCAGAGCCAGGGGCTTGGGGGTCTAAGCTTCCTTTGAGTGTGGATGCCACCCCAGGACCAAGGGCTGGGGAAGGGGAAGGAGAGGATTGTGCTTTCACTCCAGCCTTGCACTTTGCCATTCTGTTAACTCCTTCCTCTGCAGAAGAGCAAGGTCCAATCCTGAAGCTCCTTCTTCCTTACTCCAGGCCAGCTCTTTCCAGACCCATGTGAATTGCAGTGGAAATCATTTGGGTGGTATTCAAATTAAAATTAAATAGAAAACGTGTCTGTAACCAAGTACTGGTTGGGATGAGGAAGAAATGCAAACATTCCCTGACATGGGGGGAAAAGAAAAGCTAATGTTCAACTCACTGATGCTATCACACCCCTGAGCAGCAGATGACTGGGAAAGGGGCTGGAAGACGTTAAAAGATCACCCAACTCTTTCTCCAGGGCAGGGTCCCTGGAGCCAGATGGGTTCTACCAGTGATGGATCTTTCAAATGTGGATTTTCAAACAGTTTCTCATTCTGATCCCAAAACTGCCACACACCCACCCCAGTGCAGGTCCAGCCCATGGCTCACCCCTGGTGCTGGCGGCGGTGCTGGCGGCAGAGATGCAGGGCCAGGCAGGCGATGGCAAACAGAAGGCAGAGCAGAGCCAGGGCTCCCAGCATGATGCCAAGGAAGGCAGCCAGGCTGATGGCCAGCCACTCGCACTGGGTACCAGCCGGGGAGTAGATGGAGAAGGGCAGGCAGCTGTGAATGGGGAGGGAGGAGCAGTGATGCCATGGGGAGAAGAGGCTGTGCAGGGTGGCCTCATCCACCTCTGGGCTGCTGCTACCTGCACATGGGCCCCTCGGGCAGGTGCTGGCACTGGCCACCATGCTGGCAGTAGCCCATCTTGCAAGGGGAGATGCAGACGAAACCGATGGTCCCCATGTAGTGGAGCCGATAGCCTTTGTAGCCATACAGAGAGCAGGGGAAATAGTCCCTCAGCTCATCCACTGTCACTGGGGAGGGGAAGCACATGGATTCAGCCTTGCAGCAACTGCCCTTGATGCTTCCCCTAGTCTCCCCAAGCTGGATCCATGATCCATGCCTGGGGTTGGGGGGCTGCCCAGCTCCCTCCCCCATGAATGTGAACTGATCCCAGGGACACACAGGTTTATGGGGACAGTGGGGTGCTCCGCCCACACCCCCCAGCTCAGAGCCAGGAGCAACTCACGCTTCACCAGGTCAGTGATGTTGTCCTGGTACAGACGCTGGAAGAGGAGCCCCATGCCTGCCTCCCGTCGCCCCCACCACCTGTTGAAGGCACCGGTGATGGCCATGGGCAGCTCCTCATTTAGGAAGTGGATGACGGTGCCACGGCTGTCATAGGCAAACTCGGACACCACCACAAAAGTGAAGTCATCGCCATCTGTCCTGCAGGGAAAAGAGAGGGCTGCTGGTGGAGCTGCTGCTGCCTCACAGAGTGACTGAGCCTCACCATGCCTCAGTATTCCCATTTGGGCAGTGGTGAAGAAGGGATGAGGCAGGATGCAGAAGGTTCCAACTGTCTGGTGTCTCCAAGAGTTTACCAGAACTGGGCTGGAAAAACAGACTCTGAGCTCCCTTTGTGCACCAAACTCTCTGGCCCCATGCTCAGCCCTGCCCCACCGGATCCTTGCAGTGGTCACAGGCAGCTTCACATCTGACTCACGTCTGGGTGATGTTGGTGTTGCTCTGGAAAGCCTTTACCTCCAAGGAGTCCAGGATGGCTGAGACCTGCAGCAGGGAGAGGAGGAAGGCATTAGGGGAGGGCAGAATGACACCAGCTTGGGGAAAGTTTGAAGAGTGATGTGTGCACTGTGGCCAAGCCCCAAGGGTTACTCTGGCTGGTTTTTTTGCTGTGGACTTGGTACATGGCCATGGCTGCAGCTGTCGTCATGCAATTGGTGCTTCCTCCCTCTGGTCTTGTGGTTCTGCTGGACCCCCAGGGATCCCATGGGAGGGCATACAGAGGCATGGACACTCCAAGCTGCCACGCTGCCCAGTGTGCCAGTATGTCCCCTGCTCTGAGCTCATCCCCTCCAGTGACATACAGTGCTGTTGACTTCCTCAGCAGTGGTGTTTTGGAGTGTCTTGATCTTTATCTGGATGCTTCTCCAAGGAAGATCTGCTAGGGGGAAACCACAGTGGTGGCTTTGGCATCCTAAGACCAAGGTGAGTGGGGTTGGGTTTCACCCCACACCAGGCACAGGTACCCACCTGTGCTGGCCAGTGGCCGAAAATCCCCCCCTGCCACCAGGCAGCGCTGGTCAGTGAAAGCTGGGAGGCAGGTGCAGGTGGGGGTGCAGGTGATGGGATGAAGATGGCAGCGTCCCCCGTTGCTGCAGTAGCCCTCAGGGCAGGAGTGGGAGCTGCAGGCTGAGCCACAGCCTGGCCTCTCACCTGTGGGATGGAGAGCACGGTAGAGGCATGAACCTGGCTGCAGGGCAGAGCCCCAGAGCACTGAGCCATACTCAGCCACTCTGTAAGGCCTTTCTTCCAAGATTTGTTTTATTTTTCTTTTATGTGTTAGGAGTTTTAGTATAAATTCAAGGAAAAGCCCCACTCCCCCACCTCCCAGCTGGATCCATTTGCCTGTCTTAAATCCCAGCCTGATGCACAAGAACAAGAGTAAAAAACATCAACCCAAACTCACCACAGCCCTCTGAAAATAGGGCTTGATTTTAGCCCCCAACCTCCTCCGCATGTACATTTGAACTTTGCTGGGATCAGAATTCTTTTTCTCAAGGAGAAAAATTGCATGGGAAAAATTTCCCTTCCCAGCAGATTAGTGAGATCTACAGCCTGGGAACACGAATGGTGGCTGGACTCTGGTCCCTTCTGATAATGACAGCAAGGGCTTGGGCACAGAGCTCAGCCAGCTTCCCCTTCTCTCCAGCCAGCCTGGGTCCCTCCGGACCCATCTTCCACAAAGGCTGGGAGTGATGAGGAAGAGGACCATGCCTGCTAGGGGCCCTGTACTCACTCACCCTGCTCAGTGGCCAGGCAGGAGCAGATGTAGCTGCCCACGGTGTTGGTGCAGGTGCTGTTCCCTGAGCACTCTGTCCCCTGTGCACACTCATCGATATCTGCCAAGGCAATGCACCATGGCACCAGGACAAACACTTTGGTTTGGGTCCCAGTGGCTGTGGTGGGAGCCCTTGTCACCTGAGCAGTGCTGTCCATCCCCTGTCAGGCCAGCCGGGCAGGGGCCACAGCCACTGAAAGGGTCACATCCCACACCAGGGAAGCATCCCTGGGAGCAAGGGTCCGGAGGGTCCTGGCAGAAGGGACCTGAGTAGCCGCTCTCGCATCTGCAGGCTGCCAGCTGGGAAGAGGATGATGACACTGGCTTAGGGAACATGAGGAGGATGGGTGGACAGAGAAGACAGCCAGCACAGCTGGCATGGGGACAGGCACGGAGTGTCACCAGAGGAGCTTTCTGACACACTACCTGCAGCGAAGACTCCCTGAGAGTGACAGTGTTTCTGTAGTCACACTCCTGGCTCCTGCTGCATCTGCAAAGGGTGAAGTGGAGCTGGAGGAGTGCAGAGATGTTGTTGGACCCAACAGCCTCCAGGCTGATGGTGAACGGGGCTACCCCATGGGGCTCCCATATCAGGGTGCCATTCTCTGCCAGGAGGAGAGGTGGGGGTTAGAGGTGGCAGAGGAATCCCATCCCATCCCATCCCATCCCATCCCATCCCATCCCATCCCATCCCAGCTGCTCCATCTGTCTTTCCTTACCTGATATGTTGAGCTCTGGTGAGAGATGGGGGACGAAGCGTGCACCCACCCCCACTGCATGGTACTGCTTTTTGATCCTCTCTGTCCTGAAGGCCATGATCGATGTGTCACCAGTGATGACAGGAGGAAAGGCATCTGAGGAAAGAGCAGCCCAGCACACAGCTTCTGGTTTGCTATGTGCCCTTGTCCTGCCTTGGCTCTGAATCCCTCTGGGTGAGGATGGGACCCCAGGAAGATGCTGTCATGGCTGCCCTCCAACAAGGCCCTCATGTTGCACAGCATGATGGCATCTCCCAGATTTGGAGATGAGCCAGCTAGGAAATGCAACTCCGAAACCTTGGTGGCAACTCTCCTGCTGGTGGCATCTCCCAGGACTAGAGATAAGCCAGCTGGGCAGTGTAAATCCAAGACCTTGGTGACTTCTCTCCTACCTCACATGGAGCAATAGAGCCCAGGGAGGCAGCAGGGCGTTGTCCAGTTACACCCAAGCCATGCCTTCTAGGAGGTGAGGATCTATACCACTTACTGAGTGCTGTCTTCCTCTGCTGGAAGCTGTCTGCGAGGCTCTGGGTGGCCAGGCCCAGGGCCAAGTTCCCTGTGCTCAGTGAATCGTAGATGCACTCCTTGCTGCCATGACAGTGCGAGGCTGCCAGCTGGTACCGGCTTTCATTCTCCTGCCGCAGCCGAGACAAGAAGATGGGTGTGAAGTTCAGTTCTGGAGAATTCAGAGGCTGAGCAAACAGGCTCTGGTGCCCAACAGCCCCTGCAAGAGAGCACACCATGGTTACAGCCTATTTTAGGGTTTATTGTATTTTAGGGTTCCTTTACATGGAGAAGTGAGGAGGCCAAACACCTTCTCTTGGCATTGCTTTTGCTCAGGCAACTGTTTAAATGTCTTAAGTCGAAGCATGGCCAGAAGGTGCAGGAAGGAGGGAATCCTAAGCCTGGACTTACAGGTCATCCCATAGCTGTAGATCTCCTCCTCACTGCTGTTCACAGGGATGTTGGTACCATTTGGCATCTGGAAGTCATCTGCAGGGTCATGGTCCCACACACCTGGTGAAGCATCACCAGAGGACTGGAATCCCCCATGCCAGGGTTGGTCTCCTCTCTGGTGCTGACCAGTGTTTAGTTTACACCCAGGTGTCCCTGCCCTCACAAGCACAATTCCCAAGTTTTCCAATCTACTTTAGGGTGGGCAGAGAATTTGCACCCAGCTCTGTGGCAGTGCCAGAAGCCCTCACCCAGGAGGCCCCTGGTGCTGTTGCGGTACCAGTCAGGCAGGCTGCAGATCACACTGAGGATCCCGGAGGTGGCCGAGATGGAGACGGCGATGGTCCCATCAAAGATGGTGGTGACAGAGGAGGTGTTGATTAGCAGGACACCAGGGCTGTAGTAGACCTCGTCACCCAGGTCTGCAAGAGAAGGAGAACACAGAGGGGGAGTACCTGCAAGGCTGGGATCTGAAATGACAGCCATGGATTCATGCAGGGTAGTGCTCCCCATCCACGCTGCCCAAATCAGAGACAGGTGAAGGTGAGATACGTTTGATGGAGCTCAGGCTGGCTGCTCTCGCACTGTGCAGAGTGGGTCATGGGGATGGGGACATCTCTGCTCCCCCGCACATATATTTAGCATTTAACAGCAGATCCTGCTTACCTTGGGAATAGGAAAACTGAATGGTTTCGTTGTTCAGGAGGACTTGGATGTCACTCTGGCTCCCCAAGGTCCACTCAACCTGAAAATTATGGTGGATGTCCCTGTCAGCCCCTCTGCTCACCCCTTCCTGCTGTCCTTCCATGCTGGGAACAGTTAAACCCCATCCTCTTCCAGCCCAGGAAGAGAGGCTCAGCCCTGGGGCCTGTGTTGGTGTGTTCTTTACCCCAGCAGACACACGATACAGCAGCTTTGATGTTTGCACAGAAGAGGATGGCCAGCTGCCTGTCGCTGCAGGCAAGGGGCACACGGAGGCCACCACCACTGCTCTGCTGACCTCAACAGCATGGAAAGCTGTGCTGGTGGGCCCCTGGCTCTGAGTCCCCTCCTCATGTTGTTCTAAGGCTGCTCCTCTTGACACCAGGACATTCTGCTTAATGAAGCTAAACGGGTGTGAGGAACAATTCTGTAAAGTCAGGAAGAGCATTGGCTTGTGCTGAAGTGTCAGGACAAAGAGCGTGCAATGAAGAAGGTGAAGCAGACTGTATTTCTCCACAGTCTACAGCCCTTGCTGGCCTGTTTGCAGGAGGTGTTAGACCTGTGCCTGGTGAGTACTACTCCATTCCACCACTATTAGTACTTCATTGGAGTGGTGGGAGGTGGCAGGGAAAGGAGAGGGGATGCTCCTTAGGCCCCACCCAGTCGTAAGTGATGTAGAGGTGATGTCTAACTTGCTAGAAGGGTCTCTCCCATTAGAGGCTCAAACTCATACCCAGGGCACTCCTACTCACTGTTGTGGTGGTGTTGGAGATGTACTGGGCAGCAAAGGCCACAAAGTTGGTGGCTTGGGCCATGCCAGTCCGTGCTGTGCGCCCATGCAAAACAAAGCTGGTCTGGGCATCACTGGCCAGCAGCAGGACAAAGTCCCCGAGCCCATTGAAGGTGTAGGTGAGTCCATCCAGGGTGGTGATGTGGGGGTCCCCAAAGGCACCAGCTGGGGTCCAAAGGAAATGGAGCCGTTTTGGGGGGAGGAAGAAGAGCAAATTCTGGTGTCATTTCAGGGAGGAGAGCAGCCCCAGAACTGTGCTGGCTCAGCAGTCCTCAGTGGGATATTGCAAAGTGTGGATAACGCATAGGGTCCATGCACAACTCAATGCCCTGGCACAGCAGAGGTAGAGCCTGGGGACTCACCAAGGGTGGGTGGCATATATCCCTTGCAGTCAACCCTCGGTCTCTTCTCAGCAAACCTGGCACAGAACAGGGGCTTCCCCACACGCCGGCAGCACCAGTCAAATGCCTCCAGCTCCCTGTCTGTGGAGAAAGGCAGCTGGATTCTGGGGTGTGCCAGGGCTTTTGCTGTACCTGTGCCTGGTACTTGGGGTGTTTTAGGGCAAGGAAATGATGGCTCCGGCTTACCAGTAGCAGCGTGGAAGGAGAGGCTCCATGCTCTCTCCTGCCAGCCTTCGAGCAAGCTCCCACCTTGGTACAGACACCGCACCCCAGCTCCAGCTGGGCTGGGGGACACAGTGCGCAGCATCCTCACAGAGGCGTCCGCCAAGCCTGAAATGGTGGGGGTGGATCATGGCCATCCCCAGAGCAGGAAGGGACCCCCTGCCATCCTCCCACCCCGCAGCTGGTCCTGGGGAACTGTTCTTGGCACCTCTGCTCCAGTGGTAGCGGGGATCCAGCTCTGCCTGGGGCCGGGAGCAGGGGCATGGTGGTAGCTGGCTATTCCAGGTGGTTGGTGCTGGCTCTGCATCCAGCCATGCCAGGCACCGCAGCCTGTAGTTCACTCGGGGGCGACTGTCCAGTCTGTAAATCCACAGCCCGCGCACATCTAGGGGAGCAAACAGAGAATGGCACCACTGGGCCGGGGTCTTGCCTTGTGCTGAGGGATCCCGTGGGATAGCTGTCCCTGGCCACTGACCTCACACGAAGTCTCCAGGCTCCCTCTAGAGCCAGCATGGCTGTGGCAAGCCACAGCAGGACATGGGACACCCACATTCTGCTCCTGGTGGCCAGCCCTTGCCCAATGGTTTCAGTGGCCCATTACCTCACAGGGATGGGTGTTGTGGATGTGTTCCTGGCACAGAGCACACAGCTCTTTCCATCCCCACCACCCCGAGGACCCCCAGTGTCATACCAGAGCCAGTGCTGCTGTGCTGGTCTGGTCGGTACTTGGCAGCTGGTGGCTTCTGAGTCAGCTCGTTGTTTTGGGCATAGCCATTGCCACTGTGTGGAGAGAGGAGTTTTGAGGTCACCCTCCCAACACAATGCTCCTCCTCTCTCCATAGAGCAGCCGGGGTGGGAACTGCTGTGGGTTGCAGGAGAGAGAATTTAAAAGGGACAGGGTTGCTCCAGGAGTGGGAGCTGGGCTCTCCTGGGGGTAATGCCTCTGACAGTCCCAACACAGTGCTGGAACAAATTCCTGCTGTCCCAAATCCTAGTGACACATGTGCAGCACCTGGAGAAGCCCATCAGCACATTGGCTGCAGCCAGCTTGGTGTAGTCCCAGCGCATCCCACCGTCCTGGTAGAGCAGCAGGGCAAAGGAGTGGTTCCCATCGGTGCTGAGGACTGCCTGGTAGGTGCTCGTCTGGGGAGACCCAAGGCACCCCTTTAGCACCCTCAAAGCCTCCTCTGCTCTCCCTGCAGCACAGACTGAGGTGGTGAGACTTGAACCAACCACTGACAGTGCCCTCTGTCACCTGGGTCCTCCACTGCTCACCTGAGTGTCATCCCTTTGGGATGGGTATGCTGGAGCCTTCTCCCATGTCACCTTCAAGGTCCATTTTGCTATGTAGGGGATTTTCAGGTATTTCTCAATCTTTGCTTCCACATCCTGGACAATGGGGTCTTGGGTAGAGCTGAGGGTGGAGTACTCCTGCCGGATGGCACGAGAGAGAGTTAAATGAATGAGCTGGGAGCTGGATTCTCCCAGGAGAACATCTTTGGTGGCCCTTACCTGGTACCAGGTGGTGCCGACACCCTTGGAGAAATCTGCATCATCCCAAAAAGCAGCTACCATTGGCAAGTTCTCCCGGCCAGTGAAGCCCCGGGAAGGGGGATTGGGGTTGGATGGGACATAGTTGTCCGTGGGTGGAAAAATAATCTGTCCGTTATCTGTGAACTAACCAAAAGAACTTGTTATTTGCTGATTGGGATAGCTTTTAGCCTATATGGCTGAGCAGAAACCAGACATTTTAAATTTTAAAAAAAAAAAAAAAAATCAGATGAAATCTGGATTCTGCTCCATTTCCATGGTTTTTTTTTACCAAAAAAGTGGCACGTCCGTTATGTGCTCACCAAGGGGGGCACTCACGTAAAGAGCATCTCGCAGAGACTTCCCAAAAGGAAATCCAATCTCTGGCTTGAACAGGGGTGAGTTAAAATCCACCATTCTTCGGACATACTCTTGGTCCCCTCCTTCCACACCAAAGGGATAGAGTGGGGCTGCTGGCTCTGACATGGGCAGAAGATTAATGGAAAAGGTGTAAAACCATTAATGTCTGCTTTATGCATCCTGCAGCCAAGACAAACTCACCTGCTTGCTGCCAGGATGCTGTGCCTGCACTCTGATGGATTGTAACCCAATTTTTAACCCACTTTTGGGGCTCTCAAAATGTCCCAGTATGCCTTTCCCATGAATCTGGCAGCTGAATATGCAAAGCAGATGAGATACTCTGTACCCCCATCCATCACAATGCTTGATTGGCTGAAAACCCCATTTTTATTCTTGGCTTTGGGAAAAAGAAAAGCTACTTACTGGTAAGCTCATGGGTGGGTTGAGGCTCAGTGGCAGGATTTCTGTGGCCAGTGGGGGTGTGGGCAGATGTGCTTGGTGCTGTGGAAAGTTCTCTCTGTGTCTCAAAGGCAGGAGACGGGGTGGTGGCAGGGCTGGTAGTGGCTGGTGGTCTCACTGGTGCTGTGGCACCTGGGGCTGGGAGACTTCCGGTCTCCTTGGCTGGGCTCACTGGCGTTGTGCATGCAGTAGCCGTGGTGCTGCCTGTGGTAATGGCTGTGATGCTGGCCATGGTGTTCCCTGCAGGCATGGCTGCAGTGCTCCCTGTGGTGCTGGCCATGGTGTTCCCTGCAGGAATGGCTGTGGTGCTCCCTGTGGTGCTGGCCATGGTGTTCCCTGCAGGAATGGCTGTGGTGCTGCCTGTAGTAATGGCTGTTTTCTCACCCCAGGGTGGTGCCCCTGGAGATGTCTGGAAGGCAGGAGGTGACGTGCTCGCTGCTTGTCCCATGTCGTGGTAGCTGATGGATGTAGAAGTGGTGCCTGTTACTGACTCAGTGGGATTCTGTCCAGCTGCTGCATTCCCAGTTGCACCAACACCAAGTAGGGACAAGGGGGCTGTTGTTGCCTTGTCTGTTGGGCTGTGCAGGCTGGGGAGGGGAGAACTGAACACTGCAACAGCAGCACTGGGACCAAGGACATCCCAGGACCCAAGAGTTGTCTCCAGCAAGGGGGAACGTGCTGCTGGGGATGGGACAGGTTGCCCTGCTCCACTTGTCTTGCTGTGTGTTACAGGGAGGGACAGGGAGTGGCTGGTGCTGGTGGCCCTTGCTGTGGCAGATGGCATGGCTGTGGTGGCCCTGGTCACCATGAAAGTCTTCCAGCCTGTTGAGGTGGTTGGCATGATAGTGTTGCTGGGGGATGTGCTGGTGGATGGTGTGGTGACTGGCGTGGTGACCAGGCTTGTGTCACTGGTGTTGTAGTCAAGGACACAGGTGCTGCTGGGGCTGGCTGAGGGTGCTGCAACTTCTGTGCTGGTCTCAGAGCGAGAGGGGTCCACGGCAATGGTACCTGTGGCACCTGGCCAGGATGTAGCTGTAGTCTCCCATGTATTCCCAACAGCCAGCAAGGTGATCCCAGCTGTGGGCTTGTCCTCTGTGGCAGGTGGCTCTGGTGATGGTCTGGCAGTGACAATCTCATGGCTGGGAGTTGGCCCTGATGTACTGGCACCCGGATTCTCCTCTGTGCTCACCTCCAGGACCCCTATCCCCATTGCTCGCCCTGTGGTGCTGCTATCGGGCTGGGGGTCACCTGAAGCTCCCATTGCTTGCAGTGGCGCAGCCAGGGACAGCGGGGACATGACTGCTGCTATCCTTTGGGGGATGCTGGATGGGGACACCTCCAGAGTCATCCCTATATTAGCTCTGCCTTCCAGGAGAGGGGGGACATCTGCTTGCGATGCCATGAGGACAGTGACTGCTCTGGGTCCCCCAGGGGTGTCTGGTACAGCTGTGCTGGTGCCTGGCACAGCGCTGGATGACCACACCTCTGTCCCTGGAGCTTCCACATGTTGGGGCCCAGCCCAGAGCACTGGGGTTGGTGCAGATCCGGATGTGACAGCAGTTGCTGGGGTTGTTGAGCCTGCCGTGGGACCTGGCTGGCTATGGCTGGGGCTCGCATCAGGCACAGGTAGGGTGGCTTCAGTATCCCCTGGCATTGTGGTGGCACTGCCACTGGTCAGTGATGCTGATCCCATTCCTGCTTCAGTAAATGGAGTGTTGCTAATCAGGGAGAATGGATAGGCAGCTGGCACAGTCCTGATGCCATACGCAGCGATGGAAGGTGGTGGAGCAGCAGCAGCAACAGCTCGAGGGGCCCTGTCTGGCTTTGCTCCACTGGTGCCTGTGAGGGACAAGGGCATGGCCATGCTGGGACTGGCTGGAGATCTGCCTGCAGCTGCCTCTGCTGTGGTGGTCCCAAGGCCTGCTGAGAGGGACTGAGGGAGCAGAGAGCCCATGGAGGGCAGAAACAGCCTGGGAGAGGGACCATCAGGGTCATCAAGCACTGCATGGGGGGACAGACCCATGCTGAGCCCCTCTGGAGTGGCCTTGGTCTCTAGGATCACAGTGCCTGCTGTGGCTTTGGTACTGGCCTCATTCCAGATGGACACCAGCTCAGCACTGGTGCTTCCCAGAGGTGGGATATGCTCTCCATCTACAGTATCCATCACCATAGCCAGTGTGCCCAGAGCTTGTGTGGTGGGCTGGGGTTGGGTGACAGCATTGGCTCCAGGCAGTTCATGTCCAGCAGTGCTGGGGGCTGCACTGCGGCTGGGGGGAAGCCTTTCCCCTGCGCCCAGCACAGCATCATCAGGAAGCTGGTGCAAAAGGGCTGGAGGCACCTGAGCAGGACGCACAGGAGAGTCCTGTGAGGCATTGTGGCCAGCGTCAGATAAGGCACGTGTCCCTGGCTCTGTAGCCTTGCCAGTGCCTATGGCTGCAGAAGAAAAGGTGACCTTTACCGAGGATGCACTTGCGGGGTCTGCAGATGCCATGCTGGCTCCTTCTGCGGCTGTGTTAGTTGGAATCCCAGGGAGGCCACCAGTAGGGCTGGCTGAGGCTGCTGCCATCTTCATGGGGCTGACCCTGTCCTGAGAGATGCCGACAACTGTGCCCAAAGGTGAGGTGGCCTTGTCCAGCGGCAGTATGACCTCCTGGGACAGAGGTACAGGAGTGGTGTTTGGTTCAGCAGAGCTCCTGCTGATGCTGGGGGGTGATGTCCCTGTGCTGTGCTCGTCCTGGGGGAGCAATGGCTCTGTGGTCCATGCTGTTGCTGGCATCTCCTCCACACTAACAGCACCCATGGCAAGACCCAGCGTATGCCCAGTTGGCTTGGAGGACAGAACCTGCATGTGCCAAGCAGTGGTGAGAGCTGTAGGAACACTGGTTGGGTGGCTGGCAGCACCAGGAGAGGAGGCCCCAGCCCCTGACCCTACCTGGGGGCTGCCTTGCATTGCTGGATCCCCAGGGAGAGCTGCAAGGCTGGGCGGCCCCTCCTGCTCACCACTACTTCCAGCTGGGACCAGCCCTCTCGCTGTTGCCTGTGGCACCAGGATGCCTGTGGAGCGAGACAAGGCAGCTCCAGCTGGATCAACCCCACCGCGGCCCCAGCAGGCAGGAACCTGCCCGCGGCCAGCTGCCTGCCGGCCTTACCTGCGCTCTGGCTGCCCGCGGAGGCGGTGGTCGGGCCGGCGGGAGAGGGGAGCTCTGCCCGTGCGGCTGCGGCTGTGGGGAGCACTTGGCACATGCCCAGGTCTGAAGGCAGTTCGGCGCTGGTGCTGTCGGCTACATGGGAGATGCTGCCTGATTCTGATGGGTCTAGTGTGGGGACAAGGGGCTGCTCCTTCATCTCTCCAGCTTGTGCAGAAGGTGGGTGAGGGCAGGATGAGGAAAAAGCCAGCCCGGGGTCCCCATCACCCCCATCTCTCCTCCCGTCTGCGGGAGGACCAACACCAAGAACAGGACAGGCACCTTCCCCCAGGGTGAGTCTCCCCATTTGATCCACAATTCCCCCCAGCTTCCCTTGCTGCAGTTGGGGACCACGACAAAGCTTTGGCACCCGCGGACAGAGACAGGGCAAACCCTGGCCGGGCTCTCAGGCTCGACCCGGAGGGTTGTTTGCAGGCCACCACCCAGATGGTATTAGCCACCTGGTCAACCCGGTAGCAGTGCGAGCGACCCTGGCACTTACCTGGTAGCACCCAGAGCCCCCACAGCACCCAGCTCCAGAGCAGCCACGGACCCCGGCACCCCATGGTGCTTCTTTGGTGTCAGGGAGGAAAGCGACAGGGCTGCAGCTCTCACCGTCTCAAGGGAGAGACGCAACGTGTGGCTCCACCTGTGAGCACTCCCCCAGGTGGGGGGGACAGGGACACCACGTGCCCTGCCTGGGGCACTGACGTCTCTGTGTCCTCGCGGTCCGCACGGAGGTGGCAGCGTCTTAAATACTGGGGACCTGCTGATGCTGGGGGACACCCATTTTGTCATGGGAAGATTTAAGGCCCTTCCCAGGCTGACCCCATTGTTGACAGCCCAAGGCTGGGGTCACCATCCCCTGGGGAGCACCCGGTGGGTTTCAAAGTCACTTGGCCTAAAGGTACTGGGATGGCACGTGGGGACAGGGATCCTAAACGTCTCTGGGAGGGGTACATCAGGCCTGGGCTCTGCACCCCCATCCTGTTTGCTGTCAGGTCCCTCCACACTTGCCTGCATGGCTGATAACCCCTGGCAGGGGTTGGCTCATCACCAATGAGGAAGAAGGAAGGAGCAGGCTCCCGCTGCTGCCTTGGGGTCCCAGGAACTGACCCTGCTCCATCCCCCACTTCGGCACTGCTGGTTCCAGGCGTTATCTGCCCATCGCAGCAAACGCCCACACAAACCCGTATGGAGTGGGGAGGTTGTTCCTGCATGGGTGGCAGGTCACCTTCCACCAGCGACAGAGCCCGGATGGACCCAGCTGTGTGAACGGACCCAGTGAGGCCACTGCAGCAAATGTGCTTCTTCACAGGGGCTCACCCAGCTCCAGGATCACTGAAAAGAGGGGGAAGCAATTCGGTGATGGTGTTGTGCCTTCCTCGCTTCACTGACTGCACCTCACACGGGGAAACAGAAGCACAGAGTCCCAAGCAGTGATGTATGACCGTGCTCACAGCAGAACCAGCTCCTTGTCCCCACACTCAGGGAGGGCCAGGGGGTCAGAGCTGAGGAGCCATGGGTGCACAGGGCACATAGGTGCTGTGGCTGGGTACCATCTGCACAGGGAGGGATCCACGGTCATGCCGAGGCAGCCCTTCCTCACTGTGCATGGCAGCGCCTCTCCTCTAAAGCCACCAGCTCTGGAGTATCCTGGGGAGCAGGTATCACCACTACCAATGGGCCTGCTGGGTTTGATCCTCCAATCCTGATCCCAAGATCTCTTCCTGGTGCTGCTGGAAGGCAGCACCCCCAGAAAACCCAGCTAAGGGGCTCTGATAGCCACTTGGAAGGGCAAGTAAGCACTGACACGGGATCTGGGAACCCACAGGCGCCACCGCTCAGCTCCCGCACCTGCTCCCAGCTCCGTCTGCGGCGGTGGCACTTGGTTGCACAACACCCCTCGCGTGGGTGGGGGTGACGCCGGTCCCGCCACTCCCTGTCCGGGCATGAGTCAGGCGGCAGCCGGGAGCTGCGGGGCACCGAACAAGGGGGGCTCCCCTCCAGGCAAGCACTGCCCACTCTGAGCAGGGAAAAAACATACTCAGCCTTCAAGCGTTCAGCCTGGGAGTGGGATGTACTGTGACTAACTCCAGCAGCCCCGGATGGGGAGAACTTTGCACCCTAAAACAGCCCGGGAGGACTCGGCAAGAGATTTTATAGGCGCACACGTCACACAGCTCCCAGGGGATAGCCAGAGCCTGTGCATCCCCTCCTGAGCTTCATCCCATGGCACATCCCAAGGGTCACAGTCCCAGCTGCCTGCAGGGAGGAACCAGCACCCATGGAGACATGGGCTGTGTGTGTTGGCAAGGATAAACCTGGGAGACAGCTGCAGGCACACTTCTCCTCTCCGTAGAATATTTATATATATACATAATATATATATTAAAATTACATTTCTCTTTACAAAAACAATTCAACAATGGGCCAGGGGACAGAGCCCATTGTCAAAACCAGGGCACAAGCACCCTGAAAAGTCTGTGGCACTGGGCAGGGTGCTTTTTGGGGTGTCTCCACCCTCCAAGCAGGGACTCAGTCCAGAGTCCAGCAGCAGGTTGCATGGGTGAAGGTGGGGGCACTGGCCCCATGGTGGGATGCCTGCTTTGGATCCGACACAGCTTGCCCTGTCCCTGCTGTCACCACCTGTAAAGAGAGGACAGGACATGAGCTCAGGAGGGGTGGTTAATGCCAGTCTACCCAGATCAGTGGGGCAGGGAGAACNCCAGGGTGGCAGGGAACACTCCCCCACAAAAAAAAAAAAAAAAAAAAAAAAAATCAATGTCCCTACTTCTGGCGGGTGGTGCTGTAGGGATCGAGGAGGTGGGAGCTGGCCTGCGCCAGGTTCCAGTCGAACATCTCCAGCACCCGCAGGCAGTCGTTGCGGGACTTCAGCCCCAGGCAGAAGAGCTGCTCAACCTGCAAGGGACAGTCACAGGGGGGTGACAGGGATGCCACCACTCTTGCTGGAGCTAGGACGAGGGAACAGGGCTGTGTTGTACCTTCAGGTACTGGATGGCCTGTTGGATGTTCCAGCTGTGGCTCTGCAGGGCTGCCTGGCACTCCTCGGTGGTGACGCCATGGACTGCATCCTGCACCTGTGGGGGAGCTTGTGGTCACTGTCTGCTGCCACCTCTGGCTGCCGAGGAGCCTGTGACTGAAGCAGAGGACCACTAGGGCTGACCCCAATCCTGTCCCCAGGGAGCACTGTCAGGCTGGAGCTGAGATCATTCTCGTCCCTGGGATCTTAAGCTTGGGTGGGCCACAATAGCCCCAGCCCAGAGAGACCAAGGGGACCATAGCAACAGTCACCTTCCCCTCCCCAGGGCCTTCAATTCCCAGTTTGGCATTGCAGCAACATTTATGTCCCCCCTGCACATCTGGGGCTCCCTTGTAGCCAGTTCCCTGGGGTTGAACTTGTGGAAACTGAGGCACAGGGTAAGGAAAACTCTTGCCCAAGTCAGCCCATGGCTACTCTTGCCCAAGTGAGCCCACTCCTCATGGATGTTGGGAATGACACACACCAGCCGGATCTTGTCAGCAGGACGGCAAACATCTGGCCCATCATAAACGATCTTCTGGAGGCTGCAGGAGGCCTTCACCAGACACTTGGGCCCAGGGTTGCTGTTGTTGGAGGAAAAGTTGGCCTTGCAGTCTGGCAGTGGCTGCTGCACCATGGGACGGACGGTGGCTGTGGTGACCTGGCGGGATGCTGGCATCTCCTCGGGACTTTTAGCCTCCTTGAAAAATTTCTCATACTTGTCCAGGTAGGCAGGGCGCTCGGGCAGCAGGTAGTAGTGGGTGCTGCTGACCTTCTGCCCATCCTTTACGATGGGCAGGATGCAGGGTCCCTTGGAGCACTCCTTGCCCTGTGCCTGGATCACCTTGGGGGTGGCATACTTGGGGTCGAGGGCAAAGCTCTGTGTGGTGGGCATGGGCTTCCCTGGTGAGGTGGAGAGGCAGGAGCAGAGGGCAGCACGTTGCTGCGGGGAGCCCACCTGCAGAGCCATGGGGCTGGGTGTCCGGGAGGTGGGCTGTGACAGTGGGTCCCGTGGGGGGATCTGGGGCGGCCGGTCTTCCTCACCCCCCGAAGCTGGGGAAAGGTCCCCTGACCAGCGCCCAGGCTCATTGCGGCGAAGAGGCCGGGGCGGGATTGGGACACGGGGTGGGATTTGGGGTTTGTCATCAGCTGGGGCAGCCGGTCCCAGAGGGACATTCAGCCTCTTCATGCATTCCTGCTGCAGCTCCTCAAAGAGCTCGGTGGTCTGTGCCACGCTGGGCTGTTTGGTCTCCTTGGGGGGCAGGAAGAGGTTGTCCTCCAGAGTCAGGCCCCGCTCACCCTCATCCACAAAGCCATAGTTGGTCTTGCCCCGCCGGCTTGGGGGGCTGGTGATAGAGCAGACCTCAATGTCATCCTCATCCTGTGCCACGTCATCATAGGCAGGTGGTGGAGGCAAGGGCCGAGAATCCCAGTCCACCACTGGTGTGGGGTGGAGAGGCCGAGGTAGAGCCCGCGTGGGGCTCTGTGGTGGGGTCTTGTCCAGCAAAGAGCAGGCCTCCATGGCCAGCTTGGCTAATGATGGGGCTGTCAACTCCCCCAGTGGAGAGGGGCTACCTTGAGGAACTTCCTCCCCGAAGTCAATGAGGGTCACCTCGCTGTTTGCTGGCCCCTCGCTTGCCAGCCGTCCAGGTTGCCGCTCGCCCACCTTGGTGCCCGGTACTCGTGCTGATGGCTTGATCGGTCGCAGACCCTTCCCTGTGCCTGGCTTCTTCAGGCAGAGCTTCCGGAGACCCCCTGGCAGACCCTCCTCCTCCTCACTGACTGGGTCGTAGCAAGGCTCTAAAGGGGGACAGAGAAGGATGGTGAGGGTCCCAGCATCCATCCCTGCAGCACAAGAAGAGGCAGCTACATCTCCAAGCCCCCAAACCACCCCACAGTTTCAGCCCTATTTGCTCCCAAGGAACACAAGGGCACCTGCCCCAGGCCATCCAGATAAGAGAGGAAAGAAAGAGGGCATGAAAAAGGGAGAGCAGCACCAAAGAAGCCCAACTTACTGGTCAGCAGGACAGTAGGCTGAGGCGGGCGTGGAGGAGGCTGCCCTGCGGAAGAGAGAGCCCAAGAGAAGGGGAAGCACAGGGTGAACACACGAAGCCAGCGGCAGCCAGGGTGTTTGTTAGCAGGATACATGCTTTGTTGTGTTACCCATCACTGGTGGGGCATGGGAGGATGCTAGTGGGAAGCCCCCCCAATGGAAAAACTGTAGGTTTATGGGGATTGTGACAAACGCACAGCATGCGAGTTCCCTCCCTGTGGCAGCTCTGCTGAGCTCCCCCACACTGGGGAGGCCAGCTGTGGGAGGCTGGGAGAGGACAAGGGACTCGGACGAAGGGCAGCAGGGCAGAGTCCAGCTGGGCAGAGCCACCAGCTGCCCACGCTGCTGGCAGTGGCGTACGGCCAGGTGACAACACGCCCCATCATCCCAGTTCTCCTCCGGTCTGCAAAAAGCAAGTGCCAGCAGAGAGACAGAAAGGAGAGGGTCCAGCCCATCATCCTAGCAGCAGGGTATGGGGACTGGGGCTTTGCGCAGCTGATGGGCAGGAAGAAGGAGAAAAGCCACTCACTTTTAGCCCTGCCTGGAAGCTGAGTAGGTCTGGCAGTGCTTGGGTCCACACCTAAAATGTCAGGAGGATCCATGGGATTTCCCAGGTACAGCCTGTGGGGAGAGAGGAGAGTGCCTGGGAATCAGCAACAGCCACAAAGGACCCCTCACTCCCCAGGCTCCTGCCTTGGGACACCCCACAGCTCCTCCACCACACACCATGCCTGGTGAGTTCCATTCCTGTGAATGTTGGGGCAACACACCCCAGAGGCTTCCAGTGCTACAGCACAGAGCCCAGTGCCATCCCGATGTCATCCCACCCATCTCTGGCTCCATGTGCATGATGCGCTGTGCCCAGGGGACGACAAGCAGGGCACCATGTCCAGAGTACTTGTGTGGGGTGCGGTGCCCAGGACACCCCTCCAGCATCAGGGCGATGCTGCACCCAAGGCAGGGTGCCCTGGTACCACGTGCTGGTGGGTGCCAGGAGGCCCGGGCGAGCCGTCGCAAGCCAGGGAGCCAGCGGGAGCGGGCGCAGCCCGAAGGCCTGGGTGTGTGCCGAGCTCGGTGCGTTCTCGGCAGCCCAGGCAGCACGTACCCAGCACCCGTGCCCACGCAGCGGGGTGCGGGGAGGCCTGCTGGGGCACGAGCCAGATCCGTGTACACAGCGCCTCGGTTCAGCCCTCCGAGGGCCACTGGCACAGCCTGCAACACAGGGTGCTGTGGAAGGGTCAGGCTGGGACTGAGGGCACCGGCAGAGCTGTCCAAGGCCTGGGATAACAAACAGCAGTGAAGATCACGATCCCATGGGATGGACTGAGCCCAGAGCAGGAACTGGCCCTACCCGCCGGGAGATTTCCAGTTTTTGAAATCCTATCCTGTCCCCCACTGTATTGCCCTCCCACATCCCTCCAGCCCAGTGCTGGGAGAGACCCCCTCATGCTCCCTTCCAAGGTGCTCCTGCTCGCTGCTGCACAACCAGTAACACCTGGCAGGGAGTATGTGGGACACTGGGGCACAAGCACCCAACCCCCCTCCTGCCATCACAGTCCAGCCAGGTGTCTTCTGATGGAGCAGAGCAGAGAAAAAATCCACCAAAATGATTTTTTTCATGTTTTGCTTTTCAGAAAGACTCATACTGTTAGAAGCATGGGGATAGGCAGCAAGCCACGCATGTTTAGCTGACCTGGGACACCCCAAAAGTATTTTGGGGTAATGTGGCCACCTATGGGGTGGTGCTTACAGACATCTCCCTGTCCCAGGACAGCCACAAAGGTCTCCCTCCCAGGACAGCCGCCCACAAGCACAGCAGACCCCCACATACCTAACCCCATTAGTAGGAAGAGGCAAGGAAGTTAGTCCAGCTGCAAGGACCCTACCCAGAGCCACCATTCCCAATACAACAGGGGTGGAAAGAGATGCTTCATGGGGGGAAAAGGGGGCAGTAGCCAAGCCGCGTCTCGCTCCCGTGCCCAGTGGGCAGCGGGGAAGGGAGGGAGCAGGCAGGGGATGCAGAGAAGACAAAAAGTTTCTTACTCATCAATTTTATCGGGAAACCCCCAGCAGTGCTGTGGGTTGGTGTCTCCATGGCCTGTGTGGATGAAGCTGTTTTTAAGCGGCTGGCTGATGTCGTGGGCTGACAGCCCTGCCACCGAGGTCACCGTGTTTCGGGGAAATTGGCCCACTTTTAGGGTCCGTTTATTCTGACCCCGCCACCAGTAATTCTCGGCCCTAAGGAATAAAAAGGACCTCGTTACTGATGAGGGGATGGGAGGGTGACACATGCCTGCCCCAGTGACGGGGAAGGAGGCAAGGTGACTTGTCCAAGTCCATGCAGGCACAAGGTGGCATAGCCGGGAAGGGAACCTGGATGCCCAGGATCCCAACCCTATACCAGCAGTGTGCTTTGGCTCCCACCCTACATGATCCCTGCACCTGGTGGTGCTGGGAATGCAAGTGGTGGGGAACAAAGCTCCATACTTTTGTCCCAAAAGATATGCCCCTTCCTCCTCCCTGCTGCCTCAAATTACCCAGGAGCCTTGGGGTGATGCCTGCACCGAGCTGATCATCACAGACCTCTCTGTACCCCATTCAGTAAAGGACGGCACAGGGGACACGCTTGGCGTCTGATGGGGGCCCATATGGGGGACAGTTGACTGTGGGGTCTTCCTCACTCCCTTCCTATGTTATCAGTGAGCCCAGTCCAGGCTGGTGCAGGCAGGGGCGGATGGGCAGAAAGACAGGTGGGGGGCTTAGGCTATCAATGTTCCTGGAGCCACCTGAGTGGGGGAAAGGGGGACCAGGCCACCCTGGGGTGCTGGTCCCCAGTGTGTCTCTGAGGAGTCACCCAGAATGTAGGCACCGCTGGGGGGGATGAGGCACTCATCTAGCCCAGAAGGACTGGTGGGGGCAATTGGGATGGGGCAGGGAAAGGCAGCCCAAGTGGTGTACTCCACCCAGCACTGTGCCAAATAAATTGGGGGGGGGTCTGACCTTAAGCCTCCCCCCTGCCTGTCAGGGCCCTCCACTCCCTGTGGGCATGGTGTGCTGCGGGCAGGGGGCAGTGGCAGTGTGGGTGCCAGCCTAGTAAGGCTGGCACGGGCCCCAAGGTTTCCTGGAGTCACCTGTGAGTCACCCCCGGCCACCAGCTCAGCCCTTTTCCTGTTTACCTTCCCACTGCTGCCAGCCAGCCGCCTTACTCAGTGTCGGGGCCCCTCGGCAGAGCCCCAGCACAGCCCACCCGGTACCGGCCACCCTCCCTCACCCGCGGCAGGTTAGGGGAGGTGGGGGAACAGCTCCCTTCCCCAGGACCTCCTCTCCACTCGCCCTCCCTGTGCTCCTCACCGCCGGATCCCGACGAAAGGATGCTGCAGCCGGGCCACCCATCCACTCTCCCTGCTCCCAGCCTCGGTCCCACTGAAGTCGAGCTTGGACCCCCGGCACAAACCCGCTCCGGCGCTGCCCTGCCTCCTCTCCCCGCGACAGCCCCTTCCCGGAGCCTGCTGGGTCCCTGGGGGGCTTTCAGGGAGGTCCCTGCCCCTGCCCACACACACGTACGCACACCCTGCGCCCGCCGAACGACAGGCAGGGGCTTGAAAAGGGGTGGGGGGTGTTTACGGTGCCCCGGGCGGCTTTGGCAGGACCGGATGCGGCCCCCGGCAGGAGGCCCCCCCTTCCTCCCGCCAGCTCTGCCCGGGCATCCCTGCAGGCAGCGCGGTAGGGATCGGCCGCTGCGGGGGAAACTGAGGCATGGGGAGGGGGCTCCCCTCCGGGAGTACCAGCAGCCGCTGGGACTCCTGACACCCCCCGGCTGCTGAACCCACCGCGTCTGCCCTGACTCCTCAACTCCAAAACCCACGGGGGGTCACCAAGGACCGGTGTCCCTCGGGTAAACAGGGGCAGGGGAAGTTGCGCCCCGGCTCTGCTCCATTCCCGGCAATTCCCGACCGACCGGCAACCTCCAGCCCTTCTTCCCGCTCCATCCTCCCCTCCGCGGCTCACCTGGGGCCGGCGGTGGGGCGGGGGGTGCGGACCCGCAGCCCAGCCGCGATGCGGCGGCAGGGACGATGTAGGCACTCTGGCGCAGCCGCACCGCCCTCCTCCGCTCCTTCCCTCCCTCCCTCCGCCGACGCCGCTTCCCCTCCCCTCCCCTCCCTGCAATTAAACCGCCAGACCCTGGGCAAGAGTCATCCCCGCGGCGGCGGGCTGGGAGCAGCCGGTCCCTGCAGACACACAAACCCGGCCTGATTCACCCCGGCTTGTGACGAACCGTGGGGAGCCGGCCTGGGGCGGGGGACAGGGAGGGACGAGGACAGAGCCCTCCTCCTCCTCTTCCCCTCGGGGCTGCGGGACCGACCCTAGCGCAGGGACACTGAACTCCTTTGGGAGGTCCCCAGTCCCCCAGCTGGAAGGTGACAGGCACATCCTGGTATAGGGGTGCAGGGATAAAAGCACCCCCTGCTCCAGTCCACAGGACCCCGGGACGGCGGAAGGGGTGGCTGTGCCCTGGCGAGGTCAGCAGGAGCCAAGGAGCCCACAGCACCGCGGGTTCTGCCAGCATGGTACCAAGTCTTACGGTGCCTCTCCTAGCCCGATGACAGCGGCACGGCACGTCTCTGGGTGCTGGCGGCACGTCTCCGCCACTATCAGCAGGGAGCGGCCCTGGGGCGTGTGGTTTCCCCAGGCACAGTGGGGTGAGTCAGTGGGGATGGTACGGGCAGGGCTGCGGGCAGGGCTGCGGGCAGTGCAGGTAGGGCTGTGTCCCCCACACGGGGGTGGCCCCACTATGCTGTGCTACCTGGGGGACCACACACCTCCACGCTCTGCCCACCCGTGGGGTACACGGCCAGGTGTGCTGGGGGCAGAGCCACTCGTTCCTATGCCTGCTTCCCATAGCTCTGCTAGTGCCCACTGTCTCCCCATTCCCTATTCCTAACCAGGCTGGCAGGCAGTGCATTCACCCCTCTACAACACCTTCCACCCTCCCATGCAGTACCTGCCCTCGATGACTGTGATGATGTCGTTCATCTGGATGTGCAGCTTGTCAGGCTCCTCAAAGTCCTGCAGTGCTCTCATGTCAGTGGGCTGAGCCTGGGGGAGAGGTGGGTGAGGACAGAGGATGCAGCCACTCATGCCCACCCTGTTTTAAGGCCAGTCCCAGCCCCAAGAAGGGCAGTGGGGTCCCAAGAACGGACAAGAGATGGCATCACTACTAGTCCCTCCTCAGCTGTCCCATCCCTGGGGTGGGTGAGGACAAGGCAGCACTCAGGTGTCTCCTGCTGTGGTGTGACGTGACCATGTCACCACCCACCACCTCCCAGCCTGCAGGACTGCCTGGCCCGAGCTCCCCCATGTCACCTCCCACCTCAGCAGTATCCTTAGCTCTACCCATGCTTAAATGGAGGGGCAGGACAGGATGCTGGGGCTCCTGTCCCCCTCTCTGCTCACCCACCTCCACCAAGAAGTCTCGCAAAGCCACGAAGGTGGGTCGGTCCTCGGGCTTGTGTGCCCAGCACTGCAGCATGACGTTGTAGATGTCCTGCGGACAGTCCTCAGGCCGTGGCAGCCGCTCACCCTCCTTGTCTATCTTGTGCAGAATCTGTGGGGCAGGGTGTGTTGTCAGGGTGTCCCAGATCCCCCTTAGCACCAGCAGCGTGAGGTGAGAGGGCAGGTCTCTGCCGTACACCTACCTGGCTGCCATTGAGGCCAATCCAAGGCTCCTGACCATAGGTGAACATCTCCCAGAGGGTAACTCCGAACATCCAGGTGTCACTGGCGTGGGAGAAGGTGCGAGTCTTCAGGCTCTCAGGAGCACACCTACATGGGGAAGGACATGAGCATCAGAAGGCCATGGGTGCTGCACCCCCAGGTCTCCCCTCCCCAAGGCTCACCAGGCAAAGGGGACCTTACGATGCTCCTGCATCACGTAGTGATCATCATTTTTGGGCAAAGCCCGCATCAGTCCGAAGTCCCCAATCTTGACGAGCTCATTGGAGGCCAGCAGGATGTTGCGGGCAGCCAGGTCGCGGTGGATGAAGCGCTTGGACTCCAGGTAGGCCATGCCCTTGGCCACCTGGATGGCATACTGGCACAGGGTAGAGATGAGGAAATGGCCCTGGTTCTTCCGCAGGCGGTCCAGGAGGGAGCCCAGCGGGGCCAGCTCTGTCACCTGGGCCATGGGGTGATGACAGCAAGTTGGTCAGTCCAGGGCTGGCTTCCAGCCTTCCTATGCCCCACTGGGGATGCCAGCAGAGAACTTGGGGTACAGACCCAGCCTGGCTTTGCTCATGCCATCATGTGGGACCCCCCACCATGTGGGTGTCATTGGGGTCAGCCCCGTCCCCATACACTCACCATCTTCATGGGGTGGGAGAGCACCACGCCATACAGGCGGATGAGGTTCCTGTGGTCCAGGGAATGCATGGCATTCACCTCCCGGATAAAGTCGTCCAGTGCCTCCGGCTGGCTCAGCACATCTGTCTTGAGGCACTTCACTGCCACATTCAGCTATGGCCAAAGCAGGGATGAGCTCTGAAATGTCTTCCCCTGTGGGTGGTCCCACTGTCTGGCTCCCCACCCCCACAGAGCAGCCCCTCACCGTCTTGCCAGCAGGTGTGCACCACTCTCCGCGACGCACAACACCAAAGGAGCCATCACCCAGCTTCTCAAAGATCGAGAGGTCCCGCTCCCGCACAAGGCAGGTAAGGGAGTGTTGGCCTCCAGCTTCAGGCGGTGGTGGCGTGGGGGGCTTGCGGAAGGTACTCTGGGGCTGGGGCGGCAGCTCTGACTCTGGGCGCTTCCCACTGAACACCTGTGGGACATGGAGGCAGGTGAGATATGGGCATGGAAACATCCCGAGCCCTTGGATCTGCAAGTGAGCAGTACTGGGACAACCCCTTGTCTGGGCTGTACACGCTGGAACCTAGTGATGGCTCCTAACTGGTGATGACCCAGAGAAGGCTGGTTGTGGGAGCAGGATCTGTTCCTCCAGCTGTCAGCACTCTGAGCTGCGATTCCCGTGGAGGGAAGGAGTTGTTCCTCTTGCAGCAGCCCTGCAGTGGCTCCCCAGCAGCCGCAGCAAATCAGGCCAGTAGCCAGAGGGCCCTGGGCATTCCTTGGCCAGGCTGAGGCTACACAATGTGCCTGGGCACAAAGCCAAGGGAAATACCTCCAGCTTGGGCCGATGTGGCGAGACATCCCTGAAGCGATGTGGGCTTTGCAATGCATGCTGGCTGCCACCACCACTGCTCAGAGGGGTTGGGGATGGGCTCTCCTTCCATCTCCCTCAACTGGGATGGATGACGTGCCCTATGGGACGGGGTCCATCCCAGTCTCAATGCAGGGTGTGTGGGAGCTGGGCCCAGCATCCGTCTGGGGTGGGAGGTGGCATTTCTGCCATTTCTTCTTTAATAGAAGTAGCCTTCTATTAAAAGCCCATCCTGACCATGTCCCAGCACAGATAAGTCACGCAGGGGAGAAGCCATGACCCAGTGCCCAGCTGGCAAACACTCTGCTCTTCTGGAGGTGCCAGGCGCCACAGGGTGCCAGCAGCTTTGGATGGGATGGCATCAGGGCATATGTGAGTATCCCAAAGTCCCCTGCTCTGGTGTGTTCCAGCATGCAGGTACAAGGCTTTGCCCCCTCACTGTGAGGCGGCAGGGCCCTGGGCAGCAGTGCTGCTCACACAGCTGTCTGGAGCAAGGCACTCTGGTTCACTGTCTGCAAACAAGTTTCCTGACAAAGAGGGGAATGAACTTTCAAAGTACCAGAGTAGCAAAGCTGTCCTTTGCTGGGAAGTGATCCAGGAGCCTGAGTGGGACTGGGGCACACACTGGCAGGGTCACACCATAGGTGGGCCATGTATGGCAGGGGCTTCTACCCATCTCCCCAGCAGCCTCCAGGGACCAGCGACATGGGAGAGCCAGGCACCCCACAAGGGTACAGGGAGAGGTCCAGCTCCTCCTGTCTGCCTCAGCTTCTCTGCCATCCCTGTCCCTGTCCCTCTCCCATCCCTACCTTGCTCATCCAGGATTTCCGCTTGCACATGGCTTTCCTCTGCTTCACTGCCTCCCACAGCCGCCGCTGGCCTGCAGGACAGGTCACAGTGACAGTCACAACCCAGTCTGGGGTAGAGGTCCCCGCCAGCCCCATATGCTCCTGTGGGCTTCCCAAAAGATGCTGCACATCCAGCCAGATATAAGGGGAGAGATTTGGGGAGGATGTACACACCGGGGCGTCCCATGCCGATCTTCTCCAGATCCTCATTTTTGACGTACTCAAAGTGGGAGAGGCGTGTGACGTTGAGCTCGTCTCGGATGCGCAGAAAGTACTGCTGCAGCTGCAGCTCGGTGAGCAGCTCCAGCAGCCAGTCTGTGCCCTCCTCCGCCTGCATGCTACAGCTCAGCCTCTGTCAGGACATGATGCTGGGTTAGGAGCAACCCTGTTCTGCACCCCTCTGCTCCATCCCTGCTGGAGAGTCACCCAGAGGGGCTCAGAACCAAGGCTGGGGTGCTGCTGTGAGGGATACTAGTGGACTCATCTCCTCAGCCTGTCACCACCTCTCTGGGTGAGGCCAGGAGAGGCACCCCACCAGCAGGACCCCAGCAGGGATAAGCAGGGCCTCCCAGTATGCCCTATCGTGCCCACAGAAATACCAGCTGACCCCTTAGTTCTAGCACAGGCTATCCTCTGGCAGGGGTGCCAGGGACACAGGAGGAGGCAGAGCCTCAGGAGAGATGTGCCCACCCAACTCCCTCTGCTCAGCTGGAGGGGCTGAGCATGGAGGGGACAGCTGCCCCAAAAGGGACAGCAACCTTGGACCCCTGGTATCTCCACACACCTGGCTGAGTCACAGTACAGACCCACAGTGGTTCTCCTCTGCCACAGGTGGTGGCACCTCAGTGAGCAGACACAGGGAGGGGGCAGACCGGAACATCTAGGCCTTTGGAGGGTCCTGTTGCCCCAGCGCTGAGGTACAGGGCACCCCAGTGCTGCTAGCATCAGCCCCCAGCCGTGCCAGGACACAGGGAGCGAGGGATGGAGCCCTGTGCTCACCCCCATTCCGCATCCCCGCCTGTTGTCCAGGCTCTCCCCCACCTTCACCACCACCTTTCTGGACAGACATATGGCTCTGTCTCCTCCTGCTGAGAGTGGGAGGGAGGTTGGGACCCGCTGTCTCAGCTCCACAGTGCGGCAGCCCCCTCCATCCTCTCCTCTTCCCTGACAGACGACATGGCCCCTGGCGTCTTCACCCGCTGTGCTCGGCTCCCTCGGCCGCGTCACGGCAATTACAATCCTCGGCACTGGGCTAAAAATACGGCGGGCGCGGCGAGCAGCTGGGCACGGGGGCGCATGGGGGCACACAGGGCCACACAGGGCGAAGGGAACTGCGGCTCCTCTGCCCGCAGGCGACGGGGACAGGGCCGGGTGATGGCCAGCGATGGGTCTGCCCGGGGCAAGGGTCGGCACTTACACGGTAGAAGCGGAAGCGGGTGAGGAAAGGGAAGGATCGGTGCAAAGCCTGGAAGCGTCGCATCCTGCCGGGCTGCCCGCCGCCAGTCCCTGGCACGGCTGATGCCCCTTCCCCGGTGCTGGTGTCCCACGGTGGAGCCCGCTCACTGCAGCCGGGGCACCCGCAGCCCCTTCAACTGCTCTGCAGAGATGTCCCCTGGGCTCGGCTGCCCCACAGACTCCTCTGGAGCGGGCAGGGGGCTCAGGCTGTCCATCGGCCGGACGCGGGCTGTGGCTCTGCCCCTCCTTCCATCCGGCTCTCGATCCTCTGGCCGGCTAGCCGGCCCTCCCCTTCTCCAACGCAACGGGGCCGGGGCGGGGGGTGGCGGCAGGCACAGCTGGGGATCACTCCCCTGGCTGGAGCCGTTTCCTGGGGACCCCCCGCTGGCAGCGGGGTTCGGTCCCGGCCGCCTGCCCGCAGCGCTGCCCAGGAGGGTTATTTTCAGCCGGGCTGGGACGCGTGCCCAAGGGGCCGGGCTCCTATCAATGTCTCGCTTTCTCCCTTGTTCGGAGGTCGCCGGCAGCTGGGAGCCCGGACCCCCGCTCCCATTTCCATGGCAACTCGCCCCGGCCTTGGGAAACGCTCCCAAGCCTCAGTTTCCCCCCCAGGAAGCAGGGAGGGAGGGAGGCAGAAGAGACATCCGGCTCTCTGATCCCCAACCGAGGCCACAGGCATGATGCCAGGGCGATGGGCACTGCGGGGGGAGTTTCTGGCTCCGCAAACATATCCTCTGCCCAGCTGCCAGCCGCCACAGGGCTCTGTCGTGGGGTGCCACCAGCGCCCTGGGGCTCACTCCCCTTCCCTGGCGGGGCCAGCACCCAACCCCAGCAGTGCTGTCCGCTCGCGAGCTCCCCGGGGAGAACAGTGTCCACGCCGGCATCCACAGCGTGATAGAGGAAAGACCCAGAGCAACCTCTTGCGACAGCCCCCGCCTGCCTGCCCCCCTCCCCCCGCAACCGTGGCCATTGCTGTACCAGGGGGGCAGCTAAGAGGGAGTTAAGTGCATCCCCAAGAAGAGTCTCCACTGGGACTTCCACTGCCACTGGGATCCCAGCTGGCACCCGGCAGCACAAGCACCGGGCACAACAAGCCCATTGACTGGGGACAACTGGGCACAGTGCCCTCGGCACCAACCTCTGCCACGCGCCAGCTTCCCCTTCTCAGCTCAGGGGACACCGGGGTGGGGGGGTTGCCCTGCCTTGACAGAGCATCATCCTCACCAGGCAGAAATGGCATCCCCTGGGAGCGGCACCCAGTGCATTACCTCCTGCACCCCCAAATCCCACGTGACGCTACCCAGTTCAGTGCTCACACCGGGAGTACAGGTTTCCAAAATGGAATGAGGGAGCCCAGCTTTGCATACCATGCCAGGAGAGGTTCTGTGCCTCAGTTTCCCTCTCTGCAATAGACCCACAGGTGCAGAGACTGATCCTGTAACCTCAGCTCTGAGTTGGGCAAGGAGTCTTGGGCAAACTCCCTTCCTGAGGTGGGGAAGTCATAAATTCTTTAGACCCCTGGCACAGGTGCTGCTCGGCCCTTGGTGCCCCTGCCATCCCTGCAGCGCCAGGGATGCACTCTACGTGCACCCAGGCTCATGCATGGTGCGTGGTGAGGACGCTCACGTGCACCCCAGGACCACACAGGAGCAATCCCCCCGCGCCCCGCGTGCCTCCCGCCACCTGCACAACCGCAGCCGCCCCCCACGCACGGCCCCTCCGCGCACCCTCCCGGCTGCCGCCCTGCCCGGCCGCACGTGCGCAAACATCGCGGCGCCGCCGGCGGCACCGTCCTGCTCCCGCCTCCGCCTGGCGCACACCTGGAGCCGCCTGCCCCCTGCTCGCCCACGGCTGTCCACCCCCGCTGTGGCATGTTACTCGCCTCCGCGCTTGCCTGGCATCGCACACACCCGCCCGAGCTGGCACGTGGGACGTGCCCACCCTGCCCCCCACTCAATTACATCTATCCAGAATGGCACCACAATACCTGTCCTACACCTCAAGCCACCTGCACCTACACATTCCCCACATCCATGCACAGCCTGACATCCCCATGTGGGGATGGCAGCCTGCGGGGCCACCGTCTGGCTGCAGCGCTGCCGCTGGGGGACGGCATCCTGTGCTGGCCACTGTGCCCCCCCCCGCCTCCATGAGCTGTGCCAGGTTTGGCTGAGCTTCGCTGCAGCGCGCCATTCCCCCATGCCTCAGTTTCCCCAGCAAGAAGCAGCAGGCAGGCCCGCTCCCGTGGGTCAGGATGCGAGCACAGCCGAGCAAAGAGGGGAGTGTAATGCTGCCCCGGATGCTGTGCGGTACCGCACATTCCAGAGGGGAGGTGCCATGCAGGAACTCCCTGTGCTCCATGTCAGCTGCCAACCCATGCCCATCCTGGGACCACCATGCTCAGCCAGGTGCCCCCCGCTGCTTCCCTCCACCGATTCCCCCCCACTGACCCGCCGGCACGGCATGCCCGGGGCGATGTCCTGCCGGGGGGCTGGCGTGGTGTGCCTGCTGCCCAGCCGCAGGGCCCGCTGCCCGGTGCTGTCCGAGAAGCTGTGGGGCAGGGAGCCGAGCATTTCCTCCTCCTCCTCGGCGCTGCTCAAGCGCTGGTAGTCGCATCTCTCGCCCATGGCTGAGGCGGCAGCTGCGGCGCAGCGGCGAGTGGGGGGCTCTGCAGAGACGCCCGCGTCTGCCTGGGGGCGGCGAGGGCTGGAGCCGGGTTTGGGATCACATGGCAGAAAGTTGCTGCAGTTCCGGAAAACAGCGAGAGGGTGAAGGTGACCGCAACGGCGATGGAGGGGAGGGGGGATGGATGGAGGGATGCACAGGAAACGGGAAAAGAGAAGGTTGGCAGCCCTTTGAACGCTTGTCCTCACCCCGATCCCAGCCTGGCACCACTGTCTTCCTCCCGGCGCGGCAGCCCAACCGCCCACCTTCTGTCCCTGCTCCGGCTCCTGAGCGGAGAGGTGGTGGCATCGCCGCCAGCACCAGCGCCGTGCTCACAGCCCCCTTCTCCCCGTACCCTGGCACGGTGCACCAGGCAGCCAGGCGGAGGAAGAGGATGAGGGGGGACCATCGTCAAGCAGCCGGAGCTCTGTGGCAGGCAGGATGGGTAGGGAGGCACCTGCAGAGGGATGGGGGGGCTCTGGCGCTGGCAGTATCACCAGCATCCCTCCCGCTTCCCTGCGCAGGCAGAGGGGGATGGGATGTACCGGGAAGATGGCTGCTCCGCAGCGACCGGCAGTACTGGCGCAAGCACGGCAGGGCTGGGACAGCAGCCAGGCGCCGGGGGTTGCTGCTGGGATGGGGGTCCGGAGGGCACGGCAGGATCAATCCTCTCCTCCCACCCCCTCAGAGGGGGCTGGGGGTCTCCTAGACCTCTGCAAGGCGCTGCTGCACCTGGCACAGCCCCCAGCAGGAAGCCACCCCCCTGGAAGGGGAACCCCAGCACCTGCACATCGGGACTGGCCTGTACCCCAACGCTGCCCAGCCACAGTCGCTCTCCCAGCCCCCTGTGCCAGAGCTGCAAGCAGATTAAAATCGGGGGATGGGGGGGCCTGCACCCCTCTTAAAGGCCCCTGCGACCTGCCTGTCCTTTGGGGCACTGCTGAGTCCTCATGCCAACGCCACAGGGCATGATGCCCCATTCTGACGTCCAGAAGCACACCCATTACCCCTCTCACTGTTCCCCCCACAGAGCCCTGAGACCCTGCTGTAGCCAAAGGAGTGACACTAGGCTGTCACCGTGCCAAGGCAGGGGACGAGAGACTGTCCTGCCCCCCCTTTCCCTCTCCCTCCCCCAGAGAAATAAACACCCCCAATCCCGGTGGGCATCTGCCCTGGCTGAGGGGCCGGGCGGGGACAGCCTCTTAGCGACTCCTCCTGCCATACCATGGAGGTGAGCTCAGCCGTGGAGCCGAGGCGGGCCGAGCCTGCGGCGTGGGAGCAGCGAGCCGCCCCCGCGCACGGCCCGCCGGCGTCACCGCGCTGGCACGCCACAGGACGGTGACTGATGCACGTGCTATGCCACCTTCCCTCCGGATCCAGCCGCCCTGTGCTGCCCCAAAACCCTCGCCAGCCTGCCCAGGGAAGGCGATGCTGTGGGGATGAGTAGGGACAGCCCTTGTCCCCACAGCCCTGGGCATGGATTTGGGTCACACCCCCACGCGTCGGGTCCTCCTGGCCTGCCCAGGCGCAACTGACACCAAAATTATTAGATAGCCTACAAGAGGACAAAAGGTATCGTGCCTTGCCACCTCTGACTCACCTGCCTGCATTTCCCATCCCGCGGGGGGTCTCACCACAATGACAACCACTGGACGGGGTGCACTGTCTTCTACCCTCCAGGGTGTGACAATCACACTGAACACAAGGTGTCCCTCCCCTCTGTCGGGACACCGGAGCTCCTCAGCCCTCTGGGACACCACACTTGGCCCCACATCCCTGGGACCAGCAGCACAGCATCCCCCATGCCCACCACTCCACATAGACAACCCCAGGAAATGACGGGTCCCCCAAAGCAAGCTCCCAGAGGGGGATGGGGCCCCCCACTCACCTCTATCACATCACCCCCGCTCACTGTCACAGCCCGCCTGTCACCTTCCTGCCACCTTCCTGGCAGCTGTGTCGCCTGGAAGTGATCTCACTGACTGCGGCAGCAGCAGGGCAGCCGCGCCGTCACCCCGGGCTGGCTCGTTCAGCCCTGGCGGGGCCCCGAGGGCGGCCCCAAATTGTGGTGACACACTCCCCAGCCCGGCTGCCACGGTGTAGGTGCGCAGATACACACATACCCACGCGTACAAACACACCCCGCTGCCACCAGAGGCAGAGCTGCCGCCTGCATCCTGCCCACCTGCGGGGTGCCACTGCCACCCAGCTTCCTGGGGACCGTTACAGCCCCTCGTTGGACTGCGCCACCCCACATACCCCCATACCAGTGGGTGCTTTGCCTCCCTTGGTGCTGGCACCTGATGCTGCTTGGTGGGCTGGATGGAGCAAGAAGGAGGTCTCATGGGGCCAGCACGGAGGGTAGGTGACCCCTGTGGCAGGGGTGGCCGGGGAGGCCGAGGTGCCAGGTTCCTCCTCGCTGCCATCTCTGAGCTCCCAGAGCCTGGCTCCATGGCCTGATCCTGACTCCCAGCACAGAGCATCCCCTGCTCTGAGCCCCTGCCTGCAGCAGGGGCTGTGTGGGAAGAAAAGACACAGGCATGTGCGGGTGCCCCCCCATCCCGGCACAACCCCAATCCCCTCCCTAAGCTTCTTTCCTCTGCTAAATCCGCTCTGCAGGTCGAGCTGGGGTGGGCCTAGCTTGTCTTGCACCTCCCAGCTCGCCGGCATGGGCAGGGGATGGGCAGGAATTGCTGACCCCATAGCTGATCTTCACCTCAGCCCCAAATTCTCTCACCATGGCAAGGGCACAGTGCAGTGTTCTGGGGGACAAATATGCAAAGCAACAGCCCTTGGCACCCACAGCACCCTGAGCACACTGCCCAACCTCAGTGCTGGGGAGGGGGAGAGGGCAGCAGGCTTGAGCCCTGGTGTCACCACCACAGTGGGGACTCTGCCATCCTGCCCCAGTGCAAGGCTGTGTTGTGCCTGCCAACCCCCGGCACTCATCTCACCTGAGCCACAGGAACAGCACTGTAGGGGTCCCTTCGCAGTACCAGCCCCAGTGTCACAGTAAGCCTGACAGTGAGTAAGGGGGAAAAATGTCAGGGCTCAGGTGACACTGGTCACAGGGTCCACCTGGGGTGAAGTAGGAGAGGTCAGAATGGGTCTCCCAGGCTGGCACCCCCATCTGTCCACCCCACATGCTCCAGACTTCCTGAAAGTTAAGGTATGGGAAGTCTCCCTGAATCCTGAGTCATGACCCACTCTATCTAGGCAGGTGGAAGAGCCTTTGTGGACCTGTCCCCGATGTGAGCTTTGTCCCCAGGTCTCCCAGGGAAGGGGGGGACCAGGACACACCCTGAGCCCTGGGTCCAACAGGCCCCTCCGCCCTGAGGTGCTGCCAGCAGTACCCCCATCTCCACCCCAGTACAGGATGTGTCCTTGGGCCGGGCTGCAGCTGGCACAAAACGAGTTTGTCAGGTCTCAGGCCGGATTGGCACAAAGCCACATCCATGCAGCATCTCCCCTTAGGGCTGAGAGTGGGAGAGTTGGGATGCCTGGAGCTGCAAGGGGGGATGAAGGCTCAATCCCCGCAGTTCCCCAGCACTAGAGCAGTGCAGCACACTGGCCAGACCACTCAGTATTTGCCAGTCATTAGCACTAACTGACAGCACCTAATTAGCCAGGCTGCAGCATGAGCAGTGGCCCTCCCCCAGAGCTGCACAGCCAAGGGGTGGAACGAGACTTTCTCCTAAGTCTTCCTGTCCTGGCAGGGACTGTGCATAAAGCAGAGCCTCCTTCTGTCCCCCAAAACCCATACAAGTGGGTAATGTCCCCCAGGATGTGTTTCCCCTGACAGCTACCATCCCTCATGGACAAAGATTGAAGTAAAAACCCAGGTGGCTCCAGGGGCAGCATGGGACCTCTCAGGGGAAAACTGAGGCACGGTGTGAAGTCTGGCCTGCAGTTGGCTGGGACAGGGCTAGGCGACAAGCTCACAGTAGTTCATGGTCCTGTGGGGGCTGCTCCTTTGCCCATGAGGGGACCCCTTGCCCCGGGGAGGCTGAGTCACAGTAGGACAGAAGGCTGGCAGCTGCCCGAGGAGAAGGAAGGCATCACCAGTTCCCCAGCCATACCGACTACACCCCACCCTGCACTAACAAATGCTGGGCTAAAGAGGCTCCGGTAGCTCCAGGGGTTGGTAACAGGTTGCACAGCCCGCACGGCCCCAACCCTGCACCCCCAGGCCTCGGCACGGCCCGACAGGGGATGCGGAAGCTGCTTCTACCCCCACTCCCCGCAGGGACCAGTGGACTTGGGACTAGCAGTGGGAGCAGGGCTGCAGCTGAGGATGGGTGTGCAGCACCCGGAGTCCGTCCTGGACCCTCTTCCTAAAGAGGTGCCTGGTAGAACAGACCTGCTGAAAGACACCCCACGAGGCAGGTCCTGTTTTTAGGAGACTTTTGCAAAGCCCAGTGCCCAAAATCTTTGTTCAAAGCCTTGCCCTGAGACAGCTCAATGAACAGCTGAGTAAGAGGGGGAATGCACAACCGTCAGAGCCCACAGTACGTGGCAAGGGGGACACACTTTGCAGGGTGTTGAGCCGGTGCCGAAGCCCAGGAGCACCGGGGCACCCCGGTGTGCCTGCTGCACCAAGCAGTCCCAGGGAGGTGAGGGTGTGGGCAAGTGCCAGTGCCAGGCTCTGCCCCAGCCTGTCCTGTCCAGACAGCCCAGCCCCGACACTGCCGCCAGAGACACTGTCTCTGCCTGGGCTCCTCTGGCCACCTCCAAGCCCCCTCCCCAGCTGCTGTTTCAGTGTGGGCAAGGGGTCTGATCATGCTGGGACAAGCCGAGCAGGATTTGCCTGGCGAGGTGGGATCATTGTCTGGACTGTCAACACCACCTTACCAGGTTTAACTTGAAACTTTTATTAAAAAAAAGCAAAACCAACAAAGACCAAAAGTACCCAAACGGTCTTGGACTGTTCAGAGAAAAACCTGCCACAACACGGCTGGACAAAGCCACGGTGCTGCCTGCTGAGCCAGCGGTCAGAGGCTCCCTGCACCTCACTGCTGCTCGGGGTTTCGGCTGCAGCACAACACCCCGAGGCGTGGGGCTGGCCCCGGAGGACAAGGATCCTCTGTTCAGTGCCACAGCTCCCACGAGGCCAGGGAAGAGGAAGAGCAAAGCTGCCTTTTTTTCCAGGAAAAAAAACCTTCCCCCAGCTTCCGCTGTGGTTTAGGAGAGTTCAAGGGCACCAGGCACCCACTCACACCAGACCCTACTGCCTGCTCTGCCCTGGCAGCTGGAGCAGGAGGTCGGGCATGCTGCCGGTCAGGGCTGAGCAGTCCCGCAATGACTGGGCACGAGGGCAGCACCGCAGCTCGCAGTGCTGCGGGGCACAGTGCCAACACACCGGCACAAGCAGATGCCAACCGGGCAGCACCACAGTGCCATGCCCTGAACGCCCCTGCCACACGTATCACTCACAAACACGGGGTCGCGCTTCGTTCCTTACCTCTGCTCTCACCGCCACTGCCACCGCATCCTGCGCCGGGTCTGCAGCGTCACCGGAGGGCGAGGACAGGGACGGCGGCACTCCAGACAGCCCGCATGCCAGGCGGGACGCGCCCACACACCTGCCGGGGCGGGGCGCGACGATCGACGCCGAGGACGTCCGGGACGCGGCTGGGATCACCCCCAGGGCAGCGGGCACGGCGTGCAGCCTCACACCCGGGCGGACCTCCTGCGGCTCGGGCGGTGTGCCGGGGTCCGCGTGCCGGGATTGCCGCCGGGGTGTTCCTGCTCCCCCGGGTAGAGCTCGCCCTCCTCCTGCACCGCGCCCCGGGCCTCCCCCTCCTCCTG